>CM050431.1:27486971-27700366 GCA_027564155.1 Gymnocypris eckloni scoliostomus
TTTTCATCGTAAAGCAACTTTAATGCATGAAGCAAGCGAGCTCGTTTAATTACACTTGTCCATGTCTCAAATCAAGGCAAACGTCTGAGATGTCAGTATGTTGTTCACAACTCAGTCAAGTTCAGCAAAAGTTATAATTTAATCATTAAAAGACTGATGGTCTCTTCACAAGGAAAGCTGATTATTACTTTTTCCTTGTAAACGTAATTAAGAAAATCATTCAGACTCACAGAAACACTTAAGTGCTATACATTACTGCATTTTGATTATCCATGTTATTGCTGCTGGGCTTTATGTATTAGCCCTGGCGCTTGTGGGATCAGACCCTGACAGAGATGATCAGGTGTATTAGTGCATGTTCAGAGATGTTCTTCAGTCAGAATCACTGCTGCTGCTGCTGCTGCTACTGGACGAATGCTGCAAAACAACACCAAACACAGCATTACAACCATTCAGCGTCACTGCAACCACACTCATTAACTCACACACACTCTCTCTCTCTCTCTCACATACAGACAGACACAGATACTCACACATACAGACAAACACAGATACTCACTCACACATACGGACAGACACAGATACTCACTCACACATACGGAAAGACACAGATATTCACTCACACATACGGACAGACACAGATACTCACAGACACAGATACTAACTCACATACAGACAGACACAGATACTCACTTACAGACACAGATACTCACTCACACATACAGACAGACACAGATACTCACTTACAGACACAGATAATCACTCACACATATACAGACAGACACAGATACTCACTCACACATACAGACAGACACAGTTACTCATACATACAGACAGACACAGATACTCACACATACAGACAAACACCGATACTCACTCACAGACACTCACACATACAGACAAACACCGATACTCACAGACACTCACTCACACATACGGACAAACACAGATACTCACTTACAGACACAGATACTCACACATACAGACAAAAACAGATACTCACTCACACATACGGACAGACACAGATATTCACTTACAGACACAGATACTCACTCACACATACAGACAGACACCGATACTCACACATACAGACAAACACAGATACTCACTCACACATACGGACAGACACAGATATTCACTCACACATACGGACAGACAGATACTCACAGACACAGATACTAACTCACATACAGACACAGATACTCACTCACACATACAGACAGACACAAATACTCACTTACAGACACAGATACTCACTCACACATACAGACAGACAGATACTCACTTACAGACACAGATAATCACTCACACATACAGACAGACACAGATACTCACTCACACATACAGATAGACACAGATATTAACTTACAGACACAGATACTCACTCACACATACAGACAGACACAGATACTCACTCACACATTCGGACAGACACAGATATTCACTTACAGACACAGATACTCACTCACACATACAGACAGATACAGATACTCACTTACAGACACAGAAACTCACTCACACATACAGACAGACACAGATACTCACACATACAGACAGACACAGATACTCATACATACAGACAGACACAGATACTCATACATACAGACAAACACAGATACTCACACACAAACACAGATACTCACACATACAGACAAACACCGATACTCACAGACACAGATACTCACTCACACATACGGACAAACACAGATACTCACTTACAGACACAGATACTCACACATACAGACAGAAACAGATACTCACTCACACATACCGACAGACACAGATATTTACTTACAGACACAGATACTCACACATACAGACAGACACATACAGACAGACACAGATATTCACTTACAGACACAGATACTCACTCACACATACAGACAGACACAGATACTCACTCACACATACAGACAGACACATATACTCACTCACATACGGACAGACACAGATACTCACTCACACATTCAGACACAGATACTCACACATACAGACAGACACAGATAATCACACATACAGACAGACACAGATACTCACACATACAGACAAACACCGATACTCACTCACACATACGGACAAACACAGATACTCACTCACACATACAGACAAACACAGATATTTACTTTCAGACTCAGATACTCACACATACGGACAGACACAGATACTCACTCACACATACGGACAAACACAGATATTTACTTTCAGACTCAGATACTCACACATACGGACAGACACAGTTACTCACACATACAGACAGACACAGATACTCACACATACAGACAGACACAGATACTCACACATACGGACAGACACAGATACTCACTCACACATACAGACAAACACAGATATTTACTTTCAGACAGACACAGATACTCACACATACAGACAAACACCGATACTCACTCACACATACGGACAAACACAGATACTCACTCACACATACAGACAAACACAAATATTTACTTTCAGACTCAGATACTCACACATACGGACAGACACAGATACTCACTCACACATACAGACAAACACAGATATTTACTTTCAGACTCAGATACTCACACATACGGACAGACACAGATACTCACACATACGGACAGACACAGATACTCACATATACAGACAGACACAGATACTCACACATACAGACACAGATACTCACACATACAGACAGACACAGATACTCACACATACAGACAGACACAGATACTCATACATACAGACAGACACAGATACTCACTCACAGACACAGATACTCACACATACAGACAAACACCGATACTCACTCACACATACGGACAAAGACCGATACTCACTTACAGACACAGATACTCACTCACACATACGGACAAACACAGATACTCACTCACACATACAGACAAACACAGATATTTACTTTCAGACTCAGATACTCACACATACGGACAGACACAAATATTTACTTACAGACACAGATACTCACTCACACATACGGACAGACACAGATACTCACACATACAGACAGACACAGATACTCATACATACAGACAGACACAGATACTCACACATACAGACACAGATACTCACACATACAGACAAACACAGATACTCACTCACACATACGGACAGACACAGATATTCACTTACAGACACAGATACTCACACATACGGACAGACACAGATATTCACTTACATACAGAGATACTCACACATACAGACAGACACAGATACTCACTCACACATACAGACAGACACAGATATTGACTTACAGACACAGATACTCACTCACACATACAGACAGACACAGATACTCACTCACACATACAGACAGACACAGATACTCACTCACACATTCAGACAGACACAGATTCTCACACATACAGACAGACACAGATACTCACACATACAGACAGACACAGATACTCACTCACAGACACAGATACTCACACATACATACAAACACCGATACTCACTTACAGACACAGATACTCACTCACACATACGGACAAACACAGATACTCACACATACAGACAAACACCAATACTCACTTACAGACACAGATACTCACTCACACATACGGACAAACACAGATATTTACTTTCAGACTCAGATACTCACACATACGGACAGACACAGATACTCACACATACAGACAGACACAGATACTCACACATACAGACATGCACATATACTCACACATACAGACAGACACAGATACTCATACATACAGACAGACACAGATACTCACTCACAGACACAGATACTCACTCACACATACGGACAAACACAGATACTCACACATACAGACAAACACCAATACTCACTTACAGACACAGATACTCACTCACACATACGGACAAACACAGATATTTACTTTCAAACTCAGATACTCACACATACGGACAGACACAGATACTCACACACATACGGACAGACACAGATACTCACTCACACATACTCACATACAGACAGACACAGATACTCACACATACAGACAGACACAGATACTCACACATACAGACAGACACAGATAGCTGCACTCACGCAGATGTAAATTAACACATTCATAATGTTAGATGTTCAACTTGATTCACTTGATACTGACCAACTTGATCTTTTCATGTATTTAGACAGACAGACACAGATACTCACATACAGACAGACAGACACTCACTCACACATACAGACAGACAGACACAGATACTCACACATACAGACAGACAGACAGATACTCATACATACAGACAGACACAGATACTCACACATACAGACAAACACCGATACTCACTTACAGACACAGATACTCACTCACACATACGGACAAACACAGATACTCACACATACAGACAAACACAGATATTTACTTTCAGACTCAGATACTCACACATACGGACAGACACAGATATTTACTTAGACACAGATACTCACACATACGGACAGACACAGATACTCACTTACAGACACAGATACTCACACATATATACAAACAGATACTCACTTACAGACACAGTTACTCACTCACACATACGGACAAACACAGATACTCACTCACACATACGGACAGACACAGATACTCATTTACAGACACAGATACTCATTCACACATACAGACAGACAGATATTTACTTACAGACACAGATACAGACATACAGACACAGATACTCACTCACACATACAGATAGACAGATATTTACTTACAGACACAGATACTCACTCACACATACAGACAGACACAGATACTCACTCACACATACAGATAGACACAGATATTTACTTACAGACACTCACTCACACATACAGACAGACACATATACTCACTTACAGATACAGATACTCACTCACACATACAGACAGACATAGATACTCACTCACACATACGGACAGACACAGATATTCACTTACAGATGCAGATACTCACTCACACATACAGATAGACACAGATACTCACTTACAGACAAAGATACTCACACATACAGACAGGGATACTCACTTACAGACACAGATACTCATTCACACATACATACAGACAGACACAGATACTCACTCACACATACGGACAGACACAGATACTCACTTACAGACACAGATACTCACTCACACATACAGATAGACACAGATATTTACTTACATACACAGATACTCACTCACACATACAGACAGACACAGATACTCACTTACAGACACAGATACTCACTCACACATATGGACAGACACAGATTCACTTACAGACACAGATACTCTCTCACACATACAGACAGACACAGATACTCACTCACACATACAGACAGACACAGATACTCACTCACACATACAGACAGACATAGATACTCACTTACAGACACAGATACTCACACATACAGACAGACACGGATACTCACTTACACATACGGACAGACAGACACAGATACTCACTCACTCACACATACATACAGCTAGACACAGATACTCTCTCACACATACAGATAGACACAGATACTCACTCACACATACAGACAGACACAGATACTCACTTACAGACACAGATACTCACACATACAGACAGACACGGATACTCACTTACACATACAGACAGACACAGATACTCACTTACAGACACAGATACTCACACATACGGACAGACACAGATACTCACACATACAGACATACACAGATACTCACTCACACATACAGACAGACACAGATACTCACTCACACATACAGACAGACACAGATACTCACTCACACATACAGACAGACACAGATACTCACTCACACATACAGACAGACACAGATACTCACTCACACATACAGACAGACACAGATACTCACTCACACATACAGACAGACACAGATACTCACTCACACATACAGACAGACACAGACACTCACTCACACATACAGACAGACACAGATACTCACTCACACATACAGACAGACACAGACACTCACTCACACATACAGACAGACACTCACTCACACATACAGACAGACACAGACACTCACTCACACATACAGACAGACACAGATACTCACTCACACATAAGGACAGACACAGATACTAATTTACAGACACAGATACTCACTCACACATACAGACAGACACAGATACTCACTCACACATACATACATACACAGATACTCACAGAAACAGATACTCACTCACACATAAGGACAGGCACAGATACTCACAGACAGACACAGATACTCACTCATACATACAGACAGACACAGATACTCATTCAGACACAGATACTCACTCACACATACATACAGGCACAGATACTCACTCACAGACACTCACACATACGGACAGACACGGATACTCACTCACAGGCACAGATACTCACTCACACATACAGACAGGCACAGATACTCACACATACATACAGACACACTCACTCACTCATTCACTCGCAGACACACACACTCACTCATTCACTCGCAGACACACACACTCACTCACTCATTCACTCGCAGACACACACACTCACTCATTCACTCGCAGACACACACACTCACTCATTCACTCGCAGACACACTCACTCACTCGCAGACACACTCACTCACTCGCAGACACACACACTCACTCGCAGACACACACACACACACACACACACACACACACACACACACACACACACACACACACACACACACACACACACACACACACACACACACACACACACACACACACACACGAGGATCAGCTATCTACACACTGACTGTCTGGATAATAAAGGGGAGGTATATGATGATTTATGCATCAGTCATTGAAGACAGGGATTTAACATTGTTCCTCACAACAATTTTAGGAGTAACACAAATAACTGTATGATTTAAGGGATTTAAATGAGGTTGTTGAATGAAAAACTCCTGTTAACCGTCAGTGAAGTGCTCCACACAATGACTGGATTATTCACATAACTTCTACAATGTACTGCATTCATAAAGCTGACATTTGGAGCAGATTTCGTTACTAAACCATTCTGATTGGCTGCAATCACGGTCTCTCACCTTGCCGTGGTATTTGTGCTCCTTGTGAGCTTTATGGGCCTTCTTCATCTTCTTCACCTTCTTGTGTTTCTTGTGTCCAGGTGCATGTGTTCCCGCAGGGTGACCGCCGTACTGAGGGACGGGGCAGGGGTGTCCGGCCCCGGGGAAGGGCCCCGCCGGAGGGAATGGATGCTGGTGGGGCGCGTGGTACGGGACGGTCATGGGCTGGTTCATGGGGTTGTGTCCGGGCTGGTGGGATGGGATGGTCATGGGCTGGTTCATGGGTGGATAGATGGGGTTGGGTCCGGGCTGGTAGGATGGGATGGGCATGGCTGGATAGGCCGGGTTTGGAGAAGGGTAGGCAGGGTTGGGCGGCCCAGCGCCTGGAGGTCCAGCGTACGGAGGTCCTGAGAGGAGAAAATCACACGGAAAACACTCAACATCTACAGCAGGAGAATCACTGATTTTCAGTGCTCAACTGTAGAAGAGCATCATGACAGTCGGGTGTACTTTATGACAGCCTACTGTATGAACTTACGATTCAGTGTTTCACTGAAGAAAGAAAAGACTAGCTACTTATGGACTGGTAGAGATCCTTACTGGTAGCTAAACTAACAGCTGTTTTTAATACAGAAGGGGACTGTGTTTGGCAGAGGTGGAAAGAGTACAAAAATATTCTACTCAAGTAAAAGTACCATTACATTACTGAAATTTTACTTAAGTACAAGTAAAAGTACCAGTCTAAAATATACTCAAGTAAAATAAAAGTAGCTCATTTAAAATTTACTCTGAGTAAAAATTACTTAGTTACATTTTAACAATGAGAGGGAGGAAAAAATGGGATGGACCAAAGGTGTCAAACTCAGTTCCTGGAGGGCCACAGCCCTACACAGTGTAGATATTACCCTAATTAAACACATCTGATACAGCTAAACTAATCATTTAGGCTTATTTGAAAACTACATGGTTTGTGTGTTGGAGCAGGGTTGGAACTAAACTCTGCAGGGCTGTGGCCCTCCAGGAACTGAGTTTGACACACCTGGGATATGGGCCTATAAATCTCAAACTAGGTGTTTTCAATTAAAGGAATCAGTTATTTAGAATAATAACACATTTAGGCTGTTACCAGGGAAATTAAATCAGTATCAACAAAATTAATCTTTGCAATGCAGAGGAAACGCAGAAGCTTCATCTGAAGTGGCGTAGATGTATTTACACACTGACATGAATGCATTTAGCCTGCAGTTACAAATGCAGAAATAATGTTTTGATACATAAGACATAAAATGTGACCCTGAACCACAAAACCATAAGGGTCCATTTTCCTAAATTGCGATTTATACATCATCTGAAAGCTGAATAAATCATATTTCCATTGATGTATGGTTTGTTATGATCGGACAATATTTGAAAATCTGGAATCTGAGGGTGCAAACAATCCAAATATTGATAAAATCTCCTTTAAAGTTGTTCAAATTAAGCTCTTAGTTTTGATATATTTACAGTAGGAAATTTACAAAATATATTAATGGAACATGATCTTTACTTAATATGCTAATGATTTTTGGCATAAAAGAAAAATGTATAATTTTGACCCATACAATGTATTGTTGGCTATTGCTACAAATATACCCCAGCGACTTAAGACTGGTTTTGTGCTCCATGCCAGGGTCACAAATGTTAAATAGTCATTTGAAATACAAAAATAAAAAGATACTTTAAATGTTAAATTAGAACCACCAGTAGGTGTCAGCAAGTCACTCATAAGAGAGTCATTGCGATTGAACAGAATCATTTAAACGGTTAATTCAAGGAATGAAACACCGTCATTGCTCAGAGTCAGAGACGCAAAACTGTGCTATGGTGGCTGTGTTTGGTATTATTTTTGTTGTCGAAATAGAGCAAAAACAGGCAATATGGTGTCTAAAACGCAAGTCTCTTAATTAACTTCTTGTTTTCTGAACTGATGTAAAAAGCAAAACTACAGGCCTATGTAATCATGGTGATTTTTTTGAGAAAAATGGCATTCTTCATGTGATGTTGACTTACTATATTAAATTATATAAATATATACATTTTCTGCTTCTATATCTTCAATTTTGTGATCATTCTAAACGCATTTTAACAGTCTGAATCACGCAGTGAAAGAAAGCAGTCCAGATGCACGCAGATTAGTCTAATCTAACGTTACTAGATTTCACGGCACACTGTTTAGAGTGATTTGTTAGATTTTTGGCAAAATACTGATAATGTCAAATCGCACATCGTTAAAACAACAATTACTATATTATCTCAGATGATATTGCACACCCTGCACCACTGTCTTTTTGGCTCATTTGTGCAAAACCTTTTGCTAAACCGTCAAAACTACATTTTAACCACCAATGCAACGATGTAAGTATTTACCTTACGTTACCTCTACATGCTTGCGAAGGGCGATGTCGAGATGTTATAAGCTGCTAGTTCGGTCTCCCGAGGCAAACACAGCTTACACTGCATAATAGAGCATGAATATATGGCCAGGGGTTCACTTCATTTCCTTGAGTTCAACTTCAGCAGAATACGATGGGGTCTGGTTTTCAGCTGGGTTTGCACCATTAACGCCTGTCTTGTTCGTCTGCATCTTTCTTGTGATTTTAGCGCCAGTTTCTTCTTCTGCCCATTATTTGCTGCAGTTGTTTCCGCAGCGATTTTTTACTCAGTAACGAATGCGTTTTAAAATGTAGCAGTACAATACTTCACACAAAATATACTTAAGTAAAAGCAAAATTACAGATTAAAAATTACTTAAAAAAGTACAAGTACACAAAAAAGCTACTCAATTACAGTAACGCGAGTAAATGTAATTCGTTACTTTCCACCTCTGGTGTTTGGTGTTAAAGGAGACCCATTTTACAATATGTAATATACATATCATGTGCCTGTGAAGTTTCAGCTCAAAATACCTCACAGATAATTTCTTATATCATTTTGAAAAAGCCTATTTTTAGTGGACGAGAAAACGCTGTTTTCGTGCATGTCTCTTTAAATGCAAATGAGCTGCTGCTTGTCCACGCCCCTTTTCCAGAATAGAGCTGCACCAATACAGCTCATTTGGTTCTGATTATCATGCGTTTGAAACCATTAGTTTGTATGGACAGAAAGCGGCGGTCACAGCATGTGAGTACTAAACCAAGTTCTCATTCACACCATGTTTTTGTTGTAGTATTGGCCCCTTTTTCAAATGTGGATTTTAAAGTATTTAAATATAAATACAGTGGGTAACTCGAAGTGAGGGTATACAGGTCTCAATGCAAGTGGGAGGAGTCTAGATGATGATCAAGTAAATAGCGAGGAGGGATATTGAAGCACCCTAGAAGTGTGTTAAGACTACGCCCCTAAATGAGACACAGCATAGACACTGATGTGTTGAGAAATGATTAATCACCTTGATTTGGCCACATGTTTGTCTCTTCTGAATGACCTGTAACACATACAAGACAGGCGTTATTCAAGTAAAGTGAACTAACACTAATGTCCACCACACCAGTATTTGCATTCAGCAGTGCTTAAAATAGCCCCAGACCAATACACGGTTACAGCTAATCTGTTTGAGTCAGGCATTATAAAACAGCATGTCAAAGGTCAAATGATATGGGATTTTACTGCTAATGCTTACAAAGGGGAGAGATAAAGCCAAAACTTTTTTTATTTAAAATCAATGTGCTGAATAAAAATATTTCCCAATGTTACAAATGTTGTCCGGTGTCACAGTATTTTGTCCAATCAACACGATTACTTTAATAAGCCCCGCCCTTTCTGATCTGACGTTTCCAGATTTGCTGTTGTGCTTATTTTACAGGCGAACTGCTCATCTCACTTCACCAAATGGGAAATAATAATAATAAGCAAAAAACTCAAATGTCTAGATAACTATGAATTTTCAATTCAACGACATTTGTAGTTATTAAAGACGCATAAAACTATTGTTTGCTGTGTTTTCTGAAACTGCGCACTTCATGTAATCCACATCCGGGGACTGGGAACGCCCTGGACAATCTCTCTCTCTCTCTCTCTCTCTCTCTCTCTCTCTCTCTCTATCTCCATGTCTCTCTCTCTCTCTCCGTCTCTCTCTCTCTCTCTCTATCTGAGTCATACATAAACTCTTGAACACACCGATCTAACGGGAACATGTGATTCTCAATAAGCCCAAAATACACCTTCCGTTCACATAAAAGCTGTTAAAAGTCAATTATATGCGTATCATTACAGTGCAACAACAAATAAAGTCATGTGACATCTTGCTTTTCGGTTTTACTAGATAAGATAAGCCGATGGTAATTTTCTAAAGATACTAATGTATTTAGTATTTGAACATAACGCCACTAATGACCAGGTTTAGACCACATACCTTCTTCCCGGGAAAGCTGCGAGGCACTGACTCCCGCTTCCGCATTCCGCGAGCTCACTGAGCACCGTCGTGACGTCATGACGCACTCTGCGCCTCACCTGTCGCGGATCGATCACCTGTCGTGTGTGTTAGAGAGTAAGGGACGGTCTGTGAGCTGAAGTGTAACTAATGCAGTGATTGGGTTTGTTCCATTCAGGGGTAAAACACCACTTTAAAACTAATTATAACTAATAAAGGTTCCTCACCTGTGGCTCAGGACACTATCCAGCTACATATTAAAACATTAATTAAAACATTTCAGAACAAAATAAAGTTCAAAATCAAACATTTTTTGTTCTAAAATTAGTGAAATATAATGTAGAATTACAATAAAATAATCCGGTTGTTCTTATAAGAGCAGCTGGAGACACCGCACATAGTGTGACCTATTAAATATAACTATAAAAAAATTATATAGCGATAATATCAGCCTATTGCACTTTATTTAGTTAGTTTTCAATAATAAACAAAACAAGTCTGATAACACTATTTTTAAATAAAATGCAGTATTAAATAAAAATAAGATTATTTTATAGTAAACTCTAAATATTTGCCTTTTTAATATAAAATGAATTTCATAATTTTCAAACTTGAAGCTTTTATTTTGGCGGGTTGCTGGAAGAGCGTCAGAGAATGAAACATCGTATACAGTAAACTCCAAAATATTTGCTAAGGTGACCAGACCTGCCACTTCCCAGGGACACGTGCTGCCAAAATTACCTAAAATAACCAGGTGTTGGCTGTTCGAAAGCATGGATGTTTTGGCCCACTCCTACTATTTAATCAGAGTCGTATCATCCAGCAGTTTAGAGATTAATAACTTCCTAAAGCACAAACACGTGTTCTCTCTCTCTCGGTTTCTCTGGGTACATTCAGAGCCATATAGAGAGAGAGTTGCGACAACTCCATTCACTCCAATGGAACGTTTTTTTACAGCAATGGCGGCTCGTGGAGCCTCTCAAAGTTCGGAAGTAGCAGCAAACACATGCAGCGCCATAGAGATGCAGCAGAACAAACCGCTTATGACGCACTTTTAAAAGGTTAGATGTTTAAAAAATATTGTATATTATCAGTACATTTGAATAAAAGTAACTTGTACTTTAAAACCTCCTAGTAGATTATTACTCATTAAATTAATACATTTAATTTATTGGCCTGTACTCTGCTCCATTGGTAGAATTACCACTGTAATGATATGCCACTACTTGTTTCCACCGAGTTGTGTTTCCAGCCAACATAAACACACAAGCATGTGTTGCTACTCCTCTGTGACCTGGTAAAGTGACATTACCATACAGTTTGCCTGTGAGCATGTGCAGCTCCACACTTGGAGTGATTGCCATTTCATCTAAGGACAGCGCACACTCCCTTTCAAGGTCTGCCAATCCATCTACCTTCAGTTTTAAAAAATCGAATACCTCTGTCAACACACCAGGCTCAAATTTAATACATTCCATCCTTCTTTGCAGGGTTCTGATTGCTGGAAAGGGAATCTGCAATTCCTGTAGGGTCTTGTAACCAGTTGGACCGGCTGCAAAGCGAATTTTTAATGCCTTCTTAATTGTGTCATTGTTCCATTTCATCCCTTTTGTGGTTCGTCTTCCTATTGCCTTCATTTGGTCTTTTGAAAAAAAAATCTTTACATTTTTGTCCCTAATTTTAATTGTTTTTTTTTGAGAGCTGCATTTTCCTTCTTTATCTTTCTTAGTGCTGCCTTTGCATTTTTTGATATTTTTTCTTGTCTCTTTAATTTTTTTAATAGACCCAGGTGACTGGCTGATGGCTCACTGGTATGCTGACTGGCTGATGGCTCACTGGTATGCTGACTGGCTGTCTTATGGCTCACTGGTATGCTGACTGGCTGATGGCTCACTGGTATGCTGACTGGCTGATGGCTCACTGGTATGCTGACTGGCTGATGGCTCACTGGTATGCTGACTGGCTGATGGCTCACTGGTATACTGACTGGCTGATGGCTGACTGGGTAGTGTCACCTGTCCCTGTCTCTCCTCACTAGCCATGTCACTTTCCCTCTGAGTGTCCTCATCCCTTTTTCCTCAACCTTTGAAACTGATAGAGGCAGAATACATGGTATTGCTAATTTTAAATATTGAAAATATCACATCACTTCAAAATTAGAAATATTACTTCAATTAGCACGAGTTTGTAATTATTATATATGTGTCACCTGTAACACTGTAGCTGTGATCAGCAGTGATGTGCTGTGTGTTTACAGGTCTAGGGGTGTATCGTGGTGCAGGGGCCCTCCTCTTTTTGACCACAGGACGATGCACAAAGATGGTTGGAATAGCATCTGGTTTCAGCCTACTCTTGAAATTTTTGTTCATGACAAATTGGTTTGCCTCAAAATGTGCCTGCAGAGTGACTTGAGTTTAGTTTCCACACACAACTCTCTTTTTTTTGGTCTACCCACATACTGTACATATCACATGGTGGTTAAAGGCACAGTTATAGGTAACACTGATGACTCCCTGCAATAAGACCGCACCCTCAAGGTTCAAGGTTCAAGGTTTCTTTATTTGTCACATAATAGTTATACAGGGCATAACTAGAAGTGAAATGCAATCGAATCAGGTCCGCTCAGTGACAGTGCAAAACAATAAGAATACAAATTATATAAGTAACATAACACAAGGGCATACATATGGTAAGAAAAGGAGAAATAAGAATAAAATGTGCAATGAAATAAAAAAGTGCAAAACAATAAGATGTGCAAAAACAATAAGATGTGCAAAAGACAATGAGATGTGCAAAAGACAATGAGATGTGCAAAAAAACAATAAGATGTACAAAAAGAAAACAAAAACAGTGTACTGGGACTTAATAAATAGTAATGTGAATAAGAGGGATGTGCAGACGGTTGTTCATGGTATTGTACATAGAGCAGCAATGATGAGAATGTGATGATATTTACAGTTGACAATGGGTCTTGTGAGTGTTTATGAAACAGAGTTTGTGTTTAGGAGCCTGATGGCCTGAGGGAAGAAGCTCTTCCTCAGTCTTTCAGTCTTTGCCATCATGCTCCTGAAGCGCCTGCCAGATGGCAGTAAACAGAAAAGATGGTTACCGGGGTGAGTAGAATCTTTGAGGATTTTTGCAGCTCTGCTTCTGCAGCGTTTGAGGTAGATGTGCTGCAGAGAGGGGAGAGCAGACCCTGAGATGCGCTCAGCTAAGCGCACGACTCTCTGTAGAGCTTTGCAGTCCTGGTTTGTGGCATTATTATACCACCACACTGAGATGCACTGAGTCAGAACACTTTCTATGGCCCCTGAATAGAAAGTTTTCAGGATAGCTGGTGAGACCCTGAATTTCCTCAGCTGTCGCAGATGGTACAGCCTTTGCCTGGCTTTCTTAACCTGTGTTTGAATGTGTGTAGTCCAAGTCAGGTCCTCGGAGATGTTTACACCGAGGTACTTGAAGCTACTCACCCTCTCCACAGGGGTCCCACTGATCATAAGAGGAGTGTAGGGCTGCTGCTGTCTCTTCCTGAAGTCCACGATCAGCTCCTTAGTTTTGCTCACGTTCAGAGAGAGACAGTTGTCCTGGCACCATGATGTAAGTCTCTCCACCTCATCCAAGTATGCGGCCTCGTCACCGTTGTTGATGAGGCCCAGAACCACAGTATCATCCGCAAATTTGACAATAGAGGTGGAGCTGTGTGAGGACACGCAGTCGTGTGTGTAGAGAGAGTATAGCAGGGGGCTCAGGACACAGCCCTGTGGGGCTCCTACATTCAGGGTGATGGAGTTGGAGGTGAACTGGCCGACTTTCACCACTTGTGGTCTGGCGGTGAGGAAATCTTGAATCCAGTCACAAAGTGAAGTGTTTAGGCCAAGGTCTGAGAGTTTAACAGTCAGCTTGGTGGGGACTATAGTGTTGAAAGCCGAGCTGTAGTCTATGAATAGCAGCCTGACATAGTTGCCATTTTTGCTGTCGATGTGAGTGAGGGAGGAGT
The DNA here is from genome assembly GCA_027564155.1 of Gymnocypris eckloni scoliostomus. Classification (NCBI taxonomy): domain Eukaryota; kingdom Metazoa; phylum Chordata; class Actinopteri; order Cypriniformes; family Cyprinidae; genus Gymnocypris; species Gymnocypris eckloni. Next base: position 27,502,329 of record CM050431.1, read on the forward strand.
GCAGTACCTGGGAGATGGCATCATCAGTAGACCTATTTGGCCGATAGGCAAACTGAAGAGGGTCCAAGGTAGCAGGGATGGAGGAGCAAATGTGTTTCTTTAAAAGTCTCTCAAAACCTTCATGACCGTCGATGTGAGGGCAACTGATAGTCATTCAGGCAAGAGGGTTTACTGTTCTTAGGCACAGGGATTATGACAGATTTTTTAAAGGAGGTGGGAACAACAGAGGTAGCAAGGGACTCATTAAAGATGGAAGTAAACAATCCAGCAAGCTGATCAGCACAGGACCTCAGAACGCGCCAGTAATCCCATCAGGTCCTGCTGCTTTCCTGACGCTCACTCTTTAGTTCCCTCCGAACGTCATCCTCTGAAAAGGTGATTACATGATCATTGCTGCTCTGTCTGCTGCTTCCTGACGGGCTGTTCGGCAGATTTGCGCCATTGCAGTCAAAGCGACCGTAGAAGGTGTTTAGCTCTTCGCCAGCAGCGGATCTGCTCTCACCTCTGCGGAGGATTTATTTCCAGAGGAACAGATGGTCTTCAGTCCCTGCCACATGCGACGAGAGTCATTGAGCTGGAAATGTGACTCAATTTTCTCACTGTACCGGCGCTTAGCGGCTCGTGCACGCCGGAGAGCGTAGCATGATGTTTTGTACCGCTCATGTTCCTGACAACAGACCGGCATTGTATGCGGCAGTGCGATTGTTAACCGCATCACGGATTGATCTGTCCACCCACGGTTTCTGATTAGTAAATGTCCTTATTGTTACCGTTTCAGTGGCTTGCTCGGTTAGCGGGTTTCTGAAGCTTACTGCTACATCCGTGAATTCGCTGACGTCAGATGAACTCGCCCGAACATGTCCCAGTCGACGTCATCAAGAGACGCCTGTAGCGTAGCTTCAGAGTGGGGGGACCAACGCGTCACTTCCTCTCTCCACCGCGGCTCATGAGCGATCCTTTGTTTGTATTCCGGCGTGAGAAAAATGGCGACATGATCTGATTTGCCAAAAGCCGGCAGTGAGTGGGCTTTGTAGGCGTTGTTGAGCGGAGTGTAGCAGTGATCCAGTGTATTCAGTCCTCTGGTTGGACAGGATATGTGTTGATGAAAGTTCGGCAGGACTTTCTTGAGGTTGGCCTTGTTAAAGTCCCCAGCGATAATGCATGCAGCGTCGGGATGTTTGTTGATATATCCGCTGATTTCATCGTGGAGATTTGACAAAGCCACGCTAGTGTCTGCTTGTGGAGGAATATAAACGGCAGACACGAGGATCGATGTAAATTCCCGGGGCAGATAGAAGGGGCGGCAGATAATGGAGAGATGTTCCAGATGAGGCGAACAGGAACGCGACAGAATGGAGATATTCCTGGGGTCACACCATTTCTTGTTAATAAAGAAACACACTCCACCACCTTTGTTTTTCCGCCTCGGCTGTTCTGTCCATCCGTAAAACAGAGAAGTTATCAGACGGCGTTACAGCGGTGTCCGGGACCGATGGCGAGAGCCATGTTTCGGTCAAACAAAAGATGTTACAATCCCTAATGTCTCGTTGGAAACTAATCCTGGCTCTAAGATCGTCCATCTTGTTCTCCAAGGATTGGACATTAGCGAGCAGAATACTCAGAGGAGGACTGTGTGCCCTTTTCCTCAGTCTGCTGCGTATTCCAGCACGCCTCCCACGGTGTTTCCTTCGCCTCCTGCGGTTGTTCAGGTGGTCATTGTTCAACTCGGTGCTCAAGTATCTCCAATGGCCACGCTGGGTCCGTGGATAAAGTATCCTTAATCAGGTTAGTGTAGCGATGTCCAATGTCCAAAAGTGTTCTTCTGTCGTATATAATCATTGCAGACATACACGTCAAAAAGAGAAGTAAAAAAATAAAAAATAGGTAGAAACACACATAAAAGCACAATTCTGAGCGGAGCTAATTCACAGGCGTCTGAACTCAGCAGCGCCACCGGAAGGGTGAGGATATTCCCTCACTATGAATATCAGCTCCCTGGGTTTTGCAAGGCTTTGCTCGTTCCTTATTTTTAGTAAATACTTTTCCCATTGGGGTGTTCTTTGTGAAAAAATGCAAATACATTTAAATATAATTACCTCACAAATTTTTTTGTTGTTGTAATTTGTATTTATATTTAAATTGCTCCTGCTGACTTGAGACAACCATTTTTTTCTCCTCTCCATGTCAGCGGGGAAGCCATACATTCGCACACCTTTCTCTGAGCGATTGGAGCATCCCCATGCAGCACAGCAAACCATGGTGGAGACTATGCAAGGACAACATGAAAGAAAGGACACAGACAAAATGCTTGGCATGCTATTACATTTATTAGAATTGTATTCATTAATTGCTGTAAATAGTTAATTGCATTTATTTGAATAAAAATACAAAAAAGTAATATTGTAATATATTATTATTTAAAATAACTGTTTTCCATTTTAAAATGGCATTTATTCCTGTGATGCAAAGCTGAATTTTCAGCATCATTACTTTTGAACGGCAGTGTACATGTTTATATGAGTACAAAACAGATGCTTAAGTTGTTTTAAACCTAAATATATTGTGTATATGAATAAGTATTGTAAGAAATACACATTAAATATATAATATTTATAATACACTAAGTAATTATATTACTATATATAATTGTAAGAATTGTAAACAATAAGCTTAATTTTCATTGTTTCATTCACAGTTCATTGACCCATTGTGCGGTAGCTGACAATCACCTGTCACCAGCCTGTCTCTGTACTATCTGAAAGTCATAAATATGACATTAGTTACCATGAGATTAGTGAAAACAATGAATATAACGTAACATAAAAAGGGAACAGCAACCTGTCTTTATACAAGTTAGAATATACTTGAAATAAGTTAAGGCAAATAACGGTAATCGAACACTAATCCTCAAATATTAGCTGATTTAAATACTGTAAAAACAACATCGCTGTAACTACATACTCAAGTTACATACATATGTCGGTGTGTTATATAAATATATAAAATAAATGCATTTATTGCCTACTAATTACCAAAAATCGCAGTTCTGTCGCTCTATTCTTACAGTTTGAATTGCCCGCCAAAGCACTTCCTGGAACTATCTGAAGTCTACGTGAATCACGTGACGACCAAGCATTCTGAACTTCCGTTGTCGCAACTCTCTCTCTATATGGCTCTGGGTACATTATAGATACCTAGACGCCTCATTGACCGCACGCCAACGGCGCCGCCATATTGGTCCGGGCCACTCTCCATGACTCATATCGGGACACACGGGGCGGACTGGACACATGTAGCACGCTGTACAATGTGGGCCGGCCCTTTGCCTAATATATCAATAAAAATGGATTGTAGTAAATGTACTTATATCCGTCCATCGGCTCAATGTCAACATGTTTGAAAGCCAATCAAAGTGTAGAAGGCGGGATTTACTGTTCACAGACGCTGAGCTAAGATGTAAGTAGCTAAACATTCAGCAATAGGCCTATTTTCAAATCGTTTAGTTTAACGACAGACATTAATTTTCAGGAATGCAAACTTCTGGCCTTTTCACATTTCTCAGAAAGTGATTTACATTATAGGCCTAGTAGAAATATAATATTAATTCACACAGCCTATTTATACACACACTGGTGGTTAAAAGTTTGAAATAATTAAGGCTGTTTATTTATTTATTTGAAAGAAGATTGAATATATATCAAAATACAGTAAAACAATAGCCTAATTTTATGAAATATTCACTTAAAATAGTGGTTTTCTATTTAGGTTTTGATTTATTTCTGTAATAAAAGCTGTATGTTCAGCATTATTACTCCAGTCTTCAGCATTCCTTCAGAAATCATTCTAATGAATAATAATACATTTAATTTAAGGAAATTAAGCATTAGATATGATTTTAATGATGTGTTATATTTTGTATTTTTGTAAAATAGCATTTCTTGTGTGAAATTATTTGAGCTTGCAGAGGGATCCGCACGCCTCTGTCTCTCTGTAACGCAGGGTTAGATCGTTTTAACTTTTTTACTAACTAAACTGAGAAGGTAATCCAAGAACACAGGAGAAAACCAACACGACATCTCTGACAGCAGACGAAGGAAACCGAGGACATATAATTACATCGGAAAACAAGAAACAAAAAGGTGAACTTAATTAATCAACCAAGGACAAACTATGGAAAACAAGGAATATAGGAACTAAAACTAAAACAGAATGTGACAATTAAGGATGTCAAATACTAGTGTTGTAACATATTCAAGTCTATAATATTTAACACACGACTCGGACATCGATGGATATTTTAAAGTGCTCTCTTGTCATTTAAACATAACAAATTTAATATTTTCCTGTCATTATATCCAGAATTATATTAATGCTGCGGCGCCCGGGGAGCAGTTGGGGTTCGGAGCCTTGCTCAAAAGCACCTCGTCGTGGTATTGAAGGTGGAGAGCGCTGTACATTCACCTCCCCCTCCATCCATTCTCTGCCGGACCTGAGACTTGAACCCGCAACATTTGGATTATGACTCTGACTCTCTACCATTAGGCCATGACTTCCCCATATGACCATATTAGCCCGGTTCTGTCAATACTGCACTGACTCCCTTAAACATAGTCTAAAGATTAAACTCCATAGATTAAACTCCTCAGTACTTGAGCGAGCTCTTATTGCATTATATCTTATCACCAGCCTATCTCAGCAAAGCATCTTGATATGATACACCTGTGAGGTGGATGGATTATCTCATTCACTAACACAGATTTAGACAGATTTGTGAACAATATTTGAGAGAAATAGGCCTTTTGTGTACAAAGAAAAAGTCTTAGATCTTTGAGTTCAGCTCATGAAAAATGGGGGCAAAAACAAAAGTGTTGCGTTTATAATTTTGTTCAGTATAGATCTGTTTCTATCAGAAAGAGATGCATTAACAAGAACACTAGTGCGCTATTTATGAAGGCTATATCTTTAATACCAAGCATTTCTGCAGACTCTGTTGATCTTCTCCTGGATTCATTTAACTCAACAGTTGAGAATGTTATTGATGATATTTCCCCCGTGAAAGTCTCAAGAAGAACGGCAGACAGAAATCACCATGGAGAAAATCAACAGCAGTTCAGAGTATGAAAAGAAAATGCAGAAATGCTGAGCGTATGTGGCGGAAGACGAAACTTGAAATTCACTATAGCTTCTATAAAGACGGCCTTCATGCTTTCAATGTAGAACTAGCCACAGCTAGACAGATCTTCTTCTAAAACCTTATAAATAGTAACTTAAACAACACTCATACTCTTTTTGCTATTGTTGAGAGACTAACAAACCCCCCAAGTCAGGATCCCAGTGAAATGCTCTCTGACAGCAAATGCAATGAGTTTGCTTCTTTCTTTTCTGAGAAGATCAATAATATCAGAAATATATATAAAAAAAAATATATATATATTTTTTTAATTCTTTGCACTGTCCACTGAGCGGACCTGATTTGACCTACATTTCACCTACATTTTGACCTACTTTTGATTATACCCTGTATAATTTATCATGTGACAAATAAAGAAACCTTGAACCTTGAACCTTGAGAAAGGAGATTGGTATATCTTCTAGTTATGCTGAGGTCACACAGATTCGACCGCAATTTAAAAAAGAAGTGACTATGTCTGTTTTTGAAAGAAATTGATAGCAACATTTTGGAAGAAATAGTACTGTGCCTTAAATCGTCAACCTGCTCTCTTGACACACGTCCCACATATTTTTTAAAAGGTGTGCTTAACTCTTTAGAAGCAGATCTCTTAGAAATGGTGAACGCCTCACTTCGTTCTGGGACTTTTCCAAACTCCCTGAAAACTGCAGTTGTTAAGCCCTTTCTGACCTCGATAACACCATGTTGAGCAACTATAGACCAATATCAAATTGAATTGACGGACATTGAATTGTCAGTCCCAAAGATGAAGAGACCATTCAGACTTCAATCAGTGACAGGTGCGAAAGTAAACATTTGTCACGTTATGGAGGTGCATTGGGTTATGGGTGACTTGCATATGTGTGAGGGTACCATTGACGTGGAGGCATATATCGGGATTGTACAGAGCATATACTGCATCTTTCATAGGAAGTGTTTGGATATTAGATCAAGACAAGGTCTCATTCTGCATGTGCTACAACAGCATGATTTCGTAGACACGTGTATGTGACTGTCTGGCCAGCAGATCTGTCTCCTATTGAAAATGTATGGTTCATCAAGAAAAATGAGAATCACACAACAATGGCTATGGACTGTTGAGCAGCTGAAGTCTTGTATCAAGTGTGACTAGGCATAAATTTAGTTTGCAAAACATTAAAAAATATCATCCTTAATTTCCAGATTATTAAAATGTGTAATTAAAAGGAAAGGTGGTTTGACAAAGTGGTAAACATGCCTCGGCCCCAACTTTTTTGGAGTATGTTGTTGCCATCAAAAATATATATTTACAAAATAAAATAAAGTTTTAACTCAAATTTAAGTTAACATTAGTTTTTCTTTGTACTTAAATCAATTAAATGAAAGTTAAAGAGAATGAAAAAATAACATATTCATTTCATTTCATTCATTTCCCAACTTTTCTAGAATATGGGTTGTAGGTAGGTTTGTGGCGTTACTGATGCTACGAGGAGTTAGTGCACCGGTCTCTCTTATCTTTATTATTATTATTGTCAAACGTATAATTACATACAAGCTCAGGAAAAGATGGTTGTATCTAACAATAACAAATTATAATGACAAAAAATACAGAAAACACGAATACAATGGGTTTGCATTAATCATACAAGATTATACACATAGAACAAAAGCATAATGACAAGGTTATATTTCTTTGAATAATTCATCATGATGTATTTTTTTAATTAGCCCAAGGAATGAAAAAAGAGAGGTGAATTCAACAAGAAAAAGAAGAAAACATAAAATTAGTAACATATTCAAGAGATAACGATTTTGGGTGTTTGTAATAAATGAATAATATCTTTAAGGATTAAACTGTGGGTTATATTAGTTGGGTTAAACATTTAAAAACTTAAATCAACCCAAAATGTATTGCAATCACAAAAGAAATACATTTGAAATTGACTTCATTCTGTGTTTAGATTTTTGTACTATAAGTCTATGCAAATTAGCGCATATTTAATTAAATAACGACTCATTTGCATATCTAAACCTAATATAGAAAAATTGTAATACAAAACATTTTGCTATTATCTGTAATCAGTCAGCTGGATAAGTAAGGCGATAACTATTAGTTGCTGTTTTTTACCCTATTGACCTGCAGTGTCTCGCCTGAAGTACCTATTCAGTGAGTATACGGTTTCAGAAGTAGCCTCTATAACATCTCACTGTTCCTGATTCATCATGCAGCTCGAAGCATTATGGGTAGAATCTCTCGTCAGTCTATTCTGATTCATCAACAGTTTTACTGATGATTTATCATAAACCCTAAACCCAGTATAGAGCGGCTGAGTGAATGTGGTCTGGACTGTGTGGATGAGGCTCATTGTGTCAGAGACGCTGTAGAAGGACAGAGTTCCTGCTCTGTGATCCACAAACACTCCTATTCTCCTGATATCATCATACACTCCTATTCTATTGCTGATGGACTCCACAGGATGCTCAGTCCATATGTTATTGTGTCTGAATGAGTAACTGGAGCGAGAGCAGTACAAACTCCATGACTGATCATTAGATCCAAATACACACTCATTACCCGATCCCTTCCTGCTGATGCTCTTATATGACACTAATATAAACACATCTCCACTCCACTCCAGCTTCCAGTAACAGCGTCCACAGACACTCTCTCTACACAACACCTGAGCCCAATAATCAAATCTGTCTGGATGATCAGGATACGACTGATCTGTGCCAGTGTTAGTAATCACTCTGTTGTTCTCAGACAGATGGAGGCATTTATTCACTGTGTTCAGATCCAGAGTGAGCAGATGGGGGTCTTATGGAGATAAAATGCATAAGAATATGGAATCATGAATTAGTTTCTTGATCAGACCCACAAAGACATGATCTTAAAAATGACTAAAGAGCAATTGAAGCTCCGCCCTCTTCTGAAAAGGGGACTGGCAGCAATAGCTCATTTGCATTTAAAGGGACAAACACAAAAACAGCACATTTTGGCTCATAATGTGGACATCAGAGACTTATTTTATAGTTAGAGTTGAGTTAAAATGATTATAGTTAAAATGAGCATAATAGGTCCTTTCACGTTCTATAAAGCATTCTTTATCCTCATGTTTAAGATGTTGTCTTTGTGGGGTTCTTTAATATATTTTTGTTTTTACTATCTTTGTGGGGACATTAGGAAGTATGTATGTGTGTGTGTGTGAGAGAGAGAATTTGTGTAGGTATATGAATGTGTGTGTTTGTGTAAGAGAGAAAATACCTACATTTTCTCAGTCCTGGTGTGATTCGAAAATGGTCTCCATGATCCAAACTACAAAGAGACACATAAACCACAAATGCTTAACATTTGATTATTAAAATTATGCAAGTAGCAGCTAAAATATCAGTTAGCACACACAGTGAATAAGGACTGGTCAAAATGATTAGAGTTGAGCCGGATACTCCAACAGTATCGAGCGGATAAAGCACTTTTGCCGAGCTCTAAATAAATAACACTGTAAGAATAAATTCTGTGCAAGTGAATAAACATTCTCATTGGGTAGCTGACTGTGTCTGCATTCTGTGATAGGCTCTTCTCAGCGTCCCCTCACACATACAGATTTAGGCGTCAGCTAACCTAACCTAAAACCCTAAGTGGAAAAACGCAGCGCGCTGCTTTCTCCTATTTTCCAAAGCGTACTGTTGCGCTCGGAGGCATTTGTCATCTTCTAAGCAACCATCAGCTGCGCTCTGAGATTAGCATCATTATTGATCTTGAGTAAAACAGTGTAACTGCCGCTACTTGTATTCTGAAAAGTTTATGTTTTATCCTGCAGTTTGTGTTTGAGCAGCTGGGCTCCTGAAAAGCTCAGATCCAGCCAGCTTCAGGTTTGTTTTTACTTTGGTTTGTAGTACTTACTTATTAACCAGTAGAGTTTTGGTAAACGGGGTTTGTTCAGACGTGGTGCTTGGTAGAATGCGACTCGCGTCTCTGCCTGTCGGAGATTTTGTTTTTCTTTTTAAACCGTCAGCTGGCTCTAACCAGTTTTTTTTCACGCACTGAGTGTCTGACACTTTCTTGCTGTATTTCATAAAAAAAAGGAAGTAGTGGTATAAAACTATATTACAAATTAATTAGCTACACACATACCTGGTGTGGAAATAAAAAAAAATATTACTGATCATAAAACAATTAAAAGTTAAAAAAAGAAAGTTATGTTGAGATGAAAACTCTTGTTCATTACATTTTACTTCATAATTGCAACCGCATGTGTTGTATTCATTGTTGCAAAACTCTGTATATAGTTTGTTTGTTATCGTGATCAAAACCATTGATCTGAAGCTCAATGCTGATGCTGTCATGTAAATAGTTTTCTAATCAGCAATAAATATAATAATTTCTGATCAACCCATATCAATTGCATGCTTAAAATAACATACCGGTTAAAGCCCCGCCCATTTCAAGACAACCCGACCCACTTCCAGGTTAAATCCAGCGCACTTCCGGGTTAGGCCCCGCCCAGTCCGAGTACAGATACAGATACAGATAATTCATATGGTTAACAGATACAGATACAGATACAGATAATGCTGTACTCGCTCATCCCTAAAAATGATACTCAAAATGTAGAATAAAGCCCAACAGTTGCAGAGCTCCAAAGACACATCAGCTCAAAAATAAATAAATAACACTGTGAGAATAAATTCAAGTGCAAGTGAATAGACACAAAAATAATGTATTCAAATACTTTAAAATAGTAAAACTCAAAATATCTCTTCTCAAAGGGTTTCTTCAACAAAGGCTTAATTTAAGTCAAGCAGCTACCCTAACCCTAACCCTAACATACAAATACAGACACCTGCAATGTTTGTAAAGTACTGTATGTGTATACATATCATCTTCTAACGCAACTTACATCACCCAACTGAGATTAGCATCATTATTGATCTTGAGTAAAACAATGTAACTGCCAAGCATACTTGAGTATCTGCAGTTTATAGTTTGTATCCTGCAGTTTGTGTTTGAGCAGCTGGGCTCCTGATGGTCCTGGGTGATTGTAGCTCAGATCCAGCTCTCTCAGGTGTGAGGGGTTTGAACTCAGAGCTGAAGACAAATAACGACAGCCTTCCTCTGTCACCATACACCCAGACAATCTATAGATGAATAAAACCCACAAGCGTCAGATAATCTACAAAACAGGAGATTAAATAAGACAATTATTTTAATTTGACAAATTGGCAAAGAACTGAGAGAAGCTAAATTAGGGGCTTGAATGAGCATGTTATTTTATTAAATGTTAATAATTTAAAGGTTTATTAGTAGTTTTAGGGAGTTCTGGGTAGAGGTAGTACCTTTGCTTTCTGGCAGCTGCACTCAACTTTTGAGTGGACAGAAGCACTGGTCCTCATCCATCTCCTAAATCTCTCACGTCTGGCTCCTAGTGCCACACCCCGGTACACCGCTTCAGCTGGTGGGCTAAACGGCGTGAGGGGGTGATGTTTACATTTGCATCACTGGGCGAATTAACTCTCACAACGGAGTCACCGGTCACCTACCAGCTATGGTTTGGAATAGCAGACCCATAGATCTCTTCAGCCTTTGCAGGCCATCGACCTAGGACAGGGAAACTCTGATGTAAAACCTACGGCCCGAGGATCTCACTGACACTGTCCCAGCTTGCTAGGCCATGGCAGATAAAACCCGGGTTTAAAGGGTGGGGTCAGTTCTGTGCACACTGCAGTCCACTTGAAAGCTCCTCTGCGCAGGCAAGAAAGAAATACCCACGTCAACTCCCCCCCCCAAGTCCCACTAAGTCCTGTAGCGATAGGAAAGGGGCAGACCGGCAGGTGTAAGATCGACACTGGAAGCCGCAGTCTCGATCCTGCATGCAGGCGGCTCAGGTGCTAGTGGTCGTCTGATGATGACCTGGAGACGACATCATTACCCGGCAGCACCCTGAGCGACCAAGCAGCCTTTTCTAGGGATAGCACTGCTTGCTCCACACGGAGAGGGGCCTAGAAAAGGTAACCTAAACAAAGCTCGTCTCCTCATCCCCAGTTGGCAAACCGCGGTCAACGGGCAACTTCTTATGTGGTCGAAATAAATCAATGAAAAGGTGGCGCATCCCACTCGCCTTAAAAGATGGGAAAGGACTCAAACTCGCATGTTGGAATATCAGAACCATGATAGACTCAGCTGACAGACCTGAGCGACGATCTGCTTTAATTGCACACGAACTTGCTAGGCTGAATGTTGACATCGCCGCACTCAGCAAAATACGATTTTCAGAGCAAGGAAGTCTCAGGGAACATGGTGCAGGTTACACCTTCTACTGGTCAGGCAAACCAGCGACAGAGAGACGCCTTTCAGGTGTCGACTTCATGATCAGAGACTCTATCGCTATCAAGCTTGCAAGCTTGCCAGCTGGCCACTCTGACCGTATCATCTCAATGTGACTACCGCTTCGTGACCAGCAACACGCCACACTGTTCAGAGTAAATGCCCCAACTTTCCAGGCAGATCCTACAGACAAAGATAAGTTTTACTACAATCTACGCAGCTTTCTTCAAGACGTCCCAGCCGATGACAAGATTGCCATCCTTGGCGACTTTAATGCCAGAGTGGGCAGAGACTCAGAAACCTGGAAAGGCGTACTTGGAAGGCATGGTGTGGGCAGCTGCAACGATAATGGATGCTTGTTACTTGAACTTTGTGCTGAACAGCAGCTTTCCATTACCAACACCATCTTCCAGCAGAAAGACAGTCTGAAGACAACCTGGATGCACCCTCGGTCAAAACACTGGCATCTCATAGACTACATCCTAGTGCGCCAACGTGACCTAAAAGATGTCTTTCACACCAGGGTAATGCCCAGCGCTGAGTGTCACACAAACCACCGCCTTGTCCTCTGCAAAATTACATTCCACTTTAATCCCAAACCAAGGAAAGGTGGCGCCCCGAGGAAGAAGCTCAAGGGCTGCAGCCTTCAGTCTGCCGCAGTCAGAGCAGTTTTCCAGGAGAGCCTACGGTCTAGGCTAGAGGAACCCTTCTGCCTAGCCGACTCGCCTCCGGCCCCAGAAGTGCCGTGGGACCGTATCAAAACTGTTGTCCGGCATATATCTGAAGACACCCTTGGATTCACCACGAAACAAAACAGGGATTGGTTCAATGGGAACAATTTAGAAGTCCAGGAGCTGCTGTCAAAGAAGAGATCAGCACACAAGGCTCACCTGGCCCAACCGTCCTGCCCGCATAAAAAAGCAGCCTTCCACCTTGAATGCAGTACCCTCCAGGGTAAGCTTTGAGAGATTAAGAACGAGTGGTGGACCAACCTCACAGTAATAACTCAGCTTTGCGCTGATACTGGCAACTACAGGGGTTTCTACGAAGCTCTAAAAGCGGTATATGGTCCCTCGTACCAAATCCTGAGCCCCCTGCGGAGTGCAGACGGAAAATAACTGCTCACCGAAAAGGACTCTATTCTGAACCACTGGTCTGAACACTTCTACACCCTCTTTAATGCTAGCCACTCAGTCCAAGTATCAGCGATTGACCGCATCCTACAACAACCAGGAAAAACTGAACTGGATGTGGCACCAACATTACAAGAGACTGAGGAAGCCATTAAACAGCTGAAGAGTGGAAAAGCTGCTGGAGTTGATAGCATCCCTCCCGAGGTATGGAAGAATGGAGGCCCAGCACTGCACACCAAACTCCATAAATTCTTCGTCTGCTGCTGGGAGCCGGGAAAACTCCCTCAAGACCTCCGTGATGCAGTCATTATTACTCTGTACAAGAAAAACAGTTTTGTGTTGCACGCGTGCTTTCATGTCGTCATGGCTTGTGTGAACACGTGTTCTGTTTTGCACATGGCCGGAGGTGGCCGAATAGGCTGCAGCTACCCCGAAGGCGGCCGAAGAGGCTGCAGCTCCCCTGAAGGTGGTCGAAGAGGCTGTCATGCTGCCGCCCCATTCTCGTCAGAGGAGGAGGAAGGTTTCCTCCGTCCCACAAGGCCTGGAGGCCATCAAGGAGCTCACTGCTGGCCAGGAGTCTGTTCCAGAGCCCGCTCCAGTCCGGGAGCCCACAGAGTCTGTTCCAGAGCCCGCTCCAGTCCGGGAGCCCACAGAGTCTGTTCCAGAGCCCGCTCCAGTCCGGGAGCCCACAGAGTCCGCTCCAGAGCCCTCTGCTGGCCAGGAGGTCATCCCTGAGCCTCCCAAGCTCCTCGCCATGCTGGCTCCACCAAAGCTCCTCGCCCTGCTGGCTCCACCCAAGTGCAAGCTCCTCGACCTGCCGGCTCCACCCAAGTTAAAGCTACTTGCTCTGCCGGCCCCACCCTGGCCATCCTCCAGGGTTTTGTTTGGCCGCAGCCTCCCTGGTCCGTCCCTCTGGTCGCGCCCTGGTCCCCTGCTGGGCCTCCTGAACTACCTGAGTCTTCCTGGCTCAACCTTCTGACCCCGCCCTGGTCCCCTGCTGGGACTTCTGGAATGTCTGACCCTCCTTCCCCTCCCTGGACACTTGTGACTTTCTGGGCTTCCTTGCTGGCCAGGTGGCCCCCCTTCAAGGGGGGGTAGTGTCAGGGTTCTGTCACTTCAGACCAGTGTTATTCATGGTTTTGTGACAGAGCCCTGTCACTCCCGTCATGTCCTGTTTTCATGTGAGAGCGCGGCTTCGAGTGTGCTCAAAACGCTCTGTCTGCATGCCTTGTTTCGTGTAGGAACGTGGTGTTCGGATCCCGGCACTCATGTCTTAAGTTACGGTTTCGTGTCGGGGTTCAGACACTCGCACTCCATGTTCTGTCTTGTTTTGTGAGCATGCGGTCTCGAGTTCACTCAGCCGCGTGCTCATCTGTCCACATGTGTTGTGTTGTGTTTTGTGTTGCACGCAGTTCGTGTTTTATCGGGTTCATGCATTCATGTTGTCATGTCTTTTGTCAACACGTGGCTTATGAGTTTTCTCATTAGCTGCGTGTTTGTGTCCTGTTTTGCACATGGCTGGTGATTTGTTTGCTGGCCATGTGCTTATGTTTTTGTTTTGTGTGAGCACATGGCTTTGTCTTAGTTTTCTGTGTGCCATGTGCTCTCATGTCAATTGTCTTGACCCCACCCATCTTGTAACCTGATTATTGGTTAATTAGCCCCACCTGTCTTCCCTCGTTACCCTCCTCATTTGCTACCTTTATAATCTCCTTGTGTTTGCAGTCCTGTGCCAGTTCGTCATTGATGTTACCCTGGTGGTATCCTGCCCTGTCTTGTCTTGCCCTGCCAAGCCTGGTTGCCAGCTGTCTTGTTTTTCCCCTACAGGGTAGTTTTTGTTTGTTGCTGTTTTGTTTTATTTTTGTATTAAATAAAGCCCATTCTCCTGCATCAGTGAGTCCTCGCCTCATCCCTTCACTCCACCTCTGACACAACCAACGAACAGAGGGAGGGCTGAGAGCCATGACGTAGACACTAAGCGCCAAATTTAAGATTGTAGTTCAGGTTAGGGAAATCTAAAACGACAGCAGATATGGAGACACGGGATGCTATTCGCTCTGTTGTGGAGAAAATTCTGAAGCCCGAACAAGAAGAGTGTTTGGTTCACATTTTGAATGGAGGTGATGTTGTGGCCCTACTCCTGACAGGTTTTGGGAAAAGTTTAATTTATCAACTGTTACCAACCGTCAGCGAGAAACTGGGGAGGCCAAAGTCCGGCAAGGCGATAATTGTGATTGTGTCACAGCTTGGCGTGCACAATTATAGAGAAATCATGGAGGGTAATTTCAGCCTTATTTTTGGTATCCAAATCCTGGATTCTCAATCCAAAATGGTGAGCTATGTTGGCATCAATACCAAGACAAACTTGTCGCCATTGTCGTTGACGAGGCACACGTCGCATACAAATGGTGAGTTTGCATACACGGGTTTGGTTATTAACTTTAACAAGTTAACTTATTTCAACATCAGCTCAGTTCGAGGCGGCTGAGCCGGTGCATAACACACGTCATAACCAAACGTTATGTGATTTGGCTTACGGGTACACCAATAATTTTAAACTTCAAACAAGTGCCCCCCCCCCAAAAAAAGAAAGTAAACGCTTGTCCTTTATGCCTTCCCAGACTCTGTCTACGAAGCAAAGTGAAGTAGTAGAGTTTGGTACTACCAGGCTACACATCTGGGGAATAGTTCAGAAAAAATATTCTGCTGCATTGAAGGGTCACAGAAGCATGTAGACTCCATTAAACTTAATGGAATAAGTTTGGAACCAGGACTCTTTCTAGAGCTGGCCTCCTGGCCAAACTGAGCAATTGATGGAGAAGGCCTTTGCTTAGAGTGGTGACCAAGAACCTAATGGTCACTCTAGCTGAACTCCATGATCATATGTGGAGATAGGAGAAATCTACAGAAGGACAAGCAACACTCCACCGATCTGGGATTTATGGCGGTGTGAACTCAATCTTGTCTCCTCAGTGAAGACACATGAATATACACTTGAAATTTGCAAAAGAGTACCTAAAGGACCCTCAGACTCTGAGAAACAAGATTCTCTGGCGTAATGAACCTCAATTCCAAGCATCGTGCTTGGAGGAAACTGGGCACTGCTCATCACCTGCAGAATACCATAAACATAACGGTTCTTTATGTTAGGTCTTTATAATCCTCTGAAACGTAGTTATGTATATTATATTGCATTTCTGTATGTAGATCATCCTAAATATTACACAGTGCACCTTAAAGCAATGTACTTATTTCAGTTTTTTTTCATTGTAATAAATTTACAAAGTTGTGACAACCCCGTTTTTGCTTTATCATTATGGTGTATGGAGTGTAGTTTGATGTGGAAAAAAGTCATTTAAAGCAATTAAACATAAGGCAGCAACATAACAAAATGTGAAAAAAAAGGAGTATGAATACTTTTGCAAGGCACTGTAGTCATACCTTTTTTGAACAGTCTGTTAAATTTAAATGTTTCTGAGCAAGATCAAATCTTCAAAACTCAGTATCTGCAGCTGACCGTTTGGACTCTTCAGTCCATCAGAAAGAAGCTTCACTCCAGAATCCTGCAGGTCATTGTTACTCAGGTCCAGCTCTCTCAGAACAGAGTTTGAGGATTGTAGAGCTGATGACACAATTTCACAGAGCTGTCCAGTGAGATTGCAGCCAACAAGACTGAAAGAGAGTAAAATACATGAAATAAATCATTAACCTTGTTCTTCAACTGTACTATAATGATACAGCTTAATTATTAACTTTAAAATGAAATGGTTAAGACGTGATTAATAACTCACAGGGCTTTTCTGCAGTTGAACACAGCTGGAATCAGTCTTCTTCTCCCCTCATCTGATGTGTTGTATTTCTTGACGTCCAGCTCATCCAGCGGCTCCTCTGATATCTGAAGCATGTAGGTGATTGTTGAGCAGTGAGCAGGAGAGAGTTTCTTCTCTCTGAGTGTTTGTCTGATTTCACAAACTCCTGAATCTCTCTGGACAGAGTCTGATCTTTCACTTCCAGCAGACAGAGGAACAGATTGATGGATTTTTCAGTGGAGAGTCCATGTCCATCTCTGATCTTCTCTTTAATTTACTGTGTGGTTTCTCTGATGCTCTCTGAGCTGTTCTCTGTGTGTGTCAGAAGATCCTGTAAGAGTCTCTGATTGGACTCCAGTGAGATCCCCAGCAGGAACCGCAGAAACAGATCCAGGCGTCCATTCTCACTCTCTTGTAATTTACTGAATACATGTGTATGCAAATTATGTAGTGAATCAAAAAGTGCTTCTGTAGTTCTACATAAATAGCAGTAAACTACATAAAAAGCAGCAAGAAACTCTTGCAAGCTGAGATGAATGAAGCAGTACACTTTCCTTTGATGAATCACAGATTCCTGCTTAAAGATCTCAGTGCAAATCCCAGAATACACTGAGGCGTCAGTGACATCTATGCCGCTCTCAATCAGGTCCTCCTCATAGAACATCACATTGCCCTTCATCAGCTGTTTGAAGGCCACTTCAGCAAGTTTCACAATCCCTTCTCTGTTGGACTGCAGGAGTTTCTCTGGATCTGTCTCTTCATACTTCTGGTTCTTCGTGTTGATCTGAATCAGCAAGAAGTGGATGTACATTTCAGTCAGATTTAGAGGGATTTTTGCACTCGGAACTTCTTCCAGGAGCTTCTGAAGCACAGTGGATCAGATCCGACAGAAGACGGGGATGTGGCACATGATGTGGAGGCTTCTTGCTCTTATGTGTGAGATGATTCTGCTGACTTGATGCTGGTCACTGATTCTCTTCCTGAAATACTCCTCCTTCTGAGACTCAGTGAATCCCCAAATTTCTGTCAGACGGTTGATGTATTTGGATGGGATCTGATTGGCTGCTGCTGGTCTGGAGGTGATCCAGATGAGAGCAGAGGGAAGCAGCTCTCCTTTCATGAGCTTTGACATCAACACACCCACTGATGAAGTCTCAGTCACATCACAAACTTTCTGAGTGTCTGAAAACTGTGTGATTCTGCTTTCATCCAGACCATCAAAGATGAACACAACTTTACACTGCTCATAAATCTTTGAGTCCAGATCTTAAAGGTCAGGATGAAAGTCCAGCAGAAGTCTGTGAAGACTGTACTGATGATCTCGGATCAAGTTCAGCTCTCGAAATGGAAGCACAAACATGAAATCTACATCTTGATTGGCTTTTCCCTCTGCCCAGTCCAGAATGAACTTCTGCACAGAGACGTTTTTTCCGATTCCAGCGATGCCTTTAGTAAGAACAGTCTTGGTCTGGTCTTTCTCCTCACATCCTGGTTCAGCTGAGGCTTTAAAGATGTCGTTGCAGAAGATTGGAGTGTCTTGTGAGTGTTGTGTTCTGGCTGTTTTCTCCATCTGTAAAACCTCATGTTCTTCATTCACTCCTTCACTCTATCCCTCTATGATGCAGACCTGTGTGTAGATCCTGCTCAGGAGGCTTTCATTCTCCTGGAGTTTCAGTCCTTCAAATAATCTCTCATACTTGTTCTTCATGCTGGTTTTGAGCTGGTCTTTGACTCTCTGCAGGTCTCCAGTCTCCAGTGTGTGTTTCTGCAGGACTTCTTCAGTTTCATACTGCCTGACGTGGGTTGTAGATGAAAAGGATGTCACAGATCTGATCAGCTCATGTGTCTTCTTTCTCAAACTAAAAAGAAAATTAAATGACTGTTGGAGACCTTCCAAAATGTACAGGTACCCAGATATAATTTTAGTGCTTTTCTTGGAGTTGAACCTCTGTGCAGTGCATACAGTGGGGCAAATAAGTATTTGATACACTGCCGATTTTTCAAGGTTTCTCTTGAAAAGAATGGAAAGATCTGTAATTTGTGAGAGACAGACTCTAAAAAAGAAATCCTGAAAATCACTTTGTATGATTTTCAAAAATTAGCTTCCATTTTATTGCATGAAATAAATATTTGAAACAATAGAAAAATCGAACTTAATATTTGGTACAGAAACCTTTGTTTACAATTAAAGAGGTTAGACGTTTCCTGTAGTTCTTGACCAGGTTTGCACACACTGCAGCAGGGATTTCAAGGTTCAAGGTTTTTTTTATTCGTCACATACTCAATTATACAGAATATAATCAGTAGTGAAATGTAAGTCAGGTCAGGTCCCCTCAATGGACAGTGCAAAATATGTAACACAACACAACACAAGATAATATATATAAATATAGGTAAAAAATTTTTTTTTTAAATAAGAATACAAAATTAAATGTGAAATGTGCAAGAAAATAAAATGTGCAGTATAGTATACTGTCGACTTAATAAATAATAATATAAGCAGGGATGTGCAAACAGGTTATACCAGGTATATACACATCCTAAGTCACAGTTTTGGCCACTCCTCCATACAGGTCTTCTCCCGATCTTTCAGGTTTTGGGGCTGTCGCTGGTCAACACAGAGTTTCAGCTCCCTCCATATATTTTCTATTGGGTTCAGGTCTGGAGACTGGCTAGGCCACTCCAGGGCCTTGAAATGCATCTTACGGAGCCACTCCTTAGTTGCCCTTGCTGTGTGTTTGGGGTCATTGTAATGCTGGAAGACCCAGCCACGACCCATCTTCAATGCTCTTACTGAGGGAAGGAGGTTGTTGGCCAAAATCTCGCGATACATGGCCCCATCCATCCTCCCCTCAATACGGTGAAGTAGTCCTGTCCCCTTTGCTGAAAAACACCCCCAAAAAATGATGTTTCCAACCCCATGCTTCACGGTTGGGATGGTGTTCTTGTGATTGTTCTCATCCCTCTTCTTCCCCAAACACGGCGAGTGGAGATTATACCAAAAAGTTGGCCAAAAAGACTCATCTGACCACATGACCTTCTCCCATGCCTCCTCTGGATCATCCAGATGGTCTTTGGCAATCTTCAGACGGGCCTGGACATGTGCTGGCTTGAGCAGGGGGACCTTGTGCGCGCTGTGGATTTTAATTCATGACGGTGTAGTGTGTTACTAATGGTAACCGTTGAGACTGTGTTCCCAGCTCTCTTCAGGTCATTGACCAGGTCCTCCCGTGTAGTTCTAGGCTGACCCCCCCCCCCCCCCAGGATCATTGATACTCCACGAGGCGAGATCTTGCATGGAGCCCCAGTCCGAGGGAGATTGACAGCCATCTTGAATTTCTTCCATTTTCTAATAATTGCACCAACAGTTGTTGCCTTCTCACCAAGCTGTTTGCCTATTGTCCTGTAGCCCATACCAGCCTTGTGCAGGTCTACAATTTTGCCCCTAGTGTCCACAGAGAGCTCTTTGGTTTTGCCCATAATGGAGAGGTTGGAGTCTGATTAAATCTGTCTTGCCCATCTCTGAATTCAAGGGGTTCTTTGATGGATTTGTTACTCCTCAGAGACACACAGCTGGGTTCTGGAGATTCTGATCTCTGTCTCTTCCTCCTGCTGATGCTTGTTGACAAAAACAAACAAACATTTTTAAAGCACTAGCTATACTGAATAACCTGAATGAACCATAGGTTTACAGAAATGTATTAATTTAGCTGATGATTATTATCCAAAGCCATTTACAAATAAGGAAGATAACCAATTCATTCAATTGAGAAAATAACATAGGAACTGCTACAACTCAAAGTTCCAAAATTGTACAGTACACACTAGAAAAGACATGAAAATAAGAAATTGGGAAAGTAGAGGAAAGCATTTATTTTCAATATTACATACATTACTAGAAAAGGGGAGAGCTGGTTTAACAGGATTAAGTCCTCAATTAAGGCTCATAGAAAAATCTGTAGTCAATGCTTAAAAAATTGCATGGGGCTTGACTGTTTGGGAAAGCTGCGAAGATCATTCCACCAGTGAGGAACAGTGAGAGTGAAAGTACAGGAAAGAGATTTAGTGCTTCTCTGTGATGGTGTCACCACTCACTTTTGAACTGCACTGCAAATCACTTTGAATAGAAGCATCAGTCAATGCTAAAATGGCCAGTCTTACCTGGGGTCAGAGGTTGCTTCATTGAGATTAGGAGGATTCTCCGTCATGGATTTATTACTCTTCATAGATGCACAGCTTGATCCAGGAGATGGACTTTTTGTAGAGTCCGTGTCCTCATCTCTCGCATTATGGAGACTCATTTTAAAGACACTGTCCTCCTACTGTTATTTGCCAACTTTTGTGAGGAAAGTTTTTTGTGAGTTAAAATATTTCTGTAGTAGCTACATAAAAGTACACTCTTAACATTTTGCAGACCTTTTACCTTCCCTATTTTATAATAAAGTACAAAGTACATTTTATAATAAAGTACAAAGATAGCTCATTGTAATCTCAAAAATATGGTTATTTAAAGGTTCTTTATAAATACTAGATATTTTTCTAAATATGTCTATATATTTTCAGTTTAACATGTATCCACCTCTGTTCTAAACACGTCTAGTCACAAAAACATCAAAGCTATGTGTTCTTGTCCCATTGTGAAAGGCACCATCCCTCTTCTTTTGGCCATTCTAAACATAATTACTTTTAATTAAACAGATATAAATATACAGAATTTAAATATACAAAATACAGAACATATAGACTGCTAAACAGGCAGTGCTGTAGACTCTGTGGGCGGGGCTAAACAGGCAGTGCTGTAGACTCTGTGGGCTAAACAGGCAGTGATGTAGACTCTGTGGGCGGGGCTAAACAGGTAGTGATGTAGACTCTGTGGGTGGGGCTAAACAGGTAGTGCTGTAGACTATGTGGGCGGGGCTAAACAGGTAGTGATGTAGACTCTGTGGGTGGGGCTAAACAGGTAGTGATGTAGACTCTGCTAAACAGGCAGTGATGTAAACTCTGCTAAACAGGCAGTGATGTAGACTCTGTGTGCGGGGCTAAACAGGCAGTGCTGTAGACTCTGTGGGCGGGGCTAAACAGGCAGTGATGTAGACTCTGTGGGCGGGGCTAAACAGGCAGTGCTCTAGACTGCTAAACAGGCAGTGCTGTAGACTCTGTGGGCGGGGCTAAACAGGCAGTGATGTAGACTATGTGGGCGGGGCTAAACAGGCAGTGCTCTAGACTGCTAAACAGGCAGTGCTGTAGACTCTGTGGGCGGGACTAAACAGGCAGTGCTGTAGACTGCTAAACAGGCAGTGATGTAGACTGTGGGCGGGGCTAAACAGGCAGTGATGTAGACTCTGCTAAACAGGCAGTGCTGTAGACACTGTGGGTGGGGCTAAACTGGCAGTGATGTAGACTCTGTGGGCGGGGCTAAACAGGCAGTGATGTAGACTCTGCTAAACAGGCAGTGATGTAGAAGCATGTGTTGATCACTTGTGTGTCTGTAGTAATCTATAATTTCACCTCGGCTTAGAACGCTTTTATGACACCAGATTAATGTAAACACAGCCAACTTTGAACACTGAACGCCCTTGTGATTGCTTCAACCATTTTGAATCTTATGAATGATTATTTTAGGTATTATTTGTGTGTAAAGATTTGGAAACAGGCAGAGTACAGCTGTTTCTAAAGCATTCAGCACCATCTGCTGTTCAAATCTAAGCTCAAAATCGATTCCAGAAGAATCGTGATGCATTCTGAAAATCTAAGAACCGGCTCGGAATCAAATCTCGATTTTCCCAGCCATACTCCATAAGAAAATGACAAACAAAAAACTCTTTATTCAACTTTTAGTCTTTGCTACAACAGAGAGGGGCAGTCGTGGCTCTAATGGATAGTGTGTTGGACTTGTAACCCGAGGTTGTGGGTTCGAATCTCGGCTCCGGCTGGAATTGTCCACGACTGAGGTAAGACCCTTGAGAAAGGTAGCGCACCCCGACTGCTCTCCGGGCGCCGCTGCGTCGGCTAACCACTGCTCCAAGTGTGTGTGTGTGCACTACTGTGTGTGTGCACTTGGATGGGTTAGATGCAGAGAACACATTTCACCACTGGTTATACTCTGTATAATTTTGTATGTGACACATAAAGCTCATCTGAGCATAATAATTATATTATTATTGTTATTAATTATTATTAGAAGGCAGGAACTGTACAGTTTGAAAAACAGGTATGTAAATCTGTAATCATTCACATATTTAAATCAATCTTTAGTACTAATTTACATCAATCGACAGCCTATAGCCGCTGTGCGAGTAACAGATAAATAAATCCACTTGACGCGTTCCCATGAACAAATAAGAAAGTAAAAAAAACCTCTAGAACAGAAAGAGAGCATTTCCGCTACCCCCCCATACACACCGGTCAAACAAGAAACACAACCAGGTAAATATCACCTGAACCCATGTGACCAAGCACCTAGAAATACATAAATACATAATTAACCCTATTGAGATACAAGCACCAGTTCTTTTATTTATAAGTTCTTGCATGTCTCATTTACTCATGTTTGTGCAACAGAATCAACAATCACTAGTTTATTAACACCGCTTCTAATGTGATCATTTATACATATAATAATTTGTATTATTACTACAATAAGCTTTGATAGTATTTTTTATTTTGCTTACGTCACATGATCTAGAAATGTTGTTATAAAAATACACAATGTTTTTTATTATAATATTATACAAAACAAACTAAAATTATATAGACTAAAATCATCAATGTTTAGCCATTTTGATTAGTTTGTGTCAAAATGTTTTAAATCCCATGTAAAGAAGAGCATACACCTAAACAGCAGCTCATTTTAATATTACTACATGAATAATAGCTTCCGAACTTACCTCAAAATGTGAGACTGTTTCTTAACAGTTTTAAAGCCTCAGAATGGCGTCTCTTCTGTTTCTGCTTTTACTTTCGTTTGTTTCTACCTGGTGAAGGTGTGTCTTCTTGTGTTTCTACCTGGTGAAGGTGTGTCTTCTTGTGAGTGTCTTCTTGTGTTTCTACCTGGTGAAGGTGTGTCTTGTGTTTCTACCTGGTGAAGGTGTGTCTTCTTGTGTTTCTACCTGGTGAAGTTGTGTCTTCTTGTGTTTCTACCTGGTGAAGGTGTATCTTCTTGTGTTTCTACCTGGTGAAGGTGTGTCTTGTGTTTCTACCTGGTGAAGGTGTGTCTTCTTGTGTTTCTACCTGTTGAAGGTGTGTCTTCTTCTTGTGTTTCTACCTGGTGAAGGTGTGTCTTCTTGTGTTTCTACCTGGTGAAGGTGTGTCTTCTTTTTGTGTTTCTACCTGGTGAAGGTGTGTCTTCTTCTTGTGTTTCTACCTGGTGAAGGTGTGTCTTCTTCTTGTGTTTCTACCTGGTGAAGCTGTGTCTTCTTGTGTTTCTACCTGGTGAAGGTGTGTCTTGTGTTTCTACCTGGTGAAGGTATGTCTTGTGTTTCTACCTGGTGAAGCTGTGTCTTCTTGTGTTTCTACCTGGTGAAGGTGTGTCTTCTGTTTCTACCTGGTGAAGGTGTGTCTTCTTCTTGTGTTTCACCTGGTGAAGGTGTGTCTTCTTGTGTTTCTACCTGGTGAAGGTGTGTCTCTCTTCTTGTGTTTCTACCTGGTGAAGGTGTGTCTTCTTGTGTTTCTACCTGGTGAAGGTGTGTCTTCTTCTTGTGTTTCTACCTGGTGAAGGTGTGTCTTCTTCTTGTGTTTCTACCTGGTGAAGGTGTGTCTTCTTGTGTTTCTACCTGGTGAAGGTGTGTCTTCTTGTGTTTCTACCTGGTGAAGGTATGTCTTGTGTTTCTACCTGGTGAAGCTGTGTCTTCTTGTGTTTCTACCTGGTGAAGGTGTGTCTTCTTTTGTTTCTACCTGGTGAAGGTGTGTCTTGTGTTTCTACCTGGTGAAGGTGTGTCTTGTGTTTCTACCTGGTGAAGGCGTGTCTTGTGTTTCTACCTGCTGAAGGTGTGTCTTGTGTTTCTACCTGGTGAAGGTGTGTCTTCTTGTGTGTGTCTTCTTGTGTTTCTACCTGGTGAAGGTGTGTCTTCTTGTGTTTCTACCTGGTGAAGGTGTGTCTTCTTGTGTTTCTACCTGGTGAAGGTGTGTCTTGTGTGTGTCTTCTTGTGTTTCTACCTGGTGAAGGTGTGTCTTCTTGTGTTTCTAACTGGTGAAGGTGTGTCTTCTTGTGTTTCTACCTGGTGAAGGTGTGTCTTCTTGTGTTTCTACCTGGTGAAGCTGTGTCTTCTTGTGTTTATACCTGGTGAAGGTGTGTCTTGTGTTTCTACCTGGTTGTGGCGAGGGGGGTGTGGTTCAGACGAAGTCTGCAGCGGGAGAAAGACTCAGGAGACAGCGGTAAGTAAGTGGGTCAAGTGCAAAATGAGGAACACCTGTGTCTGATTGCAGTAATTGGCGTGGAGAGACCGGATAAAGCCACCGTAGAACGGGAGTTCGGGGAGAGATGGAGTGGAGACTCGGGCGCATGGACTGTGAGAGGGAGACAGCCAGAACAAACACAGAGAGTGAACGCTGAGACAACCGAGAGAGTTGATGTACCGAGGACACGCAGAGTGCGCACCTGTTTAAGTTTATGTTCAAAAACCAATAAATCACCCGAGTCTCCACGAGCCAACCTTGTCCGCTTCCTTCCTTCCTACGAACTTCATTACACTGGTGCCGAAACCTGGGAAGGAAGCCGGAACGCCGCTGCCATCATGTCATCTCCGACGAGTTCGCCATTTGCAGATGTCATCCAGTCGCTCGCGGGACTCCACCAGGAACACCACAAAGCGCTGCTGGACATGAGGGAGGACCAAGAGCGTCGGTTCTGTGCCCTCGTCCAGAACCAGCAGGAGGACCGCAAGCTGTTCCGGAGCTGGATGGACCAGGAGGTTCGGGCCGGGGGGATTCCACCAGCCCCAGCCCTGCCCACCCACATGCGGTACAGAAGATGGGGCCGGGGCGACCCGGAGGCTTTTCTCGACCTCTTGAGAAAACCGCGCGGAGGCATGTGGGTGGCCCCAGATGAACTGGCCAGTGCGCCTCATTCCGCTGCTAACGGGAGGCGCAGTTGGCGCGCAGCACTGCCAGCTCAGAACCTCCTTGTCTCGGACGACCTGGGCGAGCCATCCTCCAGCGGGTCGGCCGGAACCCCAAACAACACCGCCAGTGCTTCAGATCGCTAGAGCTGGGGGAAAACGGCCGGCCCTTCGTGATGGCTCACCAGCTCCGGGACGCGTGCCGCAGATGGCTGTTGGCCGGGGAAGGCGGCGTCGACCAGATCATCGACCGTGTGGTGCTGGAACAATTCATTGCGCGGTTACCCAAGAAGACCGCGCAGTGGGTCCAGTGCCACCGCCTGGCGTCGCTGGACCTGGCCATCCAACTCGCGGAGGACCAGATGGTGGCGTGCCACGGGGTTGGCGAAACCCTGCCTTCCGTCTCTCTCTCTCTCCCCTCTTCTTCTTTTTCTCTCCCTACATTTCTTCCTAGGTCCCGTGCCGGCGTTGTACCCAGGGCCCAGCCCCGATGGAGGGGAGGTCCGGCACCGAAGTCGGCGGCCGTGAGAGCCCACGCCAGGGAGGCGGGGTCAGCCAGCCTGAGCTCCGCTTCTATTCCCGTTCCTCCAGTGTCTCCACGCCCCTAGGGTGGCGGGGAAGCCTGGGCCAGCCTGTTGGCGTTGCGGGGACCCGGGCCACTTTATCGATCGTTGTCCAGTGATGGAGGTGGGGACACTGGTCCGGGTTCCGGACGCCCCACAGGCTGCCCCCGATCAGGCTGGCGGGTACCAAATACCTGTGAGTATTAAGGGGGGTACTTATTGGGCTTTGGTGGATTCAGGATGTAACCAAACTTGATCCATCAAAGCCTAATTCAGCCCGAGGCATTGGATAAGAGCTGCATGGTTCGGGTGAGGTGTGTACATGGGGACGTGGCGAAATATCCAGTAGTGCTTTTAGCTATCCAATTTCGGGGGCAAAAGCATAATGTGGAGGTGGCCGTTAACCCCCACCAGTTTTGTGTGTGGATGCCTCCTTCCGGAAAAGAAAAGCTGGGGAGGGAGGCAGCCGTGTGAACGGGGGAGGCTGAGCCAGGGCCCGCTGAGGCGGCACCAGGGGAACGGAATGCGGTCGAGAGGCTAATCCTCACGAAACGTGATGATTTTCCCCTGGAGCAGTCTCAGGACGAGTCACTGAGAAACGCTTTCGATCAGGTCCGTTCCATTGATGGCCAGCCTCT
Organism: Gymnocypris eckloni scoliostomus; assembly: GCA_027564155.1. Lineage (NCBI taxonomy): Eukaryota > Metazoa > Chordata > Actinopteri > Cypriniformes > Cyprinidae > Gymnocypris > Gymnocypris eckloni. The sequence goes on from CM050431.1 coordinate 27,529,002, forward strand.
CCAGTCCGCACGGCCCCCTTCCTATCCCTATTTTGCTATTTTAAAAGATAGGTTGTATCGAGTGACCCAGGTCGCTCAATAAAAGCAAGATACAACCCAGTTGTTAGTACCAAAAAGCCGTCGGGAAATGCTTTTCCAGGCGGCTCATTGTAATACTATGGCAGGGCATCTGGGTCAGGCAGCAACATTGAACTGCCGGCGTAATGACCCGTTTTTTTTGGCCGGGCATTCACGAGAATGTACGCCGGTGGTGTGCGGCTTGTGTTGAATGTCAGTTAGTGAATCCCCCGGCCTCCCCAAAAGCGCCTTTGTGCCCCCTTCCGCTAATGCAGGTCCCCTTCGAGAGAATTGGTATGGACCTCATCGGGCCATTAGAACGGTCGGCACGAGGGCATCGGTTTTTGCATTAGTTCTAGTGGATTATGCAACCCGATACCCGGAGGCAGTGGCACTCCGCAACATTTCTGCAAAAAGTATAGCGGAGTCTCTGTTCAGTATGATCTCCCGGGTGGGAATCCCGAAAGAGATTCTCACCGATCAGGGCACGGCGTTTATGTCATGGACCATTCGCGAACTTTATGAATTATTGGGAATTAAGTCGGTTCGCACCAGCGTCTATCACCCACAAACGGATGGCCTGGTGGAACGATTTAATCGTACGTTGAAAAAAATTATTCGAAAGTTCGTTCAGGAAGACGCCAAAAATTGGGACAAATGGCTGGAAACCCTTTTGTTCGCTGTGCGGGAGGTCCCGCAAGCCTCCACGGGGTTTTCCCCCTTCGAGCTCCTGTACGGGCGCCAGCCCCGTGGGGTCTTGGACATCCTGAGGGAGACTTGGGAGGAGGGACCTTCGGGGAGCAAAAACAAAATTCAGCATGTGCTGGACCTGAGAACAAAACTCCACACCTTGGGGCAGCTCTCCATGGAGAATTTGTTACAGGCCCAGGACAAGCAAAGCCGGCTATACAATCGGGGGACCAGATTACGCAATTTTGCACCGGGAGATAAAGTACTTGTATTGCTCCCCACTTCTAGCTCTAAATTACTCGCCAAGTGGCAAGGACCTTTCGAGGTCACACGGCGGGTAGGGGATCTCAATTATGAGGTGATTCGAATGGACCGGTGCGGGGCACGTCAAATCTACCACCGTGGAGCCGGTGATGCTGGTGACGGTGGTAAGTGGCGAGGGTGATCTCGGGCCAGAAGTGAACACCAAAATTCAGTCACTCTCTCTGGCCCCAGGGTGAGATCACCTCTCGCCCTCCCAGCTCACCGATGTAGCCAGATTGCAGAAAGAGTTTGCAGACGTGTTCTCGCCCCTGCCCGGTCGAACCAATCTCATCCAGCACCATATTGAGATGGAGCCGGGTGTCGTAGTGCGCGGCCGGCCGTATCGTTTACCGGAACACAAAAAAAAGTGGTTCAGTCAGAATTAGAGGCAATGTTAGAGATGGGAGTGATAGAAGGGTCCCACAGTGACTGGGCGAGCCCGATCGTTTTGGTACCTAAAACAGACGGCTCGGTTCGGTTCTGTGTGGATTATCGCAAGGTGAATGCGGTGTTGAAATTCGACGCCTATCCAATGCCGCGGGTTGACGAATTGCTTGATCGGCTGGGTACCGCTCGTATTTATTCGACTCTGGACTTAACCAAAGGATATTGGCAGATCCCCTTATCGCCCTTATCCAAAGAAAAGTGAGCCTTCACAACGCCGTTCGGATTACACCAATTTGTCACACTTCCGTTTGGGTTGTTCGGGGGGCCCGCTACCTTTCAGTGCCTCATGGACAAAATCCTCCAACCGCACACCGCATATGCCGCTGCCTATCTGGATGACATTATCATCTACAGTCAGGACTGGCAGCGGCATATGGTGCACCTGCAGGAGGTACTGAGAGCGCTGAGAGGGGCGGGGCTAACGGCCAACCCAAAGAAGTGTGCGATTGGGCGGGTTACATTACATTACATTACAATGACTGCATAACCCATGATGCTTTGTAATTTAAGTTACTATGAAGTCCAGTATGATCTATGCATGCGCAATCTTGTTATAATAAATGTATATGTAATGTATTCAGTGTAATCCACAAAAATGGCGATATCAGATGTGTTTTTTTACGTGTTCAGTCTACAGGAATAATAAAGCACTTTTAGATGTTTCACAAAAATGTGTGAATAGGAATAATTTTGTCATTTGTATGCAAAACATTTAATAAAAGCAAAGGATAAACGTCTGTTCATCATATAAACAGTGTTCCTGTGTGGCTCAGTGGTAGAGCATTGCGTCAGCAGCGCAAAAGGTTGTGGGTTCGATTCCCAGGGAACACACGTACTAATGAAAATGTATAACCTGAATGCAATTGTAAGTCGCTTTGGATAAAAGCGTCTGCTAAATGCATAAATGTAAATGTAAATGTAATAAACACTCTTAATGTCAGAGTAACCATTACATCGTGTTTAATAAGAACACCTCTGGCCTTAAATTCAGAGTACAGCAGGCGTTTATATCTGGACTGGATCCAAGCATTTAGACCAATGTGAATGATAATGTGTGAAGAATAAGAGATTTATATAGTGGTGTGCAAAACACACTCTTATGTGCAATAGATGTCAGAAGCGTAAATAACTACTAGGAGTCTATCAGTCAATGCTAAAATGGCCAGTCTTACCTGGGGTCAGAGGACATGGCTGTTTCATTGAGATTAGGAGGATTCTTCGTCATGGATTGATCATTCTTCATAGACACACAGCTTGATCCAGGAGATGATGTACTCTTTGTAGAGTCAGTGCCCTCATTTTAAAGACACTGTCCTCCCACTGTCATTTGCCAAAAGATTGTTGTAATATTTATTCAATAATTTTTGTGAGGAAAGCTTTTTGTGAGTTAAAATGTTTCTGTAATAGCTACAGGTGCATCTCAATAAATTAGAATGTCATGGAAAAGTTCATTTATTTCAGTAATTCAACTCAAATTGTGAAACTCGTGTATTAAATAAATTAAATGCACACAGACTGAAGTAGTTTAAGTCTTTGGTTATTTTAATTGTAGTGATTTTGGCTCACATTTAACAAAAACCCACCAATTCACTATCTCAACAAATTAGAATACTTCATAAGACCAAAAAAAAAATATTATCTATTACTTCGTAATAGTGAGTGGAAGTAGACAGGGCTTCTTGAGGGGATGTAGATTCGTAATAGTGAGTGGAAGTAGGCGGGGCTTCTGGAGGGGATATAGATTCGTAATAGTGAGTGGAAGTAGGCGGGGCTTCTGGAGGGGATGTACAAACCCGAATCCCAAAAAGTTGGGACACTGTACAAATTGTGAATAAAAACAGAATGCAATGATGTGGAAGTTTCAAATTTTAATATTTTATTCAGAATACAACATAGATGACATATCAAATGTTTAAACTGAGAAAATGTATAATTTTAAGGGAAAAATAAGTTGATTTTAAATTTCATGGCATCAACACATCTCAAAAAGTTGGGACAAGGCCACGTTTACCACTGTGTGGCATCTCTTCTTTTATAACAGTCTGCAAACGTCTGGGGACTGAGGAGACAAGTTGCTCAAGTTTAGGAATAGGAATGTTGTCACATTATTGTCTAATACAGGCTTCTAGTTGCTCAACTGTCTTAGGTCTTCTTTGTCGCATCTTCCTCTTTATGATCGCCAAATGTTTTTATGGGTGAAAGATCTGGACTGCAGGCTGGCCATTTCAGTACCGGATCCTTCTTCACGCAAGCCATGATGTTGTAATTGATGCAGTATGTGGTCTGGCATTGTCATGTTGGAAAATGCAAGGTCTTCCCTGAAAGAGACGCGTCTGGATGGGAGCATATGTTGTTCTAGAACCTGGATATACCTTTCAGCATTGATGGTGCCTTTCCAGATGTGTAAGCTGCCCATGCCACACGCACTCATGCAACTATGCAGGCTTCTGAACTGGCGCTGATAACAACTTGGGTTGTCCTTGTCCTCTTTAGTCCGGATGACATGGCGTCCCAGTTTTCCAAAAAGAACTTCAAATTTTGATTCGTCTGACCACAGAACAGTTTTCCACTTTGCCACAGTCCATTTTAAATGAGCCTTGGCCCAGAGAAAGCCTGCACTTCTGGATCATGTTTAGATATGGCTTATTTTTGACCTATTGAGTTTTAGCCGGCAGCGGCGAATGGCACGATGGATTGTGTTCACGGCAATGTTTTCTGGAAGTATTCCTGAGCCCATGTTGTGATTTCCATTACAGTAGCATTCCTGTATGTGATGCAGTGCCGTCTAAGGGCCGAGATCACGGGCATCCGGTATGGTTTTCCGGCCTTGACCCTTACGCACAGAGATTGTTCCAGATTCTCTGAATCTTTGGATGATATTATGCACTGTAGATGATGATAACTTCAAACTCTTTGCAATTTTCTCTGAGAAACTCCTTTCTGATATTGCTCCACTATTTTTTCGCAGCATTGGGGGTGTGGTGATCCTCTTCCCATCTTGACTTCTGAGAGACACTGTCACTCGAGAGGCTCTTTTATACCCAATCATGTTGCCAATTGACCTAATAAGTTGCAAATTGGTCCTCCAGCTGTTCCTTATATGTACATTTAACTTTTCCGGCCTCTTATTGCTACCTGTCCCAACTTTTGGAATGTGTAGCTCTCATGAAATCAAAATGAGCCAATATTTGGCATGACATTTCAAAATGTCTCACTTTCAACATTTGATTTGTCATCTATATTCTATTGTGAATAAAATATGTTTATGAGATTTGTAAATTATTGCATTCCTTTTTATTCACAATTTGTACAGTGTCCCAACTTTTTTGGAATCGGGTTTGTAGATTCGTAATAGTGAGTGGAAGTAGGCGGGGCTTCTGGAGGGATGTAGATTCGTAAGAGTGAGTGGAAGTAGGTGGGGCTTCTGGAGGATGTAGATTAGTAAGAGTGGAAGTAGGCGGGGCTTCTGGAGGGGATGTAGATTCGTAATAGTGAGTGGAAGTAGGCGGGGCTTCTGGAAGGGATGTAGATTCGTGATAGTGAGTGGAAGTAGGCGGGCTTCTGGAGGGATGTAGATTCATAATAGTGAGTGGAAGTAGGCGGGGCTTCTGGAGGGATGTAGATTCGTAATAGTGAGTGGAAGTAGGCGGGCTTCTGGAGGGATGTAGATTCGTAATAGTGAGTGGAAGTAGGAGGGCTTCTGGAGGAATGTAGATTCGTAATAGTGAGTGGAAGTAGGAGGGGCTTCTGGAGGGAATGTAGATTCGTAATAGTGAGTGGAAGTAGGAGGGGCTTTTGGAGGGGCTGTAGATTCGTAATAGTGAGTGGAAGTAGGAGGGGCTTCTGGAGGGCTGTAGATTCCTAATAGTGAGTAGAAGTAGGCGGGGGCTTCTGGAGGATGTAGATTCGTAATAGTGAGTGGAAGTAGGCGGGGCTTCTGGAAAGGATGTAGATTTGTAATAGTGAGTGGAAGTAGGCGGGGCTTCTGGAAAGGATGTAGATTCGTAATATTGAGTGGAAGTAGGCGGGGCTTCTGGAGTAGATGTAGATTCGTAATAGTGAGTGGAAGTAGGCGGGGCTTCTGGAGGATGTAGATTCGTAATAGTGAGTGGAAGTAGGCGGGGCTTCTGGAGGGATGTAAATTCGTAATAGTGAGTGGAAGTAGGCGGGCTTCTGGAAGGGATGTAGATTCGTGATAGTGAGTGGAAGTAGGCGGGGCTTCTGGAGGGGATGTAGATTCGTAGAGTGAGTGGAAGTAGGCGGGCTTCTGGAAGGGATGTAGATTCGTGATAGTGAGTGGAAGTAGGCGGGGCTTCTGGAGGGGATGTAGATTCGTAAGAGTGAGTGGAAGTAGGCGGGGCTTCTGGAGGGGATGTAGATTCGTAATATTGAGTGGAAGTAGGCGGGCTTCTGGAGTAGATGTAGATTCGTAATAGTGAGTGGAAGTAGGCGGGCTTCTGGAGGATGTAGATTCGTAATAGTGAGTGGAAGTAGGCGGGCTTCTGGAGGATGTAAATTGTAATAGTGAGTGGAAGTAGGCGGGGCTTCTGGAGGGGATGTAGATTCGTAATAGTGAGAGGAAGTAGGCGGGGCTTCTGGAGGATATAGATTCGTAATAGTGAGTGGAAGTAGGCGGGGCTTCTGGAGGATGTAGATCGTAATAGTGAGTGGAAGTAGGCGGGGCTTCTGGAGGGGATGTAGATTCGTAATAGTGAGTGGAAGTAGGCGGGGCTTCTGGAGGGATGTAGATTCGTAATAGTGAGTGGAAGTAGGAGGGGCTTCTGGAGGGAATGTAGATTCGTAATAGTGAGTGAAAGTAGGCGGAGCTTCTGGAGGATATAGATTCGTAATAGTGAGTGGAAGTAGGAGGGCTTCTGGAGGGCTGTAGATTCCTAATAGTGAGTAGAAGTAGGCGGGGCTTCTGGAGGGATGTAGATTCGTAATAGTGAGTGGAAGTAGGCGGGGCTTCTGGAGGGATGTAGATTCGTAGTAATAGTGAGTGGAAGTAGGCAGGGCATCTGGAGGGATGTAGATTCGTAATAGTGAGTGGAAGTAGGCGGGCTTCTGGAGGATGTAGATTCGTAATAGTGAGTGGAAGTAGGCGGGGCTTCTGGAGGGGATGTAGATTCGTAATAGTGAGTGGAAGTAGGCGGGGCTTCTGGAGGGGATGTAGATTTTTAATACTGAGTGGAAGTAGGAGGGTGCTGAGTCTGTGGTTGTTATATATGCAAGTATCAGTGTCTTGAACTGGATGCGAGCTGCAACTGGTAGCCAGTGCAAGGAGACAAAGAGAGGTGTAACATGGGCTCTTTTGGGCTCGTTGAAGACCAGTCGTGCTGCTGCATTCTGAATCATTTGTAGAGGTTTGATTGTGTTTGATGGAAGTCCAGCCAGAAGAGCATTGCAGTAGTCCAGTCTAGAAATGACAAGTGCCTGGACAAGAAGTTGTGCAGCATGCTCTGTCAGAAAGGGCCTGATCTTTCTGATGTTGTGTAGTGCAAACCTGCAAGATCGAGCTTTCATTGCAATGTGCTCTTTGAAGGTCAGCTGGTCATCAAAGATTACACCAAGATTTCTGACCGAAGCTGATGGGGTAATTGTAGAAGAACCTAACTGAATCGTGAAGTCATGCTGTAGAGTTGGAGTTGCAGGGAAGACAAGAAGCTCAGTCTCTGCCAGGATGAGCTGTAGGTGATGGTCTTTCATCCATGCCGAGATGTCTGCCAGGCAGCCTGAGATCCGTGCAGCTACCGTTGGATCATCTGGTCGAAATGAGAGATAGAGCTGTGTGTCATCAGCGTAGAAATGGTTGGAGAAGCTGTGAAGCTGCTGAGTTTGTTGTTCTTTGAAAGAAACAATGAGACATGGTTGAAGACAACTCGTTCGAGTGTTTTGGCTATGAATGGAAGGAGAGAGACAGGTCTGTAGTTTTCTATAAGAGAAGTGTTTAATGTAGTTTTTTTGAGCAGTGGGGTTACCCGAGCCTGCTTGAATGCAGTGGGAAAGATGCGTGTGAGGAGAGATGTGTTGATAATGTGTGTGAGTGCTGTAAGAGTGTGGGAGAGATTGCTTGGAGAAGGTGTGAGGGGATTGGGTCTAGAGGACATGTTGTAGGATGGCTGGAGAGGAGAAGTTTGGATACTTCCGCCTCAGTGAGGGGACAGAAGGAGAAGATGGGAGTTCTGCCTTCAAACGTACTCAATAGGATAAAGCTTGCTGCAAAGCCCCAGCAAAAGTAATTACCATGAATGTCTCCGTGGGAAATAGTAATGAGATATTTGAATTATTTACTAATAAACTAGTGCTTTCTGAGTCCGTGTCGCAAAGATGAAGCTGCTGATCCTGACTCGCCATCTCCTTATTAGAGAGAAATGCATCTTTACAGATTATGAGTGTTTGTTTCAATGTTTTATTTCGTTAATTAGCAATTTAAAGCTTTCTATAGATATATTTATCATGTCTGTGAGGCATTTGAGTTTCAGTTTTTTGAAACGCTCCTGTTCAAGACCGAAACGGCAGAAAACAAATCATGTTTGTTTTCTTTATTTTAAAAAAGTGCAACGTTTTGTTGATATTGTGAGTGTACTCAAGTAGAGCCTTTACAGTTCCGAATAAAATATTACTCTTACCTTTATGAGCAAAAATCACATCCACTAGAAAAAATGCAAGTGATCACGCTGGTGTCTCCATGTCCTTTAGCTTCCACTCTCCGCACAAACTAATACAACGGATACAACGCACATTTATCTAGGTTTAACCTTTAAACATTGTTATATGCTTGAATTGTTTTACATCTATAGATTTTATTTTAGGCAAGTCGTGATGATTTGAGAAGTCTAAATAGATCAAACATAGACTATGATCAACTGTATGCCGCTGAACGCTTGCTAAGGCCTATAACGAACATAAAATGCTCCAAACGTTTTTCTAAATTAACTTAATACAAAAAAAAACGAAATATAATCATTTTGCCATAACATGCTAAACTGAACTATTGTAATAGTTGAAGAGTAGTATAAGCTGTTTTGGGAGAATGGGTTAAAAAAGACTGGTTCGGGACACTAATTCTGATAAGCTGTCAGACGCGGGCCAGGCTAGAGCCTATATTTGAGGCCCATGTAGGGCTCTAGCTACAAGCTCAGCTGTAAACACCATTCAATTATACAAAATTCTACTTAGGAACATATACTGCTGTTTATCTTTTTCCAGATTCTGGGTCCTTTGATCCATCTGTAAAAATATTACTGTGTTTTTGTTTTATATATTGATTTACTAAATGTTCAACTGTCGTGTCCTTATTAGTTTAATTAGGTCTTGAACTAGTAACTTTAATTAGTGCTTGTATGCGTGTATCTATACAAGGCGTGGGAAATAAGCGCCATTGATTTATACATATTTTGAAAAATTCAGTTTCCTATGCTTGCTATGTTGTCTTGGGTATGTTCCCAACTCATGAAACACAGACTTAGTCCTTTCAATGATACCCAATAATCCATAGCTACTTGTTGCTGTCTCACTTCTAGTGGCATTTCACTCATTTCAACATTCATAGCAGCACTAAACGCCACAACACATCCCCAAAGGCTGGGTCTGCATCACATCTATTGTCATTAGTGGTGTATTCCCTATACAGCCATAATCAATTGCTGATTGTTTATTAGGTGACACAAAACTAACTTTAAAGTTAATTAGTTTGAGGGTGTGTTTACAGAACTCTAATCTAATTGTGTTTTGGCTGTTCAACCTCTGTTTTCAGTACACTGCTATCGTATAAACACACTCTTAATGTCAGAGTAACCATTGCATCGTGGGTAATAATGAGCAACACTTTCTTGTTTACGTGTAGTTTCTGGCCTTAAATTCAGCAGGCGTTTATATCTGGACCAGATCCGTGCTTTTAGACCAATGTGAAGGATAATGTGTGAAGAATAAGAGATTTATGATCCACAATCTTATTCATAGACATGAGAAGCATAAATAACTACTACAAGTCTTTCTGAAGTCCATCTTAATTTAATAATTATGAATGCTGAACACCGAAAGAGTAACATTCACCTGAGTTAACATGTAAAGGAAAGTCGAGCTTTGGTTTGAACTCAAGTTCATAAAAGAGTCCTCTCTATATAAAGGCTTTAAGGCATCTGTATTTGAACCGGGTTCATTTTCCCTAGAAACATTAAGACCACAGCGACCAAGAGACCAGGGACAGTTAGCATGAAGCGGCCGCGTGTAACTTAAATGTGTTTTACACCAAGAACTAAAGCAATGCGTTACGGAAGATCTACGTAATATAAAAATGGCCACGTTTAAGACAAAACAAAGTTCATTTGCAGTTTTCCATACTTAGAAAAAATATAACTTATGTACAAAAACAACTTTTTGTTTAATCTTACTTACTGTGATTAATACATGAAAGCATGATGGCTTGTGAGTGAACTATTAAAAAGATAATTTTTTCCATATTAACCCATCGAGTGGACCGCTGAGTGATGTTTAGTCACAGTTTCAGTAAAAGAAGGGAAAGAGAGCCGAGAATATACAAGGAAGAGATGCATAAACAAACGTCCCGGAGCCGTCTCAATGCACCTCTCAGACACCACACAGTGCATTAATAGCCATTGCTGTCGAGGTTAGCAGAGTGCAGATCTGAGACCTGCAGCACGCTGATGCCGCTGGACGCTAACCGCGGGTCCATAGGAACCAGAGTCTGCTGATCACTGCTGCTCACCACACCAGAGCTCTTCTTATTCAAGTGTGTCTTGGTGTGTTTGGACAAGTGGTCGCTGCGCATGAAGCGTTTGGGACACTCCGAGCACGAGAACTTCTTCTCACCTGTGAGCAGATAAAGACAAACACAAGAGTTTGAGGGAAAGTGTTGTGACAGATTTCCATTCTGCTGTCAGAAGTGCATAAACTTTTGCTTTGTGATTATCTGCTGAACTCCAGACTTCAGTGAACGAGACGGAGCGCAATAACTCGGGACTAAAATATACATTAACAAAAAATACAGAGATATATACCGTATACTGCAAATCAGCCAAAAAATACAGATATATACCACATATATTGCAATCAACAACTCCACCATAACAAGAATAGCAATGTACAGTGAGATATTTAAGATGATTTACCATGCATTACTTTTACAAATAATTGGAATTTAATATATATATATATATATATATATATATACTAAGAATATTTTTCTAGTAATCTATTAGTATAGAGCCAAATTGAATACATAAGCCATATTTTTCATGCATTTATCTGTACGTCATTTCCAAAACTTTGCTGTGTGTAATTGGCCGTCAGTTCTCTTAGCAGCATGAAAAACAATAACTTATTCAATGGATTATAGCCATATAGCCTTGACAGTGTGAAAGACCCCTCACTTACACACTCTCTCTCACACACACACACACACACTCTCTCTCTCTCTCTCACACACACACACACACTCTAAGGCTGCACGATTATGCAAAAATGACAATTGTCGATTATTCCCTTGAGATTGTAATTGCGATTATTAATAACAATTATTTTGAACAGATTTATGCCATTGTTAGAAGCTGCATGCCATGTTTTTATATAAAATATATATTTAAATAAAGGCTGAAAACACTCTTCCTGAACATGTATTGCTTTTCTATAGCATTGAGCCTCAAATGTCAACTATACATTGGTTTGGTTTCGTCTTTAAACAATTTTTTTATAAATTATGCATGGTAATAATGTTATACTAAAACTAAAAGAAAAAATGGTTTACTAAAGCTATATATTTCATTTACAATTTAACAATACAGTAACATTTTACAGTACAATTAATATTACCAGGGCTCCAGAATAGCATTGGAGAGCAGTGGCGCCAGCACTGAACATGTAATGTTACAGGTTTTGTGTCTTAGAAATGCACATTAGAACAGGAGCTTGAGTTGGGGTGCAGATGTACATTTGACAGCACCATTGAGAAAACTGTACCAGTCTCATCTTTTATACATATATAAAATATATAAACATATACCTCAATATCATGGTGACAAAGCACCTAACTATATGGTTTCTATGGTGTTTGCATTAAACAGTAACCTAAAGATATTCAGTCAATTACAAATCAACATCAACTGATCGAATAATTAACACAATAATGTAATTATATTCCATTACTCCTTATTCAGTATATTAATAATACTCAATATTAATATCCTTCTTTTATGGCACCTATGGTGAATGTGGGGGATTTGTGGATTGAAACGTCTTCTAACTGGATCGTTGTTGCAGTGTTGATGAGAAAAGCAGCTTCGCTTTTTAACTAGTTTAAAGAGACGTGATGACACTCAGCACTCAGTGCCGTGTCTGTGAGCTCTGTAGCCGTGTGTAACTCACCGGTGTGTGTTCTCTTGTGCCGCTGCAGCTCATCGGAGCGAGTGAAGCGTTTCCCGCAGAAGGACCAGGAGCAGACGAAGGGCCGCTCTCCTGTGTGCCAGCGCAGGTGCGCCCGCAGGTGAGACGTCTTCCCATACACCTTCCCACAGCCGGGAATATGACAGATGTGCTGCTTCTTCTTACTCGGGTCACTGCAGCGAGAAGACAGTTTAACAGACTGACATGAGAGGGATCCAGCAGATGATCTGTGCCCAGGGCTGGTCTACCCATCCCATCAAGTATTGTAGCTCATAATAATGCAACACCATTCAAGAACCCAAGGACACACATACATAATACAAGAACTACAGCTAACACAGTCAGTGATGTGCATCATTATATTAGCTCTTAAAGTGACAGCAGCCTATAAACACCTAATGCATGTCCAATCAAACAAACACAGTTCAATCTGTATTTTACAGTATGCACTGATCCTCTAGCTAGTGAATGCGAGGCTGTACTGTAGTGTGTGAGATGATGAGCAGCGTCCCTCTCCATCTTTACAGTAAGGACAGGTGCAGGCTTCTCTGCGTGCAGCGTCTACTGGAGGCCGCCGGGCTGCACTCCATATTCTCCTCCAGCGCACGCTGTCCTCCAGAGCGTCCCCGACCGCTCACATCCCCTGCAGAGCCAACACACCACCATCACACACAGCTCGGAAACTACATCACTAACATGCAGTCAGCGAGCACACAGCAGACTCACCCGCAGTGTTGGCGATGGTGATGGGGACCCCCTGCAGCTGGTGCATCTGCAGCCCTGTGTTGCCCAGCGTGTTCAGGTTGATGGTCTGTAGGCCCGAGAGTGTGCCTGGCTGTGCTAGCGTGATCTGAGTGTTAGCAGGGCTCTGTAGCTGAAGCGTCTGCCAGCTGACCTGTCCGTTGGGCCCGACGGTGCGGATCAGGATGGGGCTGCCGTTGGCGATGGTCTGGATCTGAACGTTCTGCAGTCCATCCTGAGATAGACTCTGCGTGGAGTACACCTGGCCGCCGGCCGAGACGCTCTGCAGCACCTGCTGCGGCTGAATCACGATCTGAGCTTGACTGGTTTTGTGTCCATCTCCGGCGGTGCTCTGCTTCTCTGCGGCGGTGTTGCTCTGGGCTAGCGTCCACGACCCCTGGACGAGTCGTGGTGTGTGTGCTGGTGGAGGTGGTACAGTACTCCGCTGTGGTGGCGCTGGTCTGGAACAGCTGCTGAGGAGCTCCGGAGGCGTTCGCGTCTCCCACCGGGAGGAGCGTGATGTTGGCGTTCAGCGGCATGTTGGTGAGGAACTGTGCCTGATTGGGCAGCACGGCTCCGCCCAGGCTGATGTTCTGCAGCGGGATGGCCTGCTGGAAGAGTCCAGGGATGGTGAGGATGTTTCCAGACGCTCTGTTGGAGGAGGCAGCGATGAGCTGCTGATTCCCACTGGGAGACGACACCAGCTGGAACTGCCCCGCGGCTGTGGACACCTCCGAGCGGTCTGAGTGAACTGCAGCTGCTGTCCGTCCATGGTCTGGAACTGGGGATCACCTGGTACTGGACGCCGGCATGACCCGAGAGCGTGGTGAACACCGGCTGGCTCTGCATGCTCTGTGAGGAGGCCATCACGCACTGTGGCTGCTGCAAAGGGCTCGGCTCGGCCTCCGCGCGCTGCTGGACACCGGGACCACGTGCCAGCCGTTATGTGGGACAGATGGGGCTGCTGGAGCTCGATCCGCGACTGTTGCTCTGCCGCGTTCATCGATCCGACTGCAGGTGGCAGCTAGCAGCGCTAAAGGGGACGGCTGCTGCGAGTCCTGCAGAGAGAAATATGAAAAAATTATAATTAAGCACAAAGCGTATTGCGATATATTGGATGGGAGGTGTGGTCCATTTCTTGGGATTTAAGAATCGATATCGCTCCGTAAAAATGCGAATCGATTAATATCAAGATATGGATATTTTCCACCAAGGATGCATGGAGCTGATATTGAGTATCGGTAATTTATTCAATACACTACGCATCAATACCTCTTCTCTTTGTACTTATCTCTCCTATTCATCATATGTTCTTGCCTTCATTACTACATTTCTGTACATTTTATAGTATATATTCATATACAAATATATTTAAGCATACTTGTTACAACAATACAAAGAGCAATGCAACATTTTACCAGATTTGATCAAATTATTGTGCACCTATTAGTAGCTTTTGCTGCCAAATTATCCACTAACCTAGTTTATAAGTGTTTTTGTTATAGATTATGATTATTTAAATGAAGTTGTCTATATTTAGCAGTGTGTTTAACATAAAAAGCCACCTCATGAAATCAGGCGTGTGCTGTGTGTAAGCTATTGTGCCACAATTGCACCACTTGATCAAACATTTAGGTGATTATTTTTGAACATTTCTAAAAAAAAATAAAAAAAAATCTCACCTTGCATTGGATGATAGTAATCTACAATGTCGGGAAATATCATTATGAAATGTATTTTATTGGACACACAATTAACGGCACTCTTTTATTTTACGTACAATGCTGAATTAAATTCCAGGCGCGCTACTTTTTTTGGTTTTCAAGGACTTTAATCACTTATTAAACTATATTTTTATTATCTTTCAAATTCTAATAAACAAATAAAACAAATAAAAGCATGCAAAACTGGCAACTTTAACATTTGAAAGGATATTGTGACAAAGTCATTATTTTCCATAAATATATGATTGACCTGAAGAATGAATTATGAGCTATAATACACTTGGTTCACTAGAACCAGATTTTTTTAATGACAAAATATTTGTCTTTTAATCCGACAAATCAAAACTAATTTACTGATTATTTTGACAATATGTTTTAATAAGACCTTCGTGAGTGAAAGTATAAAAAAGTTATTGAACAATAATAAAATAGGCCTACGTTATGTTATATGCCTACACAAAATATGAACATAACCAACTTATATGTATATTATAACATAACTATAATATATTATAACAAACCAGCTGAAGGTGATGTTTCACTTTTCAATCACGTTTAAATCCATGTAATTTTAATATTTGGTTAGTATTTTATTTTGAAATTATGACGTACAACAAATCACATATTTAGTTTGCAGTGCCGGCTGGAATATTAACAATATTACGTATTTGTATCTCATTAAAGTAGCGTGAGATCGGATGCAGATTCACATTCATTATTAAAAACTGTAACGACCTTAATTTATAATATACGATGATATTGAATTATTCTGACTGATTGGGTTTTATCAAAATTAACCACTGGTCTTCCACAGATCATGATTTCAATATTATAGATTATATACATATTATTATATATTTAATCATGGCTTGTAGGATGCTAAACTAAGGACATTATTAACTGGAAAGGCGTACATCCCCTCCCCGATTCGTGCTTGTGATGCTCGGCCAATCGCAATGCTCTGGGTCAACTGGCCAATCAGAGCAGACTGTGCTTGTCGGAAGGAGGGGCTTTCGTTTGAGAGCGGCGGGGCATAGAGGAAATAATGTACAGTATTTGAAAAATTATATGTTTTTGAACATTAAAGCATGTCAACATATTCTTTTACACCAAATAATGATCTTTAAAAGCATCATATCACACACACACACACTCGCCTCTCTCTCTCTCTCACACACACACACCTCTCTCTCACACACACACACTCTCTCTCTCTCTCTCTCACACTCACACACACACTTACCTGAGCTGTGCTGGAGTTTCTCTTCTGAATGAAGCTCGTGTTGTTGTCCAGCAACGCGGCCATGTTATTCTGCTGTGGATCTGACACACACACACACTCGGTGTTTAACAGCAGATCAAACCGGTTTAAAGCTAGCAGAGCAGCATTAGCCGAGGAGTCCTGACACGCGTTCAGTGGCCATGTTCCTTCACTAAAACACTTATAATCATCATAATCACTAACATCCATGACTTACATTAAGCGCAGTTTATCGTCGATTGTGTTATATAAGTTAACTAAATTTAGGTCGCTGTAAAGATCAACTTCCACAACTTAGCAAACAAGCTCATTACGAACACAAACAACAAACTCTTGTTAGCAATGAGACGATTATTGCCGTTTATGATCACTTTAGCGGCACACGAACAACATAACTCGGTGTTTTGGGCGCGCTGTTTGACAATATAAAACCTCATCAAGTACAGTTGTCGTTAAAACTGATTAAGCTAATGAACACACTCGGATATTATAAAGTGAACTCACCGCTCATAACGTGTGAAGTTTTTCACGCTTCTTTAAGTCTGACATGAACTCTTAAACAACTCAACCTAACTTGATGAACAGAAAGGACGGAGTCAAAGCGGCGGGGGGTATGGGCCAATCAGAACGCGAATCAGGTCTCCTCGGCCAATAGGATTCTTTGTTTAAAACTTGTCATTCTTCATAAGAATCAGGTACAACCGAAAATTATAGCGCTATTTATTTTGTTTTGTTATTTTGTTTTTATTTGTGAATCAAAATATGTTATATATATATATATATAAAATTGAGTATCTTATTTTTTAAAGAAAACTAGAGTAACCTTTTATCTTTATTTTACAAAACAGCAGACTTTATGTTATGTGCGACAATAACTCATTATTATTAATTACTTATCGTTGTTATTAGTATTATTACATCAGTACATCAGGCGGTTGGGGTTGTGGTGGTAGTAGATAGATATTTTTTTATAATATTTATTTCATACAGTATGTTTACACTTTAGTATCTACTCCAGATAGATAGATAGATAGATAGATAGATAGATAGATAGATAGATAGATAGATAGATATTTTTATAGTGTTTATATTATACAGTATTTTTATACTTTGCATCTACTGCATATAGATAGATATTTTTTACAATATTTATATCATACAGTATTTTTACACTTTGGTAACTACTCTGGATAGATAGATAGATATTTTTTATAACATTTATATTAAACAGATTTTGGGGGACTGAGGTGGAAGGAGTCGGACGTGTTTCTGAAGCGGGAGCTGGGGAAGTTGGAGTTTGTGAAGTATGGAGTGTTAATAATGCCATTCCTATATGGTCTGTGTTTCGTGCCAAGGATTACCTACCAAAGCTAACAGTCGTGTACTTTTTACGTGTGAGAAGGGGTACGTCGCAACACTAGACACGTGAAGCCAACGCCGGAGGAGGAGGGGTACGTCGCAACAAAAGACACCGGAGGAGGCGGGGTACGTCGCAACACAAGTCGGGTGACACCAACGCCAGAGGAGGAGTATGTTCCCACCACAGTAAATTAATATCTTAGAGATTAATGACAAATTATACACCATCAAAGTCGCAATTTTATGTTATGTTCACAACTATTTACTTTCACAACTTCACAATTAATAATTATAATATATAAACATAATATTGATAATACTGAGCTTTCACTTTTGGTGGTGTTAATAATTTTAATTAAAGCAGTTGACTATACAATGTGTGAATACATTAGCTCACAATATAACAATAAACTTACGCATTTTATGTATTATAAGAAATGCCAGCGATTGTTGTTAAACTTTACATCATGAGCAAACCATTGTTTATCTAATGTTTAATTGCATTTAATCTGTAATGTTTAGCCACAGATTTATGATAGAAATGCTACAGCCAATAAAGTTTTATTTTGAAACTTTTAACATTTATTTGCATATTAATAAATATATTGATGCATTCTCATGTGTTGCTGGTGTATGTTTTTAAGTTTCAACAATTTCAACAGTTCAACAGTTTCAACAATTGAATAAATTAAGTTTCCTACATAACCGCTGCAGTGTCCTTTTACTAATTATAACTCCGTGCTGATGCGCCAAAAGACAAAGAATTTCCTTATTGCTTATTTAACCAAATCCTCCACATCCATTGTTTCTAGCAATTCTGTGATTTTTCTCAAAATATTAAATCAAATCAAATCAAATCACTTTTATTGTCACATCACCACAGCACAAGTGCCTTGGTGAGTGAAATTCTTATGAGCATGCTCCAGACAGTGCAAAAAGAACAACAAACAATTTACATATGGACAGACAGTGCAAAAAAAACTGCACTGGAGCATTTACAGTGCTCCAGACAGTGCAAAAAACAACAACAATTTACATATGGACAGACAGTGCAAAAAACAACAAACAATTTATATATGGACAGACAAAAAACAACAAACAATTTACATATGGACAGACAGTGCAAAAAACAACAAACAATTTACATATGGACAGTACATATTTACAGACTGTACAGAAGACAATGTGCAAAATACACATACATATACTCAGTACACAGTGTACTATAAAGACACACTCAATTATCAGCGACATTATACAATCAGTATGGGCACATCTACATTATGTACAGTATCTATACATAATGTAGTCTATACATAGTAATAATGTGAGGTGCAACAGGTTATAAATTAACAGCAGATTGGTTGAGCAGCAGATAGATGTGCAAAGGTGCAACAGATTATGCATATGCAGTGTCGTGGATGTGCATTGTATGGTGTCCAGTGATAGCAGATAGGTTGTGTTAGTGCAGTGTGTGCGTAGTCCAGTTGAACTGTGTTAAAGTGCAGTGCATGGCATGTTGTGTGAGTGGGAGTGATGTAGGTGAGTTATTTCTGACTGTTCATTAGCCTGATAGCCTGAGGGAAAAAGCTGTCCCTCAGTCGGCTAGTGCGGGATCGGATGTTGCGGAAACGCCGCCCTGAGGGCAACAGAGAGAGCAGTCTGTGGACGGGTGGCTGGAGTCTTTGATAATCCTCCGGCTTTCCTTGTACACCGCCTGGTGTAGATATCCTGGAGGGAGGGAAGCTCACCTCCAACAATGTGGCGGGCAGTTCGCACGACCCTTTGCAGAGCCCTGCGGTTGCCAGCTGTGCTGTTTCCAAACCAGGCGGTGATGCAGCCGGTCAGGATGCTCTCCACAGTGCAGGTGTAGAAGGATCTGAGGATTCTGGGGCTCGTTCCAAACTTCCTCAGCCGTCTCAGGAAGAAGAGACGCTGATGTGCCTTCTTCAGCACTGCATCTGTGTGAGCAGACCATGTGAGATCCTCAGTGATGTGAACGCCGAGGAACTTAAAGCTGCTCACCCGCTCCACAGGTGTCTTGTCGATGGTGATGGGTGTGTGTTCTCTGCTCTGTCTCCTGTAATCCACCACCAGCTCCTTGGTCTTGTCGATGTTGAGTGAGAGGTGGTTCTCCTGACACCATTTAGTCAGGGTACTCACCTCCTCTCTGTAGGCCGTCTCATCGTTGTCGGTGATCAGGCCTATCACCGTTGTGTCATCAGCAAATTTGACGATGACATTGGAGCTGGTGCTGGAGCTGGAGACACTGGTGCTATAAAAGGGATTTTTTTTCTGAGTACTTTACTATTAGTTTATTATCATATGTCATGAGTTAATAAATATATTTTCTTTCAATTACATTTTGTGCTGTGCAAAAGGTATTTGTTAAGATACACCTTTTTTATTTTGTTTTTATTTTGTTTTATTTTATTGAACAAAATTCATGTGCATTTACACTTCACAGTATACAGTGTTTAAATTTTTGCCATCTTGGCTGTAGCAAACTGGATGCTCAGACTTGCCGAGATTCCTCGTAGCCATGAGAGGTGTGTCAATGTAGATAAGCGAATAAATCTGCATCTTAAGTGGCGTGTGGCGTTAACTTAACGTCGGTCGGCGCCTGGCGTTATTTTAACGCTGGTGGCGTCTGCCGTTAACTTATCGCCTAACGGCGCTTACTTAACGCCTGCGGCGTTATGAAAACGGGCGCTTTTAATAAACACACGCGGTGAAAACCAGGCGAATTCTGAATCATTTGGCTTTCCATACATTTTCACGCACGCCGTCGCCGCCGCCTATGATTGGTTCTACAGTGACGCCGCCGTGACGCCGTGGCCTGTCGCCTGCCCTTCCTATTAATCCCATTCAAAATTTGACACGGTCTGACGGCGACGGGAGGGTAGACTGCTCCTTCTCCTTCGCCTGGTAAGCTTAGGACTGGCATTATTAACAGCCCATAACACAGGACATACGCCGGATATATATATACGTCGTCTCTAAGTACGTTGCATTATATGACGCCTGATATATACGTCGTCTCTAAGTGCGTCGCATTATATGATGCCTGATATATACGTCGTCTCTAAGTGCGTTGCATTATATGACGCCTGATATATACGTCGTCTCTATGTATGTCGCATTATATGTATTTGCATTACTATATGTATTTGTTATAGGCTATTGATTTTACAGTAATTAGTTAACTAACAAGTGGCAATATTGTGTGTGTGTACAGGGCCGCTGCTGGTCAAATGGGTGCCCTCTTGTTGTGCCCCCCTTCCTCAAATATTATGGAAGTAAAATAAAAACCACCTACTATATAACTTCAAAATATTACTTTAATACAATCTAAAAGCAAATAAATAAATAAATTGTATTATTTTCAAATTGCAATTGTTGCTTTAGACAGTTACCTATGGCTATTATTGCATTAATACGGTTGTCTGATTGATTTTATAGTCTCAAGTAAAATAAAATTAAGCATTTTTACTAAGATAAAATATGCTTTAATTTGTGTAAGTGTTGTGATGTCCACGTTTTTTTTTGTTGGTGTATAAATTATAGAGGCTGTGTCATCTCTCTCTCTCTCTCTCTCTTATATATATATATATATATATATATATATATATATGCGTTAACGTGAGACTCTTTCGGCGATAAAAAATATCGCCGTTAATCTATTCTCAAAGTTGGGTTAGATTAGAGCTGGGTCTATACTACGCAAGCTATGATGACTTTCACCCTGATATTTTACGGATGTATACCTAGCGAATTGCACTGTAGGGGGCGAGAACGAGTCTTGAACTAGAGGCTGGCATTTTTCGAATCGCGGGATGGGAAACAAAATCGCTACGAATCACGTGATTGGGACGGAGAGGAAAATATTTAATCGGGAGGGCGGACCGGAATAGTAATGATACCCAACTTTACACACAAACATGCCTTTTATATAAATAAACTATAAACTGTATATTTTAATTCTGAACTCAATTCTAGTTGCCCTGTCTCTGTAAATGACGCAGTCCAATCAGTGATGGACAGATTGTTAACGGCTGGTCTAGTGGTAATACACTGGCAGGACATCCAAACACTCACCTATCATTCATCAACCTCAAATATGGCTTTTCATCTGAAAGATGTATGTAGTAGCAACTTTACATGGCGCTCAATATGATGTTAACCTAGAGAAATGTGCGCTATTGAAGTGTTTGTGTGGTTTGCTGCAGGACAGGCTCCGTGCGCTCACTTGCTCTTAAAATCTCCGTCATTTTGGTCATACAGATAAAAGTAGCCTAATACATCTTTCGAATCTGTAAAGACTCTACGCTTATTTGTGTGCACTCAGAATAACAACGAAAGGTTGCGCTTTTAAGCAAATAGGATGCGCTTTAGGTCTCATGTGAACTTGAGAATTCACTCCCGTGTCACCCTCTGCTTGAACCTGTGTGTATGCCTAACGTTACTGTGAAATTACCACATCAGACGTGACGTGCTAACATGGATGCAGCTATCAGCAGCCGGGTTTGCTTCAGGAAAATTTATTTTAAGAAGCTTCCCAATGGAAACTGTAAACAGTTCATCACGACCTCTTATGTAGGCCTACAGTTCAAAATTCATGTTTAACTGAATAAACAGTTAGTAAACACAAGTACATCTTATTGAACATAGTTTATTTTCATCACCAATTATCATAGTAGAACAGCTTTCTCAAGCAGTTTGTGATGCATTTTGGAAACAGGAGATGAGCCCCTGGTCTAATGCGCCACCTGGCTTGAGAAACCCGTTCTCAAAGACTTACTTTTAGTCATTATTTGGGTAGCACACATATTCTGAATGCCTTCGGCAGAATTCAAATGAGCCATTTTAATCTAGATTAATCTAGATTCCACTTAGACTTATGCTCTCCTATACTCACATAATAACCTCTCCCTTCTAAGTATGACCTGAACCATTTGAGTGCCATCCCAGAAAGCCCGACCCAGTTTTCCAGTCTCTAGAAGTATGTTATGATCGACAGTGTCAAACGCAGCACTAAGATCTAGTAGTACCAGCACTGATATTTTGCCAGAATCAGAATTTAAGCGAATATCATTTATTATCTTAATGAGTGCTGTCTCTGTGCTGTGATGCACGCGGAAACCAGATTGAAAATTATCCAGGTATCCATTTGAGTTTAAGTAGTTGTTCAGCTGATTAAAACTACCTTTTCAATAATCTTACCTATGAAAGGAAGATTTGATATTGGTCTATAGTTGCTCAACACAGTGTTATCAAGATTGCGCTTTTTCAGAAGGGGCTTAACAACTGCAGTTTTCAGGAGTTTGGAAAAGTCCCAGAAAGAAGTGAGGTGTTCACCACTTCTAAGAGATCTGCTTCTAAACAGTTAAGCACACTTTTGAAAAAGATGTGGGAAGTGTGTCAAGATAGCAGGTTGACGATTTAAGTTGCTGTACTATTTCTTCCAAAATTTTGCTATCAATTGTTTTAAAACAGACATAGTCACTTCTTTTTGAGATTGCTGTCGAATCTGTGTGACCTCTGTATTACAGGAAGATGTGCCAATCTCCTTCCTGATATTACTGATCTTCTCTGAAAAGAAGGAAGCAAACTCATTGCATTTGCTGTCAGAGAGCATTTCACTGGGAATCTGACTTGGGGGGTTTGTCAGTCTCTCAACAGTAGCAAAAAGAGTGCGAGTGTTGTTTAAGTTACTGTTTATAAGGTTTGAGAAGAAGGTCTGTCTAGCTGTGGCTAGTTCTACATTGAAAGCATGAAGGCTGTCTTTATAGACGCTATAGTGTATTTCAAGTTTCGTCTTCCACCACATCCGCTCAGCTTTTCTGCATTGTCTTTTCATATTCTGAACTGCTGTTGATTTTCTCCAAAATGATTTTTGTCTGCCATTCTTCTTGCTGACCTTTATCGGTGCAATATCATCAATAACATTCTTAACTTTTGAGTCAAATGAATCCAGGCACACACACACACACACACACACACACACACACACACACACACACACACACACTACTTTCATACACACACACACACACACACACACACACACACACACACACACACACACACACACACACACACACACACACACACACACACACACACACACACACACACACACACACACACACACACACACACACACACACACACACATGCACTGCACTGCAGTCACAGACACACAACACACACACACACACACACACACATACCACTCGCAGTCACACACACACACACACACACACACACACACACACACACACACACTATAAGCATTATAAGGACAGTTTCTTCAAACCAGTGGTTTATAGGTACTATGCTTTCCTTTTATAGTAGAGCTTTCAAATAAAAATTGAAATGCTTTAAAAATCCGGCATCAAAACTCTAAATTTATCTTTTATTTATCATTTATAAAACAAGATACACGACATCCTGAGTTTTTGCTGATTTACAAGGACATATGTCCTAGAAGACAGAAACCTGAATTATGAGGACAAAACGGTTTACAAGGACAGTGTGATGTCACGATGACATCACAGCTCATTAGAATATAACCAATACACACAAACATGACAACACCCTGCACTACAAAGACATAAGGGTTTACTAGGACTGTGAAATCATAATAATAAACTACGTATAATTCTATATTATATAAACAATAATACAATTGTTTTATATAATTAAACTATTTAAAATTTATATCTGAAGTCCAAACTGTATATTTATATGCATTTAATGCCATAGTCAAGTCAAGTCAAGTCACCTTTATTTATATAGCGCTTTCAACAATACAAATTGTAACAAAGCACTGCACAATGTCAAAATAGGCAAATTGTGTCAATAATGTAAAATGACAGGATTTAACACTCAATTATCTGCTGAATGCATTTCATTATTGAATTTAGTAATGGCATTGTCCAGCTTAGTTCAGTTTAAATAATATCTGTGCAATCAAGTCGATGATTTTGCTGGAAATGAAGTGTCCCCAACTAAGCAAGCCAGAGGCGACAGCGGCAAGGAACGAAAACTCCATCGGTGACAGAATGGAGAAAAAACCTTGGGAGAAACCAGGCTCAGTCGGGGGGCCAGTTCCCCTCCGGCCAGACGAATCAGTAGTTTGTTCTAACTGCAGCAAAGTCAGAGTGTAAGTGGTCCACTGGTTCCATTGGTCTTTCCCCGATGGATGTTTAGGTGACGGGGTTCTCACAGGAGATCTGTCTCTGGGGCTCATCTATGTGTCCTAGACTCCACTGATGGTCAGGGCTGTAGAGGTTGTCTCCAGGTGTTTATCCTCCATTTATGGCAGACTTTGGTTAAGTGAGTATAATCGCTGATGGTTGGCTTCCTCTGAGGTCCTCCGAGGGGTTGTCATCGTCTCTTCTCAGGTGTTCGGTCATCTCAGATCGTTTAAGGGTTGGATCCAGACTGAAGCTTGTGTAATTATGGGATGTTAATCCCGTGGCAGAAACATAGAAACAGTAAGACAATTAGCGTAGCAGTTGTTCCATCCAGGAATAACCCTGGATGAAATTATCAGTATAACCCAAGCTAAAGCATAATAATGTGCATTTGTTCAGATAGACTGGCAGTACAAGATTGTGAGATGCATTATATGAATGCTTGGCTAAAAGATGTGTCTTTAATCTAGATTTAAACAGAGAGAGTGTGTCTGAACCCCGAACGTTATCAGGAAGGCTATTCCAGAGTTTAGAGCCAGATATGAAAAGTTCTACCTCCTTTAGTGGACTTTGCTATCCTAGGTACTACCAAGAGTCCAGAGTTTTGCGACCTTAGGGAGCGGGTTGGATTGTAGCGTGATAGAAGATTAGTTAGGTACGCAGGAGCTAAATCATTTAGGGCCTTATAGGCAAGTAATAATATTTTGTAACTGATACGAAACTTAATAGATAGCCAGTGCAGAGACTGTAAAATTTGAGTAATATGATCATATTTTCTTGACCTGGTAAGGACTCTAGCCGCAGCATGTTGTACTACCTGTAGCTTGTTTATTGAAGATGCAGGACAAGCACCTAGCAGTGCATTACTATAGTCCAGTCTAGAGGTCATAAACGCATGAACTAACTTTTCTACATCAGAAACACTTAACATGTTCCGTAGCTTGGAAATGTTTCTAAGATGGAAGAATGCTGTTTTTGTAACATTGGAAATATGATTTTCAAAAGATAGGTTGCTGTCACCCAGATTTTTAACTGTAGAGGAAGTAACATTACATCCTTCTAGTTGCAAATTGTAATCCAAGAGATTCTGTGTACTGTTTTTAGGTCCAATAATTAATATCTCTGTCTTATCTGAATTTAATAGGAGAAAATTACTGGTCATCCAATCTTTTATATTTTTAACACACTCTGTTAGCTTAGATAGTTTAGAGGTTTCATCTGGTTTTGTTGAGATATATAGTTGAGTGTCACCAGCATAACAATGGAAACTAATCCCGTATTTTCTAATAATATTACCAAGGGGCAACATATATAATGAAAATAATAGAGGACCTAGGACAGATCCTTGTGGTACTCCATACTTTACTGGTGATAATTGAGATGCCTCCCCGTTTAAATAAACAAAGTGGTAGCGATCGGACAGGTAGGATCTAAACCATCTTAGAGCCTGCCCTTGAATACCTGTATAGTTTTGTAATCGATTTATCAGTATGTCAGTAGTGTCGAACGCAGCACTAAGATCAAGTAAAACTAGCAATGAGAGCAAGCAGCAAGTCATTTGTAATTTTAACAAGTGCAGTTTCTGTGCTATGGCGGGGCCTGAAACCTGACTGAAATTCTTCATAGATATAATTTTTTAGCAAAAAGGAGCACAGTTGAGCAGACACTACTTTTTCTAATATTTTCGACATAAACGGAAGATTTGAGATGGGCCTGTAATTTGCCAGTTCACAAGGATCTAATTTTGGTTTCTTAATAAGAGGCTTAATAACTGCCAGCTTAAATGGTTTTGGGACTTGACCTAAAGATAACGAGGAGTTAATAATATTGAGAAGCAGTTATTCTGTTACAGGTAACAACTCTTTCAATTGTTTAGTGGGTAAAGGATCTAATAAACATGTTGTTGGTTTAGATGCGGTGATAAGTTTATTTAGCTCATCCTGTCCTATAGTTGTAAAGCACTGCAGTTTTTCTTTGGGTGCGATGAATGAAGCTGAAGTACTAGATGCTGTAGAATCTATATTTGTTATTGTATTTCTGATATTATCTATTTTATCAGTAAAGACATTCATAAAGTCATTACTATTAAACTGTGAGGGAATATTTAGTTCGGGTGACATCTGTTTATTTGTTAATCTTGCCACTGTGCTAAATAAAAACCTTGGATTGTTTTGGTGATTATCTATGAGTTTGCGGATATACTCGGTTCTTGCAGTTTTTAGAGCCTGTCTATAGCTGGACATACTGTTTTTCCACGCAATTCTAAAGACTTCCAAGTTAGTTTTTCTCCATTTGCGCTCAATAATACGAGTTTCTTTCTTGAGAGAATGGCTATAACTGGTGCACCATGGCGCATCACTTTTTTTCTCTAATCTTTTTTAATTTGACGGGGGCAACAGTTTCTAACGTATTAGAGAAGATAGTTCCCATGTTGCTAGTAATTGTGTCTAGTTCATCTGTATTTATGGGTACACAGAGCAGTTGAGATAAATCAGGCAGGTTATTTGTGAATCTGTCTTTAGTGGCTGGAATAATAATTCTGCCTGGACGATAACGCAGGAGCCATATAGTTAATATCAGTAATATGCAGCATGCATGATACAAGGAAATGGTCAGTAACATCATCACTTTGAGGTACGATATCTATATCAGTTAGATCAATTCCATGCGATATTATTAAATCTAGCGTATTATTAAAACGATGTGTCGGCCCGGTGAGCAAGAGATAGGACAGATTTATTTTGCTTATCTGACAGTTTAACATTGAGCATAAGTATTTCGAATGAGTCAAACCTGTATCCTGTTTTCTGAGTAACATTGAGAATATCACTATACATTGTTGCGACACCGCCGCCACGACCAGTCTCACAAGGCTCGTGCTTATAACAGTAGCTTGGTGGAGTAGATTAATTTAGACCAAAATAATCATTTGTTTTAAGCCAGGTTTCAGTCAGACAGAGTACATCAAAACTATAGCAAACCATAGCAAAAACTTTTATTTGCAGTTTAGACTGCAGATAAGTTTGACATTGTCAAAAATTGCTTTGTCATGCTGCGAATGATCGCACACAGTGTGAATAGCTCCATTGGGACCTGTTCTTTTAATTCAAGAGTGTCATCTCATCATGTAGTTGTGCTGCTTAATCAAACTCAGTGTGAAAGGGCCTTAAGGACTACCTACTGAATGCCTATAGAATAAATACAATGTATGTCTCTTTTAGTTACACTCGAGTGCAGTATAAAACAACACATTCACAATTAATCTTGCTGAAGACAGATTTTAATGAACAGACTCACTCAAACACTGATTACAGGGAAGAAACAATTCCTCATGATTAAAGAGGCACCTGAGTGATGGAAACATCCATTTTGAATTTACTACAACAGCTTTAAAACAGTCCATGTGAACATACATTTTGATAGTCTTGCAAACAATGCAGATACTTCCAACCAGATTAAAAAATATATAATTAAAACCCCTGTTTTTTTATTTCATACCTTAAGCCGGGACACACCAAGCCACCGGTCGGTGAGCATCTGTCGTGCTAGTTTAGTTTGTTTGGCGTGTTCCTCACGTCGGCGCGAGTGAGAACTCTGATCGATGCTCAGTTCAGCAAACGAGTCAGTGCTCCAGAATTACAGCGAAAGTGAGGAAAACGAGTAAGTAAATGAAGGCAGACTGTTCTGATGTTACGTGATCTTACCCAAGCATTTTAATATGTGAATATTTTCATAACAACATGAGTCGCTTAAAATAAAGTTATACAACTGATATTCAAAATAGTAAGCAAGCACTGTTTTATTTACATTTGGTATATCCGTTTATCTCGTATATCCTTGTATCGGTATCTCATTTTGAATAAAGAATATATACTATTGATAGCTGCTGATATAGACAGCTAACTCCTCTCACGCAGGCACAGAACATGCGTGTTAGTTTGCAGAGGGCTGTAGTCTGTGCGGTGTTCAAGCACAGATTTTTGGTCAGACACCGCGAGGCGACAACACTGTCGGCTTTCATCGCTGATAGTTCTTTGAAGTCAGTTTGGTGTGTCCCGGCCTTTACAAAAATTACAGACTGCTCGTCGAATGCAGCTTCGTCAACTACAGAAAATGAACATTTAATTCAAACCTAGTTCAGTGAAGAAGTGTATGTTAGCTACAACAGCAGCAAGGAAGATCAATTAATTTTCAACTTTTAAATCCAGTAAAAAGTATTACAAAAATATTTACAACAAGAGTTGAAATATCATCATTATAAAGTGCAACAATCTTTGAGAACTAAGCTGGAAAAACACATTTTTATAGCTGCATTCAGTAAACACTGACAGCGTAGTGGTTAGAAGGTGCAAACATCACTAACTTTCAGACCTCCTCTGTCTTACAAATGACTAAAGCACTATTAACATTCTAGTAACTACTATTAACTACCAAGAAACTGATTAACAATTTAGTAAGTAATAGTACTCGGTTGAAACTGATAGTTCACTATTAGCTAATAAATAACTATGATTTTTATTATCTACTGTATACGGGTTCACAATTAATGTGAATTATGCATAATGTATAATTAATTCTAAAGTGAAGATCATGATAATCCACTAGTAACAAATCAATTATTACCAAATATTTCTAAAGGAATTACTAATTACTTGGATCAGTATTCTAAAGTGAAAAGCATAATAACTCTCTAATATTGACTATCATTGTAAGCTTTTGAGATATATGTAAGGTTTTGGATAGTAATGACTGATGTGTTACTACATCCTTCTGAATAAATTACTCATTATTTGGATCAGTATACTAAAGTGAAGATAACGGCAACCCACTAGTAATGATTTAAGTGTTAGCTAAATTAATTACTAACCAGACACTTACAAAAACTTCAAAAGTTTACAATAACGTCAGTAATTACTAGGGAGTTATCACGATCTTCACTTTAGAATAATGATCCAAATAATTAATAATTCTTTCTGAAGAATTTGGTAATACTTGAGTCATTACTAGTGGATTGCCATGACCTTCTCTTTAGAATTAATTATACACTATGTTTTCATATTAATTATATTTATGCAGTAGTTCTTGGGGAGGTATGCAAAAAATTTGACTAAGCACGATCACTTACTAATTCATTAATCAGAGTTTCTTGTTAGTTACTAGTAGTTACTAGAGTGCTTATCTTGCGTTACTCATGTTTTCTCGTGTAGTTATTCATTAATGATGGAACAGTATTGTAAAGTGTTAACCCCTTATGTTTTCAATGAATGTTTTTAGCACAGGCTCTTCAGCTTTTTTGCTCTGAAGACACTGATTTAGTGGCCATATGTCCTTTAGTTGTGTAGAGAAATGTTTCATCATTTTGACCACATCATTCTTCTCTCCTCACGATGTTCAACACGTCCAGTCACTATAAACAAGAAAGCAAAATACTGTGAACTGCTCTACATGCATTCAGTAGCATTGTATAAAGCAAACTGTTATAGATAATATCATTGCCTATAAGACATCTGAAAGTCTGATAGTTTAGAGGTTTTAAAAAGGCCTTACAATAAAAGTCACACAGAGAAACAAAGGATTATGAGTTGTCTGCTTATACGGAAAAACTGGTGTGCCTCACTCTGAAAACCGTCAAAATAAAAGCTTGTGGTAAAAATTAAGACGTAAATAGTAGAAATTAGTATTGCAATTTTACGGTCTTACTATACAATTTGTATTATTATATTTAAATTTAGAGTAAAATAATATTTGTTTTTAGTTTATTTTTTTTATAATTAATTGGTCAAAAATAGTAGGATTGTGGTCAATGAAAAGAGCTACTAAAAGAGGTTTGAGTTGGTTCTTATAAAGAGTTAACACAAGCGTAAACACCCACATTTCTCAAGTTTTCCCAAACTGTTCAGCCTTAAAAAGATGGTTTACCATTGCCATTTCTCATATGGCAGAAAAAATATTGCATGTCAGTTTTTGTTGTTGTTGTTTTCTTAAATACTGTGCAGCCCTAACAGCTAAATTTCAGAAAGGACTTTGACATAACATCGGTGTTTGTCTTGAAATAACCATGAACATGTTGACTTTATCTAATTAAGTTTATTTTGATCAAATATCTGTCACGGTTTCTTTAAACAGTGCTCTTAGCTCCTAATTTAATAGCTGGTGTCATTACAGTCATAAGACACACAGGGATCTGCACACTGCTCAAGTTTTACAACTCTTTTAAGTTATTTCTGCAGCATGTTCATTTTGATTAATCTCCCATTTTCGTCTATGCTATGCTATCCAATCACTGCATTCAAACCTCGAGTATATGATTCAATAAGAAAAAAAACAGGCATTTTTGAATATTTACACAGAGTTGGAAATATTCCTTTATTTGAATAACCTTAGTTTGATACAACACTTTGAGACTGTATCAGAAAGTGCATAAAATCACTTATCAGTGAGTGTTGTCAATAAAAAAAACTAATTAAATCGCACATTTTTTCTGAAATTAATCTTCATTTTACCGTGGATTAATTTACAAGCGAGGCACAATTCGACACAGGATTTTTCGGAAAACCTGAAACTTACAAGACGACGCTGTATGACTATATTGGATCTGACAGTAATGTCACACAAGAGTGAGTAACTGCTTTTATTACGTGATCACTATTGCTTTGTCTGTTACTACAGATCGTTTGATATGTACTAAATATTTATATGTTTTTGCCCTAAAATCACAGCAGCGTCCATCTATGAAGGATGTAGACTGTACATACACAACTATTGGCCAATCATAGCAGTGGGTGTTTACTTCGGAGTCTACAATTCACCACGCCTGTTCAAACAGAGCGGTTTGATGACAGGGGGCAGAAACAGGACAGAAAACAGCCTATTACTTCAAAATTATGTTTTTTCATGATACTCGTACTCGGCAAAAGTGCTTTATCCGTACCGGATACTCGTTTCAGCCGAGTATCCGGCTCAACTCTAGTTAATGACATTAATTAGGAGTCTTTTACAAGCAGAGAGCTAAAACCATTCAATTGTGCACAAGATCAAGATCATTTGCGATTCATAGAGTTCACATCTGAAAGAGACACATACATGCGTTTTCTGTTCATAAGTTCATTCTATGAATCAAACGTACGCATATCTGAGAAATGATCGTAAAATCAAATTTAGGATGGTTTCTGCACAATATTTTATAAATAAGGCCCCTGGGGCAGTTCTAGGGTGAGTGGAGATCTGGGGTTTAGCCCAGAGCCATTAATGTATGCATCAGAATAGGTATATACTTCAAATAAAATAGGCTATACTGAAACGTTACATTGGATAAGTGGCTTGATTTTTTTTTTTAAGAGAAGTATAATGTATTACAATTTGCACTTACAAATTGCATAAATAGTATTATGAAATTAATGTTTCAAATATAATATATAAAACATAAATATAAAATGATAGAAAAAATAGAATACTTTTAAAAATTAGCCTAAAATGACCAGTAGGTGGCAGCAAGACACCTGTCTTATTGACTGAGTTAAGTAATTTTTTTCAGTTTGTTCAAAACTGTTTTTATGAATGGGTCAGTAAATCGCTGATTTAAGGCATTCAAAACTAAAGTTTCATCAGCAATGAAACACTACTGTGTGCAGAGATACACAACATAGCTTTGTTTAGAACCCTTTTCACAAATTAAAGCAAAAAGACAATGTTTTCTTTACGATTCAAATCACTTAATATTAAATTATTGTTGGTTGAATTTTGTTGCCCTGAGACATAGTAAAGTCGTCACAGACCATGCTAAATGCTAACCTGTTCATATAATCGTTCTAAATGCATGTGTCCTAGAAATTAAGTCTATATATATATATATATATATATATATTAATAATTTAATTTTGACGGATGGTGAGATTAGTATTATGAATTTATAGGCTACAGTATGTTAAAAATACCTGATGCAGCTGAATTTTAATATAAATAATTTTAATAAGCATGAAAACTCAACTCATTCTTGATGCACACAAGACATGGTAATAAAAAACAATCGGGTCTTCAACCCCCTTAGCGCCATCCCTTATATATATATATAAGCGACTTACGTAATCAGGGACACACGTATTCAGGCTATACAATTTTTTTTTAGCAGTATGTGTGTTCCCTGGGAATTGAACCCATGACCTTTTGCGCTGCTAATGCAATGCTCTACCACTGAGCCACAGGAACCATGACTGGACTCTTAATGTTTCTGCTCCAGTCCATTACCGTGGTAAGTAGGGTTGCCGAGAGAGCTGCAGCACCCCCTAGCGTGTAGCCCAAGAAAAATAGGGGGGCTGGGGTTCCGGTGTTAAAAATAAATAAATGAAAATTTTGTAACAAAAAATGCTTAAAACTCATTGTATACATTTGTATATTTATTAAAATAAAAAAAAGAAGCCTAAGCCTACAATGACAATAAGCATCAGTTAAACATGAATTAAGTTGAATCAAATTGATTGTGAAAGTCGTTTCAACTTGACTTAAACTTTCAACTTAAACTGACTTAGGAAGTAATTTTTGCCCTGACTTTTTGATCATATTATTACCTGTAACATGTCTGTGCCATACTCACATCAAGAATTAAAGGCCATTTCTACATTCATTAGAAAGATAGAGAGTCTGTTTACCTAAGCAGCAAACAATCTCGCATTTTTGCATCTGCAGCGCTTATTTTAATCTTTAACTTTAGATCTGTCCTATTCTTGGAAAAAAATAATGCTTAAGGTTGATTCAGTATTACTCTTAATGAAAAGAAAAAAAATCCCACACACAACATCAGCAATACTACAATGACAAATACTAGAAACATTTAATAACAGAACGAATAAGATATAACTTCGTTGTAACAAATAAATAAAATGTTTTTGGATTTCCCCTTACTTCAAACGAATGCTTTGTTTGGCGGAAAACGCCCCCTTTAAGGACTGTGTAAATTTTTTTCTGTAAAACAAAGGTTAAATGTGTTCAGAAAATCATAGTTGTAGTGACACTGACATAAATTATAAACTAGGGGTCGACCGATTATCGGCCTGGCCGATTATCGGCGCCGATATTAAGCATTTTACCGATTATCGATATCGGCCATTTTAAAAACAGATTTGCCGATAATTTTTTTTTTTTGATTATTTTTTAATTTTTTTTTGCAAACAAACATACTATTTACAGGTGACATTATTTATTGGTGAATAAATAATACAGGTGAAACTATTTAATGTTTAAATGCACTATTTGGCTCGATGCAGCCTGTCTGAGCTCAACACTGTGAGAGTGAGGCGATCTCTCAATCTCTGAGAGCAATCTCCGCCCACCGCTCATCTGATATGTAGAGAGTCACGAGTCCGACCAATCAACGCGGAAAACTGAAGGCAGTCTCACACCGAGAGCACTTGTTAACTGGAGCTGCCTCAGTGATCACGCATCAGTTGTCTCTCAAAGGTAAAGCAGCAGCAGACGTTGCTGAAGTTGCAAAACACCTCAATATAACCCATGATGTCGCGGAAAATACGGGCGGAATCGCGGAATGCAGTCATATAATGTAATTTACCGTATAACAGCGAATGTCACGGAATGTGTCGAAGAATGGATGAATTAATCAAAAGTAGGTCAGTACACTTAAATCGACTCGCGCTATGGACTAGTATCTATAAATATTAAGCCGAAAAACTTTAAATATGAATCCTGCATGTTCTGCATCTCTGTTAATGACACAGGCGCGGTTTCATTTACTGCACACATACATACTGAAGCGCACGTGACGCCGTGGTGCAGTGACTTCAGCGCTCGTCTCACTAAATGAGGACATAAATACATGAACAACATCCCCAGAACTGCTCTTCATCTTCATGAGCATTTGACGGTTTCATTTGAGTAAACGATCGTCATATCATATATACATAGGCTACAGAAACCTAAAAGGTTCTCATGGCAACCTGTCAAAATATAAGTTCGGTTTAGGCGAATATATTGTATCGTAATACAACTACAACAATTATTACAACTTTTGTTGAGAATAATCACACTGTCCTAAATACGTTTACTTTAAGTTTTACAAAATGTTTACAGAATGCTTCTGGGTGATCTCTGTACTTATGTTATTATTAATATTATTAATATTACTGTTTATTTAATGTTGTTGTTATTAACAGTTTTCAGAATTAAAGACATGTTTAAAAGCATTTAAAGAACGTTTTTTGTCAGAGCTCTTGTTATTATTAATTTTGGCATTCATTTTCATTTTACACCAGACACGTATATCGGTTCAAAATATCGGTTATCGGTCTACTTGATCTGTAATAATCGGTATCGGTATCGGCCCTGAAAAACACATATCGGTCGACCCCTATTATAAACCAAGTATGGAAAATGTCCAGAGTTTTTATGTTATTATATAAAAAATAATAATAATTTGTACCTAAATCTTTTACCCCACCTATGCGCATCCCAGAATTCACGTACTACGTAATAACGTTGAAAAGGTTACGCTTGACGTAGGCTCATCTCACCTTCTCCTCCAAGTTTAAAATCGTCCGACAGTTGTTTTATCTTGTAAACTCGTTGAGTTGTAACTACCTTTTTTCTAAACGCCGTTTGGCTTAGTATTTGCACGTTCAACTTGTAAACACCGACTAGGTACTTCTGCCTACGTCAAGCGTTTTTTTAAAGGACTAGATTCATCGTCTGGTATCCTTTATAGCCCTTTGAAGCTGCACTGAAACTGTAATTTTGACCTTCAACCTTGGACCTTGGAGCCTTGGAGTCCTTTGAAGTACACTATATGGAGATAATTCGTGGAATGTTTTTTAAAACCTTAATTTATTTTCGACTAAAGAAATAAATACATAAACATCTTGGATGACATGGGGGTGAGTAAATTATAAGGAAATTTTAATTTGAAAGTTAACTAATCCTTTAACAGATCTATCGCAGCATGTGAGTACCACACTGAGATCGATAAACGATCGAGAATGATAAACTTTCTTGAGGAAGCAGCACTGGCCTGATCGTTCAGATAGCGGAGTATAGTTTTAGGGGGGCTGAGACAACAAATAGGGGGGCTGAAGCCCACCAAAAAGGGTCTAGAACGGTCCCTGATGACAATACAACCCTGTCAACATTCTTTTTAAACCATAATGAGTTATCGATGCAAGATAGACTGATAATGTGAGGTGAGCACCATTTCGAAAAACCTGCTTCTCTCTGTTCAACTCATGAAATCCACCAAGGACTGGTCAGGACAAAACCACCTGCGTGAATGAAAGATTTCATAAAATAGTTAATCAAAAGACAGCATGAATTGGTAGGATAAAGTTAAATATATGTTCAATGAAAATGCATATGTATATGTCTGCTTTACTGTGACCTAAATGTGTATCTTGTCACAGAATTGTCATGTTCTTTCTATTGTCAAGTTCAGACTACACAATATTTTTTGTTGATTACGATAGTCATTATATCAGATTATGTGATTGTGACTCACAATCTTGGTGTGTTGTGGACAAAACAAACTAGTCAGTCTACACGCTTCTACCCGACCTTTCATTGCTTCTGTTGTAAACTCTGTTCTTCTAAAGTGTAGAAAACTCAGAAGAGAAGACCAGGAGACTTCGGATTCGATCGTAGGATTCTTTATTGAGAAACCCCAGTTGATGGTAGCTGCAGTCATCGAAATCTCTTCTTAAGTAATTTTTACAGGGTATCTTTATAGGCAGAATTGGAGGAGGGACTTTTGGAGGTTGAGCCAAAACATCAAATAAACATACATCTGAGGGCAATAAACCTAACGAATCCACGTCTGGCCAGGACAAAGCCATTTGCAGAACAAAGGTAAAATCTCTCAGTAGTCTGACTCATTGATCTTACCATTATCATAGAGACAAAGGCACAGCTGTCTCGAGCTCAAATGGTCAGGAAGCGATCTCAAACACCTGAATTTCCTGACACTTTCTTAGTCAGGAAGTGTATCTAAATTAAACATTTAAAATAAAATTTGTAATCTTTCAATTCCCCCTTTAAGAGTTCTAATAACTCTCACAAAATACAAATTTAGACACTTAAAAGTTAATTCTTGTAACTTGTAATCGTTACAGGCACATAGTACATGTTCTGTGTTGCTTATGTAATTGCATGCTGACACAGAAACAAAACATGCAATTAGGGTCCGTGAAGTTCTTACGGGTAATAATCTTTTCTGGTTGGAACTGTCATTTCCTCGTGAGAGGCGGGAGTCATTTGCTAACAAGTTTCCGAAACATGAAGAATTATCTTCAGTCATCTGGTGTAATTTTGCTGAAAGATCAAGAGTACGAAAATCTTGATCATGTTGATGGATGACTGAAGTTCCGTATGTGAGTCTCGTTGTGTATTTTTTTTTCTTCTTTCTTTCTTTCTTTTCTTTCTTGTGTGATAATTGGCTCGGCAATGGGTCTAGTTGTTTTCTAGAGGCTGTGGCTTCATCCGCAGGTGAGAAGGGTGGTACATATGGATCTCAGGACAGCCATCAAATGGTATCTGCACAGAGGAAGAAAGAAACACAAACAAGAGAGAACAACGGCACAGAGCAGTATTGTAGAGTCTGCAAACATTAGGGTTGTATCCTCTGTTCAAAATATAGTCTGCTATGGTTGTTCCTTCTTTCCCTATTTCTCAATTCCTGCGACACCTAAAGAACAGTGAGGAAAGGATGGACTAATGGAGGGGAAAGGCCTATGAGGAAATCTTCACCTCAGGGTTGGCCCCCGAAGCCTGTTGCTTTCGGTTCTTCCCTGGGCTCCTCACTGGTTCTTGTGTCTGCCCTATCCTATCCCTGCAGGGGGAGGAACAACCTTACAATGTGACACATGAGTCCAAGTTTTCCTTCCCTGACACATTACTGCAGCTGCTGTAATCAACATCACTTGATGTGGTCCGTACCACTTAGGCTCTAATGGCTTGTTTCTGAATGCCTTTATCATGACCCATTGACCTGGGATGATTGTGTGTCCACCTTCTGGTGGAGTCTGCCAACACGACTCAACTCTCTCTTTGGCACTCTGCACTGCCTTTGTGAGGTTTTCACAGTAGCGATCAGGGCATCTGAAACAATGTGCACATCAGCATTTCTAAGATCAACCTGTCCTGATGCTTGTGGCCTATAGGGACAGTGAAGGTTCCACTTAATCTTCAACATTCTAGACACTTCCTTGACTACCTGTCCTGTGAAGTGGGTACCTTGATCTGAGTCAATGCAATCTGGTAATCCCCATCTGGGAATGAAATCAGTGACAAGACATTTAGCAGTATGTGCAGCTGTAGCATGCCCTGTTGGATAAGCTTCTACCCATCTTGAGATCAATGTTCTTCTAAATTCAGTTAAATGTGTGCTGCGGTAAACTCTGAGATAGTCTCTCTATATCTTTAGGACATAAAGCGTTGGCAACAGTTTGTATTTGCACAACAGAAGAATTGGGAGGAACACTATCAGTTTCCTCAACATTGACTGAATTTACAGGCACATCAGTTACTGATTGGAGAGCTACATCTGTTTCAGAGAATGCTTGTAAATCAGGGTAAATGTTATCAGGCTGACTAACTTTCTTGAGGTTCAATTTCTTGGTCAAAGTGGATACTCTCGCACGGAGTTCATTGTTCTGTTTCTCTAGCTCTGAGTTACGCTGAGACTGTTGTGTCGCTAGCGTTACACTGAATTCTCTGTAACAACAGATAATGCCTTTCACATTGTTCTTACGAATACTTGCTCCTAGTACCTTTTACACTCATCTACCGACCAAGTCTTGTCTGGATGAATCTCATATTTCTGCGTTAGTTTTGTCTAACTTTTTCAGTGACTATTAGGTCCATTTGTTCCCCTAACAGTGTTTTGAATTCACTATCTGACCACAACGGAGTCGCAAGACCCATCTTTTCTGTGGTTGGAATCAGCCTAGCATTCATTCTAACCATTTTGTAAGTTTCTTCGGTACCACACAAACAAAACAAACACTTCTCTGATCAACAGAGGGTACACTTGTAAAAAAAAAACTTAACTATTGTTAAATTTCCAAATTACCAACACTTCACACTTAACTTCCCTGCCTACAAAAAAACAGAGGATAAAACTAAATTATTAGCACGAAATGCTAACCTTCCCTGCCTGAAACAGAGGATAACTCATTTTTAGCACGTAATGCCCAAAATCTTCCCTGCCTGAAAGAACAGAGGATAAACTTTCATCTCTAAAATAAAAAACTTTAGAGGATAAACCCTTCCCTGCCTGAAACAGAGGATAAACTTCCCTGCCTAAAAGAACAGAGGATACTTTAATCTCTAAAATAAAAAACTTTAGAGGATAAACTCTTCCCTGCCTGAAACAGAGGATAAACTTTCATCTCTAAAATAAAAACTTTAGAGGATAAACTCTTCCCTGCCTGTAACAGAGGATAAACTTCCCTGCCTACAAGAACAGAGGATACTTTCATCTCTAAAATAAAAACTTTAGAGGATAAACTCTTCCCTGCCTGAAAACAGAGGATAAACTTCCCTGCATACAAGAACAGAGGATAAACTCTTCCTGCCTGAAACAGAGGATACATTTAGTTAAACAAACCCTACAGATGTATGTTAACTCTTCTCTGGCACAGAGGATACACTGGTCTTAGGTTCTTTTGGATTAGAGACAGCACTCACCACAACCCTTGGTTGAGAGAAAATTCAGTCTGGGAATCTTTGTTCAGCTTTGAAGTTTCGCTGGATTCCAAAAGATGCAGTCTGGATGCAGATCTTTATTTGAGCTTGAAGTTTTTCAGGTGAGGAAGCTGGAACTCTATCCGGTCACGGCACCATCTGTTGTAAACTCTGTTCTTCTAAAGTGTAGAAAACTCAGAAGAGAAGACCAGGAGACTTGGATTCGATCGTAGGATTCTTTATTCTATGAAACCCCATGTTTGATGGTAGCTGCAGTCATCGAAATCTCTTAAGTAATTTTACAGGGTATCTTTATAGGCAGAATTGGAGGAGGGACTTTTGGAGGTTGAGACAAAACATCAAATAAACATACATCTGAGGGCAATAAACCTAACGAATCCACGTCTGGCCAGGACAAAGCCATTTGCAGAACAAAGGTAAAATCTCTCAGTAGTCTGACTCATTGATCTTACCATTATCATAGAGACAAAGGCACAGCTGTCTCGAGCTCAAATGGTCAGGAAGCGATCTCAAACACCTGAATTTCCTGACACTTTCTTAGTCAGGAAGTGTATCTAAATTAAACATTTAAAATAAAATTTGTAATCTTTCACTTCCCATCTTTAACAATGTCTGTGCTTTCTTCAAGAAGGCAGTACTATCAACTGAGAGAAGGTACTGTGAGCATAAACAAACAATGGCTACCTAATGGTGTTTTTTTGCTCTGGCTGTCTTGTCATCAGAAAAGTCCAAACAAGAAACAAAACCTGACAGTGGACACATACCTGGATCACATGAAGGGAACAGTATGGACTGTCAATCCTCCAAAGAGAACTTGAGGTAAAATATATATTTTTTTATTTGACCTTTGTTACAGTAGTCCATTAGAGTAACATCATAAATACTGGAGTAGTTGTCATAGCTCTACTAACATTTCCTCCATTGTAGGTGCTGTACACCCCTATATCCTGTCGCTAATGTCGCCGGAAATCCCTGTCTCTCTGTTGAAATGAATGGGATTGCCTTGATAATACTAAACATTACCCTGATATGTTTGATTCATTGTTTCAGCATGTTTTTGCACAATTCAATTAGAATAGGATTAAAATTGCCAGCAAATAAAAGATTCTCAGCAGATGGCGTGTTGTTTTATGGGACAAAATGGGCCCTAGGTGCAATCAATTTTGGCCCCACATGGGTGTGTTCATCAGTTAATTGCAATGGTATGGAAAAGTTGGTAAGGGAAAAGTCTGTAGTACATAGAGAAAGAATATGCACATTTGAATTTATACAGTACATTTATTTGTGTATCAGTGTGTTACATGTAAACAGAACAAGAAACTAAATGTTCAGAATCAGATAGCTTGAACATATTACATCATTTTATAGCTTTGAGAGTAACAGTAATGCCTTTAAAACCTTAACAATATCTATCCCTACACAGCACACAATTTTCCACGCTTTTAAAATCCATAGAAATATCCTGCCACAAACAGGACAGATGAGAGTCTTTTAATTTGTGTGAATTTTCTGGTGAGGTGGCTCTTTAGTGTGAATTATCATGTAATGATCAAATCCTCGTTTACAGGTGAAACAACATCCGACAGAGCATGC
This sequence comes from Gymnocypris eckloni scoliostomus, assembly GCA_027564155.1. Lineage (NCBI taxonomy): Eukaryota > Metazoa > Chordata > Actinopteri > Cypriniformes > Cyprinidae > Gymnocypris > Gymnocypris eckloni. The sequence goes on from CM050431.1 coordinate 27,569,477, forward strand.
TGCACAACTTCTCATCCAGGCCCTTGTCATTTCTAGTCTGGACTACTGCAATGTTCTTCTGGCTGGATTTACATCAAGCACAATCAAACCTCTACAAATGATTGAGAATGCAGCAGCACGAATGGTCTTCAAGGAGCCCAAAAGAGCCCATGTTACACCTCTCTTTGCCTCCTTGCACTGGCTACCAGTTGCGGCTCGCATCAAGTTCAAGACACTGATGCTTGCATATAGAACAGCCACATGCTCCGCACCCTCCTACCTCCACTCACTATTACTAATCTACATCCCCTCCAGAAGTCTGAGATCTGCGAGTGAGCGATGGCTGTAGTACCGTCACAGAATCAAAATCACTTTCCAGAACATTTTCATTCACTGTTCCTGGCTGCTGGAATGATCTTCCCACCCAATATCCGGAATGCTTATTTCCTAACGATTTTCAAGCGAGGGCTGAAAACGAATCTTTTTTGTCACTAATTGAACAAAGAAAAACACTTTTCCTATTTTCTTTAATCTTTCCCGGTCTAGCTTGTACTTATTTGAACAATAAAATTTGGTTTTACAAGCACTTTTTTTGTATGTTTACCTCTTTGAGATGAACTGCTTGATGTATTCCCCAATTGTAAGTCACTTTGGATGTCTGCTAAATCAATAAATGTGAAAGTAACTCAATCCACACTGAAAGCAGCTAAAAGACTTTATCCTAGAATTAATTAATATGTGATTCTTAGGGTTTTCATTACACGTGAAAGTGTTTCCTCACTGAAAACAGCTAAAAGGCTTTCCCCCGCTATGAGATCTCATGTGTTTCATAAGGATTCCTTTCTGTATAAAACTCTTTCCACACTCAGAGCAGCTGAAAGGCTTTATTCCAGTATGAATTAACATGTGCTTCTTAAGGTCTGCTTTACGTGTGAAAGTTTTTCCACACTGAGAGCAGCTGAAAGGCTTTCCTGAAGTGTGAGTTACCAAATGATCCTTAAGGTGTCCTTTCTGTATAAAACTTTTTCCACACTGAGAGCAGCTGAAAGACTTTATCCCAGTATGAATTAACATGTGAGGTTTAAGGTTTGTTTTACGTGTGAAAGTTTTTCCGCACAGAGAGCAGCTGAAAGGCTTTTCTGAGGAGTGAATATGCAAATGATCCTTAAGTTGACTTTTCCTGGTAAACTTCTTTCCACACTGAGAGCAGCTGAAAGGCTTTATTCCAGCATGAATTAACCTGTGATTCTTAAGGTTTTTGTTACACGTGAAAGTTTTTCCGCACAGAGAGCAGCTGAAAGGCTTCTTGAAGTCTGTTATTTGAATGCTGCAACTCGCTGATATTTCTCCATTGACATCTTGATCTTTCTGATGCTGATGTTTCTCCTCCACCTCATTCAGATCTTGTCTTTCTTCCTTCACTTTCATCAGGCCTAAAATTAATAAATGAGAATCAATTAGGACATTTGGAAAAAGAAAAACATTTGTGTACTAGGGCTGCAACAATTGATTATTCTAATGATTATTAGTGATTAATCAACAAATCATTGATTATTTCACTGATTAATCAGTAGACATTGACTGATTATTTAGCCTTTGCGATTAGAGCAACAATTATCACATAAAAAACAGTGTCATACACTTTCATGGGACCCGGTGGTTGGGGACCTCTGAGTTAAAATGTTCAGTTATACATATATATATATATATATATATATATATATATATATATATATTAGTGGTCATAGATTTTTTTTTAATCTAGATTAATTTCACTGTAATCTTGGAATTAATCTAGATTAAAATGGTACATTTGAGAAGGCATTCAGAATATGTGTGCTACCCAAATAATGACTAAAGTAAGTCTTTGAGAACGGGTTTCTCAAGCCAGGTATGACATTAGGGGCTCATCTCCTGTTTCCAAAATGCATCACAAACTTTAATCTCTTCCGTCCCAATCCATAAAAAACTGGAGGAAAATCCCATTCCCTCACTCCCGTGTTTTTTTTTTGCCGATAACTGTCAATTACAGTAAAAATAGTACAGATCACAGCGTGCCACCTTATTAGTTGAATAAAAAAAAAATGTCGTTTTTGTTATTATATTGAACTGAAATCTCATGCACAGTGTTGCACAGATTAAATTTCATGTAAATCATCCATGCTAACACACGCCTTCTATTTTAATTTTTAGACATTTCACTCTATAGATATATTTTTCAAAGACGGAGTTTGAAGTTTCTCGCTCAAGTTCACATGAGACCTAAAAGCGCATCCTGTTTGCTTAAAAGTGCAACGTTCGTTGTTATTCTGAGTGCACACAAATAACGTGAGTCTTTACAGATTCAAGATGTATTAGGCTACTTTTATCTGTATGACCAAAAATGACAGATTTTAAGAGCAAGTGAGCGCTGAGCCTGTCCTGCAGCAAACGCGCTACACAAACACTTCAATAGCATTTCTAGTTAACATCATATTGAGCGGCCATGTAAATTACTAAACATACATCTTTCAGATGAAAAGCCATATTTAGGTTGATGAATGATAGGTGAGCTTGATGTCCTGCCGATTGTATTAATAGAAATTCTACACTCCATCACATCCACATCTGAGAACATAAGAACTACTTTTACTTGTATATCATGATGTCCAAGCGAGTATATAGACAACGCAGCTAATCCGGATATATTCGGTAGAAAACTGCAGTTATCGCACTAACTGAGTAACGAACCCCTACCATTACGCCCACCCGCCATATATATATAAATATACACTTGTTATGCAATTGTATATGTATTAACAAATCACATTTATATAACACAAAATAAATTTAGGCCTAAATCTGGTAAAATTCACATTGCTATATATTTTATATATATATATAAAAAATTAGTAAATATACTGAACTTGCATATCAGAATATGTACTGATATTTTTACCCTGTATCTGTGTTTTGCTTCACTTAAAAAACAATCTGATTTTGTGCAATAGACTGTATTACATGTACTTTTCAAAAGAAGTAATGAACCTCTTTAAAAAGACAAAGATTAATCACATTATAAAAAAACCACTATCAAATAAAAAACAAGGTCATGCATTGTAATTTTTGAAATATTCACAAAAGTTTATTGATAATTCATTTTAAGAACACCTCATGAAAGTTACCTGTCATAAAAGCACACCTGTTCACGAACATTTTCCTTCTAGCCCGGGCATGCAGACCAGCTCTCTGCTAGAAATCAAAATTCTAGACCTCCATTGCTGTGTTAAACACATTGCTTCCTCTCAGGTGGTCACTGTAAGCTCTGCTGCTGAAAATCACAACAATTCTCATAGACCTCTCCATGCTGTTAAACATCTGTCTCCCTCATCTCAGCCCGTGTCACTGTCACCACAGTCTCTGCTGCTTAAATACAAGCATTCTCATAGACCTCTCCATTGCTGTATGTTAAGACACATACACAGTTAACTGCTCTCTGCTGCACAGCTCTACAGTGTCACTGTCACCACAGTCTCTGCTGCTGGGGGTAAATCACAAGCATTCTCATAGACCTCTCCATTGCTGTTAAAAACATCCCTGCTCTCCTCATCTACAGCCCGTGTCACTGTCACCACAGTCTCTGCTGCTGGGGTAAATCACAAGCATTCTCATAGACCTCTCCATTGCTGTTAAACACATCCCTGCTCTGTCACTGTCCATGCTCACAAATGAGGAATTAAAGATTAATTGACATTACTGTCACACAGTCTCTGCTGGGGGTAATCACAAGCATTCTCATAGATCCTTCTCCATTGCTGTTAACATCCCAAGTAAACTACTCTGCCAGTCTGGGTCCTGCTCATTCTCATATCATGTAACAGTCTCCAACATTTAGCTGTTATTGCTTTAACATCCTGCTCTCTCCTCTGACTACTGCCCATATGTTTACATAATGGTAAAATCATTTCTCCTATCTACATGAAAAGTGAAACAAAGGAGATTTACCGTCTCCTTTCTTTTTGTGTTTTGTTTGTGGCATCATTACGATGATGTCACAGCAGTAGACGCGAGCAATTATAACGACGCTGAATAATCCCCACTCTATAGGTACTAAACTGCAGTGGAAACGCAAACCGACCAACTGAGTCACTGCACGAGCCGTGCCGAATGCACTGCATCATGCAGTGGAAAAGCCATATGACAAAATGATATTATTAATAAGGTTAGTGGATAATTCACCAGCACAATATACTCTAGAAAAATCATGAGTATATACACACACACACACACACACATATATATATATATATATATATATATATATATATATATAATTATTTCAGGTGAAACAACATTATTTATATGGGAACAAATAAAAGTTAATAAATCCAGGCCTAAATCTGGTAAATTCCACATTGCTTTTGTATTGTTGCAAAATACATTCAAGCAAAACAAGTAAATATATTTATATATAAAATATATACTATATAAAATTATAGCACAGTAATGAAGGCAACATATGATATCCAGTGGGGCAAATAAGTATTTGATACACCTGTCAATTTTGTCGATTAAGTTTTCCCACTTACAAAGAATGGAGAGATCTGTAATTTTCATCGTAGGTACACCTCAACTGGGAGAGACAGAATCTAAAAGAAAATCCAGAAAATCACATTGTATGATGCGTTTTTTTATAATTAACTTCCATTTTATTGCATGAAATAAGTATTTGATCACCTACCAACCAGCAAGAATTCTGTCTCTCAGACCTGTTAGTTTGTCTTTAAGAAGCCCTCATATCATCCACTCATTACCTGTATTAATTGCACCTGTTTGAACTCGTTACCTGTATAAAAGACACCTGTTCACACACTCAATCAATCATACTCCAACCTCTCCACTATGGGCAAGACCAAAGAGCTGTCTAAGGACACTAGGGACAAAATTCTAGACCTCCACAAGGCTACAGGACAATAGGCAAACAGCTTGGTGAGAAGGCAACAACTGTTGGCGCAATTATTAGAAAATGGAAGAAATTCAAGATGACTGTCAATCTCCTCGGACTGGGGTGCAAGATCTCGCCTGTGAGTATCAATGATCCTGAGAAAGGTGAGGGATCAGCCTCGAACTTCACTAAGGAGGACCTGGTCAATGACCTGAAGAGAGCTGGGACCACAGTCTCAACGGTCACCATTAGTAACACACTACAATGTCATGATTAAAACTGCAGTGCGCAAGGTCCCCTGCTCAAGCCAGCACATGTCCAGGCCCGTCTGAAGTTTGCCAAAGACCATCTGGATGATCCAGAGAGGCACGGGAGAAGGTCATGTGGTCAGATGAGACCAAAATATAACTTTTGGTATAATCTCCACTCTGTTTGGAGGAAGAAGAAGGATGATACATTCCAAGAACACCATCCCAACCATGATGCATGGGTGGAAACACATGCTTTTGCTTTTCTTAAAGGGACAGGACGACTGCACCGTATTGAGGGGAAGATGGATGGGCCATGATTTGCAAGATTTTGGCCAACAACCTCCTTCCCTCAGTAAAAGCATTGAAGATGGGTGCGGGTTGGTCTTCCAGCATGACAATGACCCCAAACACACAGCAAGGGCAACTAAGGAGGGCTCTGTAAGAAGCATTTCAAGGTCCTGGAGTGGCCTAGCCAGTCTCCAGACCTGAACCCAATAGAAAATCTATGGAGGGAGCTGAAACTCCGTGTTGCCCAGCGACAGCCCCAAAGCCTGAAAGATCTGGAGAAGAGCTGTATGGAGGAGTGGGCCAAAATCCCTGCTGCAGTGTGTGCAAACCTGGTCAAGAACTACAGGAAACATCTGACCTCTGTAATTGCAAACAAAGGTTTCTGTACCAAATATTAAGTTATAATTTTGTATTATTATATCAAATACTTATTTCAGCCAATACAATGGAAACGAATTATTTAAAAATCATAAAATGTGATTTTCTGGATTTTTTTTTAATTCTGTCTCTTACAGTTGAGTTGTACCTATGATAAAAATTACAGATCTATCCATTCTTTGTAAATGGGAAAACTTGAAAAATCGGCAGTGTATCAAATACTTATTTGCCCCACTGTATAGGACAGAGCAGTGCAAGAAAACTGTATAGTGCTTTATAATATTTTTGCCTTTCGTGGGGCTTAATAACAAAACAGAATAGTATAAGAAAATATCGGATTTAGATCGGTCTCGCCTGACCGATACCTGATCTGGCAGAAAATGCCAGTATTGAGCGATACCAATACTGCGCATCGGATTGATGCATCTCTGGTGATAAGACATTTTATTTTTGGATAAACTTTTTTCACAACAATCTCTTTTATAAATACATTATATGGGTTTGTTAATAAAAACAGTCCTAAACTATCACTTTAATTCATTTTATATATTTTTTATCATTAGCTATCTCCACATTGAGAGCTGCTTTATAACACAAAATCAGGTTGTAATTCTAACTGCTGATTCCGGTTGATTTAAGGCTATATATTATTAAATCCAAAACATTTTTAATTTGTGTTCCGAACAAATTAGAGGTCTTACGGGTTTGGAACGACATGAGGGTGACTAATTAATGACAGAATTTTCCTTTTTGGGTGAACTAACCCTTTAAAATATGGCTTATACTACCGTGCAAACAAATTCAGTCTCATATGCTCTCAACACAGTTTAAGATTTCAAAAAGCAAAAATAAAGTCTAATAATTAAATCTCTGTGTCAGTTGTCAAATTTCCATAAGAACTTTAAAACTTGAAATTGTACGTTCTAGGCTTTGCATTAAGGATTGGTGGATATATCACAAACAGTAATTAAAGATGTATGAAGAATAAAAACCAACCTCCTTGTTCCTCGTGTTTTATTCTCCAGGTTTCTGGTACCTCTTGTTTTATTCTCCAGGTTTCTGGTTCCTCGTGTTTTATTCTCCAGGTTTCTGGTTCCTCTTGTTTTATTCTCCAGGTTTCTGGTTCCTCTTGTTTTATTCTCCAGGTTTCTGGTTCCTCTTGTTTTATTCTCCAGGGTTCTGGTCTCTGGTTCCTCATGTTTTATTCTCCAGGTTTCTGGTTCCTCTTGTTTTATTCTCCAGGTTTCTGGTTCCTCTTGTTTTATTCTCCAGGTTTCTGGTTCTTCGTGTTTTATTCTCCAGGGTTCTGGTTCTTCGTGGTTCACTCTCCAGGTTACTAGTTCCTCGTGTTTTATTCTCCAGGATTCTGGTTCTACCGGTTTTATTCTCCAGGTTTCTGGTTCCTCCTGTTTTATTCTACATGGTTCTGGTTCCTCTTGTTTTATTCTCCAGGGTTCTGGTTCACTCGTTTTCTCCTCACTCTTCTCTTTAACAAACACCATCTTCACAGCAGCAGTTCTCAGTTCAGATGATACTCCTCCAGATATTCCTGCTTGCTTCAAAACTTAGTCACGAATATGAGAATGAGAATATTACTTAGATATTTACTGACCTGATTCAAAAACTTTATTTTAATATTTACAGAATTTCTAACAGTTTATAATTAAGCCAGAATCACAACAAAACAACAGAGAGCGCGATGAAACTGAACTTCTTCCTCTGAGGTTTAATGTTGTTTGGCAAACAAACGCATGTGTTTTAGCGCCATCCGCAGGACTGGAGAGTGAAGTGCCGAAAGGAGGGAAATAATACGAGAGAAATTGCTTGTGCTTCTATAAGGTGATCTGTTTTTTGTTTTGTTTTTTCTTTACTAAAAGCCAATCTGCACAAATAAATAAAAAGTAATTAAAATTAGCCTTACATGGTATTTGATCAGCATCAACAGTCTTCATGAGTGAGGATTAGAGGAGAGAAACGAGCGAATTATAGTGAAATATTCCATTAAAAAATCACACGTTGCAGCATGTAAATATGGAAACTAAGATACATTAAAACATGTAACCTAATTAAAAATAATAATAGATAAATAATAATAATAAGTTAAAAAATATATATAATCCAAAATTTTGAACAGATTTAACATGAAAAACAACATCCTTGGGTTGTGTCTGTCTAAATATCTGAGACTTAAAACATAACCGACTGTGTTCACAAGGATATTTTGTTATAGGACATTATTGTGCTTTTGTCCTTTCATATTCAAAAAGACACATTCACATAGCAACTGGTTTCTGCCAGTTAAGAACTTATAACTGGCCCTGAGTGGGCCAGACCAGGACCCGTATTTATCAAGCCTCTAAGAATTACTCTCAAGAACACGGTTAAGAATTGACTTAAGCGAAAAAATAATATTGGCTCAAAGTTGGCTTAAAAGTTAGTTATCGAGCATCTCAGTCATAATTTAAGCAAAGATTAGAACTACATTTTAAGTGTCAGTCTAAGAGATGATTCATGACACAACTGGGATTTTGGATGACTACATACCAATCACTGAATAGATTTCCTTAATTAAGAATATTCTCAGATAAATTCAAATTGAATGGTTAAATTACTAATAGTTTACATTCAACACACATTTGACAATAAATAATTTTCAAGAGAATACATTATGGAAAGGAAACGAAGCGTCATCACAACTCAATTTATGGTGCCGATAGACGATATTATAGTGTATCGACTAGTTCAAGATATCGCCTTTTGCTGATGCCTATGACAACAGCGAGAAGATTATTATTATTATCCGTCAAAAATAGACTAGGTGCCTATCTTTAGTGATGCAACGCAGAGAGCCGCTTCAAAAACTTGCCATGGCACCGCTGATCAGCTCTGGTGGCCGTGGATCTGTAACGCGCCGCAGACGCATGCAGTGTAAATAAGGGATTAAGAGATTTATTCATCAGAATCATAGATCGCATAATACTCGTGCCAGACTGAAGTCAGTTATGATGTTCTTTGGTAATGTAAATGTTCTTTGCTCGTTTTGAATAACTGAGGAAATGTAACCGTTTGATTAAGTGCTCATCGCCAAACATTTCAAGAACATTCTTCCTCTGAATCCTCTCCTGAAAGATTCGTGCAGCGCATGTCTCTGTCTCCTCAGCACCATCACAAGCCCCTACTGGCAACTCCTAACCAGTGTTGCCAACTATTTTCAATGGAAAGTAGCTAAAGTCTGCTCGAAAAGTCGCTAAATGTCGCTAGATGACGTCATGCGTAAATTTGCATATTGATGACGTAATCACGTCCTATTTTGCATTCTGCCTAAAATGACGGTGTATAACTGTTTTCCCTAATCCGTGCTCACATAATGTACTTTAATATACAAGCCGAGTGTCCAGTATAAAACTGTTATCATTTAACGTTACATATTTTCTGTCAGACAACGGAACTGAACTTGTAAAACCAGCAGTTACATAATCTGCAATGATAATATTCTGGATTTTGCTTTTTATATGTGTATATGAGTTTAATTAAGTTTATTGTTGTGTATGAGTAAGTACAATCACGTACAGTCTCTCAGACGTAGCCCAGTAAGCGATCTTAGAGGAGTTCAGAAACTAATGAACTGTGACAGTAAGTAATATAAGTGCATGAGATAAAAAAAAGAGAGAGACGAAAAAAACGGTCAAATTAAATAGTTTTATTTCAAACAAAGGAGAAGCAGGCAAGTGATTGGTCCGTGGCAACACTGTGTGCACATGCCAGCTGCCGTGCGGTCACTGAATGTGCTGCTCCTCTCAGCCGGAGCCAGCGCTCACTGATCAGAGCAGACACAGGGAGAGGTGTAACTCAAGATCTCGTGCTCGCAGGACAGTACTGGCGACATTTAAAGTTGCTAAGGTTTTTCCAAAAGTCGCTAGATTTGTCGCTAGGCGGTAAAAAAAAAAAAAAGTCGCTAAAGGGGTCTGAAAAGTCGCTAAATCTAGCGACAAAGTCGCTAAGTTGGCAACACTGCTCCTAACCACTTGCAAGACCTCTCCAGCTGTTTTAAATAACTGGGAGAGTAAGAGTGATTCTTAGCTTTAGGAAATTTGATAACTTGCTTTTATACTTAAGTAGGAGTACATTTCATGAATTCTCAGCACTTAAGACTAAATGCACTTTGAGAAGCTTGATAAATATGGGCACTGTTCTGTAGTAATGTTTGGGGATGGCAGGATTTTGTAATGTTGTTAAAAAAACATTTTATGCTCTCCAAAAATGCATTTACTAGATAAAAAAATACAGTGAAGACTTAAATATTAAGAAATATTACTATAATTTGAAATTGGTGTTTCTGTAAATACTCCACTCTTCAGTGTCACAGTCTCTCAGAAATCAATACAACATGCTGATTTGATGCATAACTGTACGTTCACACCGCCGCCAGCGAGAGCGTCAAAATTCGTCAAAATTCGCCAGCAATGCTGTAGAAAGATTTGTGGATGCTCTGACGTAGATCGTATGCTTGTCTTGTATTTAAAGGGGCCGCAAAGCAAACAAGCTTGTTGATCTTGTGCAGACTGACCACAAGTATGGTTGTGGTCGAAAACAGTACGATTCTTAATCATCTAATACTTGTTGATCGTTTAATATGGTGGAAAACAGTATGATTTTGTTAGTCATCTAATACTTGTTGATCATTTAATACTCATGTTTATCTTGAAAATGTTAAAATTAATTATTTGTCTGTTTCTATGAATGTCTCACATTGGATGTTTCACATGTTCTGCTAGAGATAATTTTTTTTAGGCTGTAACAGGCCTATGAGTCTGCTGTGGACCAGACATCATAATTCAAGTCCCGAGGTTGGTACGGGGTGACACCAGCAAGGGTGGGGCTAGGGGTCTATCTATGCAGAGCTGCAAAAAGTAAACGCCATTGTCTCACATGATCTGCTAGTAGAACACACTGATGTGAGATTTTCAGTATTGTCTGGGCTGAAGACAATCCTTCAATACAAACCTTTTTATTCTTAAAACATCCTTCGACTCGACTATCTTCATCCAAGACTTCGACCACATTAATGGCGTCACAAACAGGATTCTGTGGGAAAACATAGATTGACAATTGGCGAAACCAGAGCGAGTTCAGCTGAAGGGGCAGACACTCTCTTGTCCGAGAAAGCTTGCAGTCCAGCCGGATCTCAGATAAACAAGGTAAGACAAAGATACAATTACTTTGTCTAGTTAGGGACCGTGTGTTTTTTCGGGTAGGTGAGAGTTATGGTCCTCTGGTGAGAACTGAAAACGCTAAAATTATTCAGCCAAAAATTTTTTAGAAATCCCCAGAATCATAGAAAAAGAACACAAATTGAAGGTGGATGAAGATTAAAATGCTAAGAGAACTGAGAATGATGTGGTAATAACAAAATATATTTGAGATACGAGTTGTAATAGAAAATAATAATAATAAAGGACCGAGGCACGTGTCCTATAAAAAGAATAAAATAGAACCAAGGAGCGTCTTCTATTTCTAAAAATACAACCGAGGAGCGAGTTGTAAAATACAGCCGAGGTGCGAGTTGTATTAAAGGGAATCAAAAATAGGACCGAGGCGCATGTCCTAAAAATAAAACAGAGGCGCGAGTTGTATTTAGTGAAATCGACCGAGGCGCGAGTCGATTGATGACCCTTAAAATTAATTAGAACTGATTTAGAAGTTCTAAACTGAATGCAACTGAGTTCGAGTTGACTTAAATTAATTAGAACTGATTTAGAGGTTCTAGACTGAATGCAACTAAGTTACGAGTTGTTTTGATAAAATAGAATAATAAAGAAAAAGGGATCACTGGTTAAACTATTTAGTATATAGTGTGGAAGAATTAAATCAAGAATGAATTAATAAGAATTAATGAACGAGAACCTAATATAAGTGAACTTACTGATAAACAGATCATAAACAGACTAATTTGTGACCGGGTAACATCTGTGAACGAACAGTAGAAAATTAAGAGCTGGGGAACTGCTAAAAATGTTATATTGAATGCTATTATTCACTAATTAGGATATAGAGATTAACTGCATAGATTACATAAAAAGAGATTAAACGCACATCACAAAACCCAAATAATTGAATTTGGCCCATTTATTGTGAAAATCTGCTCCTGTAAGCAGAAGTGCACAGCAGTAACCATCTGTTTCCAAGGGTAGGAGCTGTTTACCACACAAACACAGACAGAAATGGATGAGGTTAGAGGAAAAAAAGGCTATTAGGAATAACTATAGCTAACCTTTGGATTATATAATGGGGAAAAATCTACAAGATGGGAGGAGCTAAGGCAATGGAGCAAATCAGTATCAGATAAGTAAAAAAGGAAAAGCTGAGACTACGTGGCGGAGGGAGGAACCTGGGATAGTCAAAATATAGAAGAAACAGAAAAATGGTTAAATGTGAAAAAGAAGTGGGTAAAGGAAAGGTTAAACTAAAAGGCAGCTGAGGGCTAGCATGATGGGTAAATGGAGAAAGTATAGGAATATGTGGAACATTGAGGTGGATAAATTAATGAGGGAAACAGTAGAAGCTACGGGTGTGGAAAAATCAGCTGAAAAAAAGGCTAGCCTTAACCCTCTGCCTAGAAAGGGAAAAAAGATACCGAGCGCCCGACTCCATACAATGAAAAACTGACCATGGCTGAGCTTCCAGCATTTTGCAAAAGGGAAGAAAAACATGTAGGAATATATCCTGTGATTTTAGAGGGAGAAGAGACCACAGTGAAGGTAGTGGCAGGAACGCTTAGATTAAAAACCATTAATCAAATGGATAGCCACTATGAAAGTATGACTGGCCAGAGGGAGTCAGAACAGGCCCAAATAAGGGAAGACCGACAAGATAGTAGAGAGCAGGGCAGACAGATGAGTAACTTTGAACCGAATGCAGAAAGCACCCCATTTGAGAAAACTGGAAAAGGGTTATTAGAATTAAGCGAACAAGCAACTGAACTGGTAGATGAAATAGCAGACAAACACGAGGAGTTAACCAAAAAAATAAATGAAAGATTAATGGAGGAAAACCTCCTTAAAGAATTAAGAAAGATAGAACTTCAAAATATGAAAGAAAGACAAAAGGGAAACTGGGATGAGCAAACTTATTCAGATGGGGGGAACCAGCCTAAATTAAAGTTTAATATGGAAAAAGCCACAAATAAAGATGCGTTACAAAAATATAGAGAAAGAGAGGCAGCAGAGACAACAGGTACCAGGTCAGGTAGGAAATATAAAGAGACATATAAGGGAGCAAAAATGATGCCATTATTAGTGGAAGGAACACAGCTGAAATACAGTGGGGCAAAAAAGTATTTAGTCAGCCACCAATTGTGCAAGTTCTCCCACTTAAAAAGATGTGAGAGGCCTGTAATTTTCATCATAGGTATACCTCAACTATGAGAGACAAAATAAGAAAAAAAATCTAGAAAATCACATTGTAGGATTTTTAAAGAATTTATTTGCAAATTATGGTGGAAAATAAGTATTTGGTCACCTACAAACAAGCAAGATTGCTGGCTCTCACAGACCTGTAACTTCTTCTTTAAGAGGCTCCTCTGTCCTCCACTCGTTACCTGTATTAATGACATCTGTTTGAACTCGTTATCAGTATAAAAGACACCTGTCCACAACCTCAAACAGTCACACTCCAAACTCCACTATGGCCAAGACCAAAGAGCTGTCAAAGGACACCAGAAACAAAATTGTAGACCTGCACCAGGCTGGGAAGACTGAATCTGCAATAGGTAAGCAGCTTGGTGTGAAGAAATCAACTGTGGGAGCAATTATTAGAAAATGGAAGACATACAAGACCACTGATAATCTCCTCGATCTGGGGCTCCAGAGATCTCACCCGTGGGGTCAAAATGATCACAAGAACTGTGAGCAAAATCCCAGAACCACACGGGGGACCTAGTGAATGACCTGCAGAGAGCTGGGACCAAAGTAACAAAGGCTACCATCAGTAACACACTGCGCCGGGACTCAAATCCTGCAGTGCCAGGCGTGTCCCCCTGCTTAAGCCAGTACATGTCCAGGCCCGTCTGAAGTTTGCTAGAGCATTTGGATGATCCAGAAGAGGATTGGGAGAATGTCATATGGTCAGATGAAACCAAAATATAACTTTTTGGTAAAAACTCAACTTGTGTTTGGAGGAGAAAGAATGCTGAGTTGCATGCAAAGAACACCATACCTACTGTGAAGCATGGGGTGAAACATCATGCTTTGGGGCTGTTTTTCAGCAAAGGGACCAGGACGACTGATCTGTGTAAAGGAAAGAATAAATGGGGCAATGTATCATGAGATTTTGAGTGAAAACCTCCTTCCATCAGCAAGGGCATTGAAGATGAAACGTGGCTGGGTCTTTCAGCATGACAATGATCCCAAACACACCACCCGGGCAACGAAGGAGTGGCTTCGGAAGAAGCATTTCAAGGTCCTGGAGTGGCCTAGCCAGTCTCCAGATCTCAACCCCATAGAAAATCTTTGGAGGGAGTTGAAAGTCCGTGTTGCCCAGCGACAGCCCCAAAACATCACTGCTCTAGAGGAGATCTGCATGGAGGAATGGGCCAAAATACCAGCAACAGTGTGTGAAAACCTTGTGAAGACTTACAGAAAACGTTTGACCTCTGTCATTGCCAACAAAGGGTATATAACAAAGTATTGAGATTAAATTTTGTTATTGACCAAATACTTATTTTCCCCCATAATTTGCAAATAAATTCTTTAAAAATCCTACAATGTGATTTTCAGGATTTTCTTTTCTTATTTTGTCTCTCATAGTTGAGGTATACCTATGATGAAAATTACAGGCCTCTCTCATCTTTTTAAGTGGGAGAACTTGCACAATTGGTGGCTGACTAAATACTTTTTTGCCCCACTGTACGTACCATGGGGCGGAAGGGACGTAGAAACATTAAAATCAAAACCACCGAGCCTGAGAGATGGGGCCAATAAATGGATTGCCTCTTTTGAGGATGAGACAGCGGGAGATATGATTGCAGTAGGGGATATTAAAGTTTTGCTGTCTAAGGTATTAACCAGGCAAGAGATGGAGGATATACTGGAGGATGCTGGCATGAAGGATGCTGTGGGCTGTGAGGATTACAATGGTCAATCCCTAAACACGTACCGAGCTGAATTATGGGGGACATTGAGACAGGTTTCCCACAAAAATGTCCAAAAACAGGCAGCTGACGAAACCACTGACATCAAGGTTCAAGGTTTCTTTATTTGTCACATAATAAGTTATACAGGGTATAATTAGAAGTGAAATGTAATCGAATCAGGTCCGCTCAGTGGACAGTGCAAAATAATAAGAATACAAATTATATAAAGTAACACAACACAAGGGCATACATATGGTAAAAAAAGAGAAATAAGAGTAAAATGTGCAATGAAATAAAAAAAAGTGCAAAACAATAAGATGTGCAAAAAACAATAAGATGTGCAAAAAACAACAAGATGTGCAAAAAACAATAAGATGTGCAAAAAAAGAAAAACAGTGTACTGGGACTTAATAAATAGTAATGTGAATAAGAGGGATGTGCAGACGGGTTGTTCAGGGTATTGTACATAGAGCAGCAATGATGAGAATGTGAGAATATTTACAGTTAACAATGGGTCTTGTAAGTGTTTATGAGACTGAGTTTGAGTTTAGGAGCCTGATGGCCTGAGGGAAGAAGCTCCTCCTCAGTCTTTGCCATCATGCTCCTGAAGCGCCTGCCAGATGGCAGTAAACAGAAAAGATGGTTACCGGGGTGAGTTGAATCTTTGAGGATTTTAGCAGCTCTGCTTTTACAGCGTTTGATGTAGATGTCCTGCAGAGAGGGGAGAGCAGACCCTGAGATGCGCTCAGCTAAGCGCATGACTCTCTGTAGAGCTTTGCAGTCCTGGTTTGTGGCATTATTATACCACACTGAGATGCACTGAGTCAGAACACTTTCTATGGCCCCTGAATAGAAAGTTTTCAGGATAGCTGGTGAGACCCTGAATTTCCTCAGCTGTCGAGATGGTACAGTCTTTGCCTGGCTTTCTTAACCTGTGTTTGAATGTGTGTAGTCCAAGTTAGGTCATCGGAGATGTTTACACCGAGGTACTTGAAGCTACTCACCCTCTCCACAGGGGTCCCACTGATCATAAGAGGTGTGGGGCCGCTGCTGTCTCTTCCTGAAGTCCACGATCAGCTCCTTAGTTTTGCTCACGTTCAGAGAGAGACAGTTGTCCTGGCACCATGATGTGAGTCTCTCCACCTCATCGAAGTATGCGGCCTCGTCATCGTTGTTAATGAGGCCCAGAACCACAGTATCATCTGCAAATTTGACAATAGAGGTGGAGCTGTGAGAGGACACGCAGTCGTGGGTGTATAGAGAGTAGAGCAGGGGGCTCAGGACACAGCCCTGTGGGGCTCCTATGTTCAGGGTGATGGAGTTGGAGGTGAACTGGCCGACTTTCACCACTTGTGGTCTGGCGGTGAGGAAATCTTGAATCCAGTCACAGAGTGAAGTGTTTAGGCCAAGGTCTGAGAGTTTGACAGCCAGCTTGGTGGGGACTATAGTGTTGAAAGCTGAGCTATAGTCTATGAATAGCAGCCTGACATAGTTGCCATTCTTGCTGTCGATGTGAGTGAGGGAGGAGTGCAGGACCTGAGAGATGGCATCATCAGTAGACCTATTTGGCCGATAGGCAAACTGAAGAGGGTCCAAAGTAGCAGGGATGGAGGAGCAAATGTGTTTCTTTAAAAGTCTCTCAAAAACCTTCATGACTGTCGATGTGAGGGCAACTGGACGATAGTCATTCAGGCAAGAGGGTTTACTGTTCTTAGGCACAGGGATTATGACAGATTTTTTAAAGGAGGTGGGAACAACAGAGGTAGCAAGGGACTCATTAAATATGGAAGTAAACAAACCAGCAAGCTGATCAGCACAGGACCTCAGAACGCGGCCAGTAATCCCATCAGGTCCGGCTGCTTTCCTGACGTTCACTCTCTTTAGTTCCCTCCGAACGTCATCCTCTGAAAGGGTGATAGCATAATCATTGCTGCTCTGTCTGCTGCTTCCTGACGAGCTGTTCGGCAGATTTGCGCCGCCATTACAGTCAAAGCGGCCGTAGAAGGTGTTTAGCTCTTCGGCCAGTAACGGATCTGCTCTCACCTCTGCGGAGGAGTTATTTCCAGAGGAACAGATGGTCTTCAGTCCCTGCCACATGCGTCGAGAGTCATTGAGCTGGAAATGTGACTCAATTTTCTCACTGTACCGGCGCTTAGCGGCTCTTATTGCACGCCAGAGAGCGTAGCACGATGTTTTGTACTCGCTCATGTTTCCTGACAACAGACCGGCATTGTATGCGGCAGTGCGATGGTTAACCGCATCACGGATTGATCTGTCCACCCACGGTTTCTGATTAGTAAATGTCCTTATTGTTACCGTTTCAGTGGCTTGCTCGGTTAGCGTGTTTACGAAGCTTAATGCTACATCCGTGAATTCGCTGATGTCAGATGAACTCGCCTGGAACATGTCCCAGTCGGCGTCATCAAGATACGCCTGTAGCATAGCTTCAGAGTGGGAGGACCAGCGGCGTCACTTCCCTCTCCACCGCGGTTGCGGCGATCCTTTGTTTGTATTCGGTGTGAGGAAGATGGCGACATGATCTGATTTGCCAAAAGCCGGCAGTGAGTGGGCTTTGTAGGCGTTTATTGAGCCGGAGTGTAGCAATGATCCAGTGTATTCAGTCCTCTGGTTGGACAGGATATATGTTGATGAAAGTTCGGCAAGACTTTCTTGAGGTTGGCCTTGTTAAAGTCCCCGGCGATGATGAAGGCAGCGTCAGGATGCTTGTTGTTATATCCGCTGAGCTCGTCGTGGAGTTTGGACAAAGCCAAGATAGTGTCTGCTTGTGGTGAAATGTAGACGGCAGTAACGATGATCGATGTAAACTCCCGTGGCAGATAGAATGGGCGGCAGATAATGGAGAGATGCTCCAGATGAGGCGAACAGGAACGCGACAGAATGGAGATATTCCTGGGGTCACACCATTTCTTGTTAATAAAGAAACACACTCCACCACCTTTGTTTTTTCCGGCCTCGGCTGATCTGTCCATCCGTAAAACAGAGAAGTTATCAGACGGCGTTACAGCGGTGTCCGGGACCGTCGGCGTGAGCCATGTTTCAGTCAAACAAAAGATGTTACAGTCTCTAATGTCCCGTTGGAAACTTATCCTGGCTCTAAGATCATCCATCTAATTCTCCAAGGATTGGACATTAGCGAGCAGAATACTTGGTAGAGGAGGGCTGTGAGCCCTTTTCCTCAGTCTGTTGCGTATTCCAGCACGTCTCCCGCGGTGTTTCCTTCGCCTCCTGCGGTTGTTCAGGTGGTCGTTGTTCAACACGTTGTTCCGGAGTATCTCCAATGGCCACGCTGGATCCGCGGATAAAGTGTTCTGAATCAGGTTAGTGTAGCGTTGTCCAATGTCCAAAAGTGTTCTTCTGTCGTACATAATCATTGCAGACGATACACGTATCAAAAAGAGAAGTAAAAAAAAAAAATAGGTAAAAACACACACATAAAAGCACAATTCTGAGCGGAGCTAATTCACAGGCGACTGAACTCAGCAGCGCCACCGGAAGCATCTGAGGATAATTTCGATCAATGGATAAATGAGCAGGTGCAACATTGGCGAAATATGACTAATGAAAATGTGACTTTTGATAAATCTTCCCTGTGTGCACAGCTGTTTATAAGTGCCGTAAAGGAAGTGTTGCCTATCTCAGTACAGGGTAAACCGAGAGACATACCAGGACTGGATGAGATGGACCACGATCAATGGTCTGAGACTGTGGGAGATTTCATTAAAACTCACCAGGAAGCAGAACTAGCTCTGGAAAAGCAGAGCAGAGAGGTCACTCGAAAGCTAGCACAAGCTCACCTGGAGCAGCTGAAAAAGGACAAAAGACTGAAAGGTACGTACGTAGTGAGGGTTGAGGCTGGAGTGTCTGAGGAGTCCACAGGGGGAAAAGAGCTGGCTCAGAAAGTAGAACCGACATCAAAGCCAAGGGACAGCCAAAGTCAGCAAAACCCCCAACCTATAGTTGTAAATATGCAGCTACCACAGGGGTACCATCCTCAGGCTCAGGGAAGCAATAGAAGAGGATCAGGGCGAGACAGCCAATGACAAGAGGAAGAGGTGATGTAGGAAGAGAGAGAATAATTAAAGACAGGCAGTCAGTGGAATGCTATGTGTGTTATCAGTTAGGACATATATAAGAGCCGAGTGTCATATAAACCCATGGCCAGATCAACAATAGGAATTTTTGGAGAAACCTACTGTAGGCCAGGACGTGGTGTTATCAAAAAGCGAAAATGAGGAATCAATTATAGAGTGTAAAATTAACAGGAAAATAATTAAAGCCATAATGAAGTGCAATGCACATCAAAAAGGGGAAGATAATATCTTGTTCGGGAATAACTTTGCAGACCAAACAGCAAAAGCAGCAGCAAAAAGAGAAACAGAACCAGGAAAAGGGATGTTAGTATTAACCAGGGCTCAGATAGCTAAAAAACTGAATGCATACAAATAAGAGGACCAGAAGAGACAATCAAAGATCAACAAAAACAAACTGAAGAGCAGGAACAATTTGAATGGAAACTTAGAGGAGCAAACGAAGTAGGGGAAATATGGCGAACACCACAAGGGCAGGTAGTGGTAACAGAACAATTGGAACAAATGGTCCTGTAACAAACACATGGAGCAGGGCAAAACAATAGGACGGAAATGATAGACACAATAATAAAAAAACAACAACATGTGGTTTCCTAGAATGCAAGAGAAAGTTAATGAGTTTTTAACATAATTTTATCCTCAGTCTCAAGGCAAAGTCGAACGAATGAATCAAATATTAAAAGGAAAGCTTTCCAAAATATGTGCACAAACAGGCCTGAATTGGGTAACAGCGCTACCAATAGCCCTAATGGCGATAAGGGGAAGTACAAACTGCGGAACTAAATTGACACCTCATGAAATGGTTACGGGAAGGAGAATGCCAAGATGAGACAGAGAAACAATAGAAATAGAAGACATAGACAAATTGAAAAGTGAATTAGATAAATATGTGGCAACTCTAACTAAAATTCATGCAAGTATTTTTCAGACTGAATCCCGACCAAGAGAGACTCCAGACGAATCAAACAGAAGTGAACCAATAGCAGTGGGAGATCTGGTCTACATAAAAGTGTATCGAAGGAAGTGGGACGAACCCAGACGCGAAGGACCGTATGAGGTGACATCTGCCACTCCCACATCAATCAAAGTACAGGGATCAATCTTCTGGTACCACATTTCAGACTACCTAAAAATAAACACGAACAAAAGCGAGGTAATAACACACGAAGCTAAGAACCTGTTAAAAGCTCTTAGGAAGAAGCATTGGGTCACTGCATAAGTAAAGACTGTGCCCTACGGGCAGGAATATCCTTAGAATTTAGAAACAGATACTAGGTTTATACCCTGTATAATTTATTATGTGACAAATAAAGAAACCTTGACCTTGGTTAAAGAATTAGTGGAACAACAAAAGGGGGTGGGAGAGTGTGCATATGTAGAAAAGAAAGGAAGAAGGATACTACACTTAATTACCAAAGAAAAAGTGAGTGACAGACCCACTTATGACAACTTGGAACAGAGCTTAAGAAACGCCAGAAAGATCTGTCTAGAGTAAAACATAACCACTTTAGCTATCCCAAAGATAGGGTGTGGTTTGGACAGATTAGAGTGGTCCAAAGTAGAGACAGTAGTTAACAACATTTTTAGAGAATCAACCATACGTGTAAAGGTTTATACTCGTCCAAATGAGGATGTGGTGGTTGATAGTGATAGGACTGATGGAACTTAAGGGGTGGGACAAGCGGCTGTGACAATAGAAAACAAAGAAAAGACAGTACAAATTGACCTATGTGACAGTTAACTGTGGTGGAAACAAGAGAGCATGGAGGGGGTATGATATGTATGGGTGTGTATGGCCTTCGTATTACGTATTACAAGATAGTTGTACGGTTGTACAAGATCTACAACCAATAGAAATATAATAACCAATAAAATTAAAATATTCAGGGGTCATGGAGTAACAAAAGAAAATATAAATCCCCTGATAATAACAATAAATCCTCTAAATAAGATGGATATATGGGTAACGATAGGAGTAGATGTGACTGGGACAGACCCAATGGGACTAATAAGGATAATAGTCAGCCAGACAGGAATCACCGCGGCAACTCCATTGATAAGACCAGGAGTGTTGGAAGAGTTTCTCTTACTGTAATAGTAAAAGAACTAGGCCAGGTAACAATAGAAGATACATTTGCAATAGAAACAGGGTATGGAGATAGAAATGAGTGGCTGGAATGGGTAAAATATACGACAAGAACAACCCAGGCACAAGGTTGTTATTTCTGTGCAGCTGCACGACCAAATTTAGCCCACAATGCCAGCAATGGGAAAAAGTCAAACATGCCTTGTAAAATTATTTAGTCAGGAAAATGTAACAGGGTGTGAGGCGGATGAAATCAGATACCCTGCACTAAAACTATCAATGCCTCCTAACCTAGTGGCCTATAAAAATAATTACACTTGCTATGAAAGAACCGAAGCATAGATAGGAAAATATTTGGGCCAGGGTGGTGTAGTAGAACAATAAAGGAAAATGAGACAGAGGTAGGAATACTGGTAAATCACAATCTAACATGAGCAGATATGTGGTGGTTATGCGGCGACCTGAAAATAAGAAGGAACCTACAAGGTGTTTGGAAGGGACAGTGCACACCTATAAATATGGTAATGCCGTTCAAAATAATAAAAGGCGTAGCAGGGGACATAAAGGAAGAACTAAAACGAATTAAACAGTTAAGCAGGACAAAACGTGCAGTAATATCCCCAGGGGGATCATTTGATAATAGAGTATGGATTGATAGCATAGGAGTACCTAGAGGGGTGCCAGATGAGTTTAAAGGAAGGGACCAAATAGCGGCAGGATTTGAATCATTTCTTTTTTGGTGGTCAACTATCAATACGAATGTGGACTGGATCAACTACCTCTATTACAATCAACAAAGGTTCGTCAACTACACCACCCAAGCTGTAAGAGGGCTTCATGAGCAATTAGACAAAACCTCGCTAATGACAGTACAAAATAGAATAGCGTTAGATATGCTTTTGGCTGAGAAAGGAGGGGTGTGTAGAATCATAGGTTCAACCTGTTGTACCTTTATCCCAAATAACACTGCCCCAGATGGTAGTATTACCAGGGCACTAGAAGGGCTAGAATCACGGTCTAAAGAATGGGCTGAGAACTCAGGAATAGACAATCCACTTACTACTATTATGGAAAAATGGTTTGGAAAATGAAGTGTGTTGCTGACCTCAATATTCACGGCCATTATGATGGCAGTAGCAGTGCTGGGTCTGTGTGGGTGTTGTTGTATACCATGTATAAGGGGTTTGGCACAACGTGTGATTGAAACTGGAATAACTAAAGTAATGGCAGTAAGGGCAGAAGAATTAGACTCATCCGAGGACTGGGAATAGGAGAGCTGTGCAGTGTAATAAGACTGCGAGGAGGAATAACACGGCCAGGCAACAACTACCAGGTGCTAGTAACCTAGCCTACGGCCAGGCTCTCTACCTAGCGCAAAGCTAGTGAGCTGAAGACAACGAAGATGCATTTTTTACACATACACATATAGGAAATATAATGTAAGGTCCGTCTATATTAAAGGACAACAATCACAATTATGAACTGTTTTTTTTGTACTAACTGTATTGTTTAAACGGTAATGAGGATTGGAAATCCTCAAAAGGGGGAAATGTAAGCTGTGTCCAGCTTAGTTCAGTTTAAATAATATCTGTGCAATCAAGTCGATGATTGTGCTGGAAATGAAGTGTCCCCAACTAAGCAAGCCAGAGGCGACAGCGGGCAAGGAACTCCATCGGTGACAGAATGGAGAAAAACCTTGGGAGAAACCAGGCTCAGTCGGGGGCCAGTTCCCTCCGGCCAGACGAATCAGTAGTTTGTTCCAACTGCAGCAAAGTCAGAGTGTAAGTGGTCCACTACTGGAGATCTGTCTCTGGGGCTCATCTGTGTCCTAGACTCCACTGGGTCAGGGCTGTAGAGGTTGTCTCCAGGTGCTGATCCTCCATTGGCAGACTTTGGTTAAGTCAGTATAATCGCTGATGGTTGGCCTCTCTGAGGTCCTCCGCGGGGTTGTCATCGTCTCCTCTCAGGTGTTCGGTCATCTCAGATCATTTAAGGGTTGGATCCAGACTGAAGCTCGTGTAATTCCTAGCTACCACGGGATGTTAATCAACTAAGATCAAGTAAAACTACGAGATGCAGCCTTTGTCTGGCCAAGAAGCAAGTCATTTGTAATTTGAACAAGTGCGTTTCTGTGCTATGGCAGGGCCTGAAACCTGACTGAAATTCTTCATAGATATCATTTTTTCCAAAAGGAGCACAGTTGAGCAGACACTATAAATCAAGTCCGAGGTTGGTGAGGTGACACCAGCATGGGTGGGGCTGGGTCTATCTGTCTGGAGCTGCAAAAAGTAGCGCCATTGTCTCACACATGATCTGCTAGCAGAACACACTGATGTGAGATTTTCAGTATTGTATGGGCTGAAGACAATCCTTCAATAAAACCTTTTTATTCTTAAAACATCCCGACCACAGGGTATAAGTTAACCTCATGAAATATTTGAAATGTGAAAGTGAGAAATTGATCGATGGAAAGAAAAAATCAAATTAAAAGCCATTTGTGTGGTGTGGATTTGTGTTCATGGTTAAATGCTAGTCTAATTTCAACATTATAGGAGATATTTACTAGCCTCGGTATTGTTTTGAGCAAATGAATTGCATTACCGCTGAAAAACATACGTTCTAGCGGGAAAATGTCCCCTATAAATAGTGTTAGCCTTCTTATCAAATTCACATCACGATGGATGATGAGTTGTTGCGATTGGTGTGGCATTGCTCTACCTGCAGAAGAGCGTGGGAGATGTGGGTGCATGACATGACATTCTCAAGCCCAGGAATAATATCACCGGCTGGTGCAGGAGCTGCGGCTGGATGAGGCAGGTTCCAGATACTTCAGGCTGGATAAGGAACAGTTTAACAACCTGCTGTCAAAATTGCGAGGCAGGACACCAACTATCGGCGTGCTATTTCCTGACTTAAACCTGCAATTTGTGGTGAGTTCAAAATGTTTTTCTTTGTTTGAAATTGAGTTTAAATTTCATTTGGTAATTTTATTAGGTTGGAAATTGGTTTCATTGGTTGTTACATAGCTATTTACCAGCTTTAGCGCCCTTGCCCCTCCCTCCACTAACTCCTCCGCGCCTCCCCATAGCAGATAATAAAAGTGAAATACATTTATAATGGGGAGCAAACGGCCTCAGCGCCACACTACCCCCCCTCAGGTTTCCTTGTCCCCGAGGAAGATTGAAATCCACAAAGTGCTTTGGTACTCTAAGTGCCTCTCTGGGCCGAAGCCGTGACCCAGTCCTTGTTCTTCAGATCTATTGTGGGACAAAAGTAGGTAGTACCGCTCCCAAGGGGGTAGTTGGGTAGTCATGCTGGCTACTTCCACCATGTCTTCTTTCTCTCAATGGATTGTCTGAGCTTGTCATACGGTCTTCAGGTGCCTCCAACCTAGACCATCCCAGGAGAACCCCAGACCCCCCTGACGCTGCATGTTCAGCTCCTCCAGGAGTGTCTAGAGCTCTCCCAGAAGTCCGGGTTATGGAGTCACCTCTTCACAGCCTGCTGAGGCTCCCACCCGTTGTCCGCGCCCGCGCTGCGTGTTCAGCTCCTCCGCAGGGATGTGTTGCCCCAACAGTCTCCTGCGGACTTCTGTTACCAAAGGGTCTGTTGTTCTCCTTAGTGCAGGGGCCAACCGGTCCCGATGCAAAACTCCACAGTATGACCTCTAGGCTTTTTCCTTACATGATAAATGGACTCTCAAGCTTCTTTACCACAAAACATGGTCCTACCCAGGCACAATCCAATTTAGGCGGCGTCCCTTCTGTCTTTTAGGGTCCATAGACCCATACAAGCTCTCCTGCCTTGAAATCACGTCCTGTGCAGCGATGGTCATATGCTTGACGACGGGCAAACTCATGGGCTGACTGTAGCCGGTCTTGTAACTGATGGGCGTACTCCAACCCGGGTGGTGCATCTGGTGCGTCTGGTGGTCGACTCATTAACAAGGAAGATGGGGTTCTCAGTTCTCTGCCCAGCATGAGAAGAGCTGGTGTACACCCGGTTGTCTCCTGCACTGCACTCCGAGTAGCAAGCAGAACCAGTGGCAGCTGCAGATACCAGTCCTTTTGATCCCGGCTCACACACAGGGCCAGTTGGGTGGCCAGCATCCGATTATACCGCTCCACTAACCCATCACTCTGGGGGTGCAAGGGAGTTGTCCTCATCTTCCGAATGCCCAACTGTCGACAGAAGTCGGAGAACAGTTTGGACTCGAAGTTCCTTCCTTGATCGCTATGCACTTCTTGGACAGGACTTGGGCACTATTGTCTGCCACTTGGTTATGCCAGTTGCAGGTTCCACGAATCCCCTCTGCAACACTCCCATATTCAATGCCAGGCCATTTCGCATAGACCACAGCCCCCTCACCATAGGTCCGAAAGCCGAAACCTCTTCCCACGCCAGCCTCCACCCTGTTTCCAACCAGTTAATGACTACCTGGAGCTCGGGGTCCTTACGCTGTTCCACGGCCCACGCTACATTTGAATCAGGCAGCACTGCACAACAAGATGCCTCCATCTGCATTTCCAGAGTCTTGTCAGCCGTTTCCTGCCCCGTATATCCAGCTGGCCGCTCACACTGTGAGCAATGTGAGTTGCCCTACAGATGCGTCTTGACAACCCATCCGCATTCTGATGACTTTCCCCCTTCCTATGCTGGATGGTGAATTGAAACTCCTGCAGACGTTCTATCCACCGAGCCACCTGTCCCTCTGGTTCCCGGAAAGACAACAGCCAGCGCAGTGACGCGTGATCTGTTTGGATCACAAAAGGGAGACCACAGAGGTGATGCCTGAAATGGCTAACTGCCTCCACAGCTGCTAAAAGTTCTCATCAGGTTACGCAGTAATTACACTCTGCTTTGTTGAAGGCCCGACTGTAATAGGCTATGGCCTTCTCCCTTTTCCCCCTCCTGGGAGAGAACGGCGCCCATGCCTACATTACTGGCATCTGTGTACAGGATGAACGGTAATCTTACCGCTTACTCCTTACCGCCTTGGTGCAGGAGGTCATGCCAGTCCCCACCACTGAAGACTGGCAAAGCATCGCCACTGACTTCCTCCATCAGTGGAACTTCCCCAACTGCCTTGGGTCCATCGATGGCAAACATGTTGTGATCAGGGCCCCTGTCAACTCAGGTTCCCTGTTCTTCAACTACAAGGGGACTCACTCAGTTGTGCTCCTGGCAGTGGTAGATGCCCAGTACTGCTTCCGGGTAGTGCCACTTAGTGGATGTGGGCAGCTACGGGAGGACGAGCGATGGCGGTGCGCTGGCTAACTCCACCTTCGGCCAGGCACTCCGAGATGGGACCCTTGGCCTGCCACAGGATGCTCTGCTGCCAGGTGCAGAGCATTTGAGACCACAGCCACACGTGTTTGTGGCTGATGAGGCCTTTTCACTCCGCCGAGACCTCATGCGGCCTTTCCAGGACACAATCTCTCCGGCAGGCAAAGGGTTTTCAATTACAGGCTGTCCACGGGGCAAGGCTGAATGTTGAGAATACCTTTGGTATTTACCTTTCAATGGCGTATGTTCAGAGGAGTCTTTGAGATCAGCCCTGCCAATGTGGATGCCTGTGTGCAGACTACCTGTGTCCTGCACAACTTCCTGAGGAGGTCCACAAACATGACCAGGACACCCATACCATCGGCTGGAGACGCAGAAGCTGCTGGCTTACAGGAGGTCACCCGAGTGGGCAGCAACAACGCCACACGGGAGGCCATCCGTGTCCGGGAGAAATTTATGACCTATTTCTCCACAGAGGGCGCTTTTTTCCTGGCAACCTGTGGCATAAGACATGGCTTTTAACGGCTCTTTTAAGAGCCAGAAATTAATTCAAAAAGAGCATGATTTTCATAAATATACTATGAAATGTGCTAAAGATGTATTTAAACAAATGATTTAGTACAAAGATGGGTTCAAGTTTACTACAAGTGGTAATTAAATACATTTTTAATACAAAGATAGTAAGTTAAAAGCACATTTTAGTTGACAGTAAAATAAAATTACACCTGGGTCCCCTACACATTTTCAATATGATATCAAATCAAATCACTTTTATTGTCACATCACCACAGCACAAGTGCCTTGGTGAGTGAAATTCTTAAGAGCGTGCTCCAGACAGTGCAAATACAACAACAACAACAATTTACATATGGACAGTACATATTTACAGACTGTACAGAAGACAATGTGCAAAATACACATACATATACTCAGTACACATAGTGTACTATAAAGACATACTTAGTTATCAACTACACATTATACACCGTATGGCACATCTACATTATGTACACTATCTATACATTATGTAGTCTGTACATAGTAATAATGTGAAGGTGCAACAGATTATAAATTAACAGCAGATTGGTTGAGCAGCAGATAGTTGTGCAAAGGTGCAACAGATTATGCATATGCAGTGTCGTGGATGTGCATTGTATGGTGTCCAGTGATAGCAGATAGGTTGTGTTAGTGCAGTGTGTGCGTGTAGTCCAGTTGAACTGTGTTAAAGTGCAGTGCATGGCATGTTGTGTGAGTGGGAGTGTGATGTGGGTGAGTTATTTCTGACTGTTCATTAGCCTGATAGCCTGGGGGAAAAAGCTGTCCCTCAGTCGGCTAGTGCGGGATCGGATGCTACGGAAACGTCGCCCTGAGGGCAACAGAGAGAGCAGACCGTGGGACGGGTGGCTGGAGTCTTTAATAATCCTCCGGATTTCCTTGTACACCGCCTGGTGTAGATATCCTGGAGGGAGGGAAGCTCACCTCCAACAATGTGGCGGGCAGTTCGCACGACCCTTTGCAGAGCCCTGCGGTTGCCAGCAGTGCTGTTTCCAAACCAGGCGGTGATACAGCCGGTCAGGATGCTCTCCACAGTGCAGGTGTAGAAGGACCTGAGGATTCTGGGGCTCGTTCCAAACTTCCTCAGCCGTCTTAGGAAGAAGAGACGCTGATGTGCCTTCTTCACCTTGAAATTGTGATATGGTAGAATATGATCGATTTGTAATTTAATAAAACACATATTAACCAGAAATGTTGACAATATTTTACTGTTGCAACAAATACTTTCATACAGAATGGTTTTAATAAAAATATAACAAATACTTTAATAAAAGCCTTCTTGTGTGTGAGGGAGAAAGTACAAGGTGCAGCTGACTAGACTGCGAGGGAAATACATTTACTAACACCCCTCACAGACTTGTCAGCTGCCCCCTGTATCTCTCTCCCCAGTGTTCAGTGTGTCCAGCCTACAGACATTTTGCTTTATACACTAGTTTGTGCATTTGGAACTTTAAATCCTGCCTGGTCCTCAATGACAGTGTCCTGAACTCCTCCAGGAGGCTTATAACAAATAAACTGTCACTGTCCTCCTGAGGAGTGCTAGCTCTCCTACTCACAGCCTCCAAAGCTGTTGGCATCCTCTCTTCAAACTGTGTGCTGGTGTGTGCTCTCTTTCTCCTGTGTGAGTGCCCTGTCTGTCCCTGAACGCTGGACTGGCTCGGGCTTGATGGTCCTGCCTGAACCTGAACACTGGATTGGCTCAGGCTCTCACTCAGCTGGTTCTCCTCACACTGCTGCCTGTGACCGGCCATGGCATCTTCGCTTTTCTCTGGGGTCAGGGCTTCCCCAACCCCTCCTACCATATTACTGGCAGTTATTCTATCTTCTAGGAAGCCCATGACCCCACTGTAGTGCCATGGCCGGACACTTCTCGCCCCTGCTCCACTCCTCTCTTTTCTGTAGGTGTTTCTAATGGCGCTTTTCCACTGCATGGTACGGCACGGTATGGTTCGGTACGGTTCACTTTTGGGGGGTTTTCCACTGGGTACTGTACCTGGTACTTTTTTAGTACCACCTCAGCCGAGGTTCCAAGCGAACCGCATGCTACCAAAACGTGACGTGTAAACTCTGCTGATCACTGATTGGCCGGAGAGAATCGTCATTACTGCGTCACTGAACTTGCGACATGAGACCCATATACCCGCTAGATTTAAATCAGCACAGCCAGCGAAGGAGCGGACGCAGCTTTTGTTTCAACAAACGCACCTTTTTTGCATCAACCACAAAATAGCAGTTTCGTTGTCTGTTGAGGAAGTACAGACGTTCCTCTCGTTGATAGCCACGGAGGCGGATCCAGTGAGAGCTTGATGGCGACCGATCAAGGAAAAAGCCTTATGTATATACATTTGAACTTGCTATATTTTCAGAGTATGTCTTCTGTTTATATTTTTACCTTTGTATCTGTGTTTTGCTTCAATTAAAAACAATCTGATCGAATAAGTACCTCCAGACTATATTAAATATGTATTATTGTATGAGTACGTAATGAACCTCTTGAAAAAGACAAATGATTAATGCCACGATTATAAAAACCATTACATAAATAAAAAAAACAAGAGATACATTGTACATTTTGAAATATGCAAAAGATTATTGATAATTCATTTTACAGAACACGCTGCATGAATAGTTAACTAATCAAGTAACGCAGCAGCACACCCGAACTGAGCCGTACCGTACCGTACCGAACCGTACCATGCAGTGGAAAAGCGCCATAAGAGATTTCCACCTTCTTCTGCACTCATCCACTAGTGAAAATACAATAGAAAACACAACACTTCATTACCCACATTTCAGAATAGCTTGTTTGCAATGCTATGTCTGAAATGGCATAGCTGTATGTGCCACTGACTGTATATATGTAATCCTAATGACATCATTATATGCTCACATTGCACATCACGGCTCACATTGAAAATGAATGATTTCCACTTTGACGCTCTCCGTGGCGGTGTGTGTGAGCGCACAGTAAGAAACATTTCTTGTTGAACATGTTGAACATTTTTTTATTTAATTGTTTGAAATTGTAATAATAATTTGAAATTGTATCAATGTAGAAGTAAGTAAAAGTAGTAGTATGAAAGTAGAACTCCGATATGAAGCAAATTCATATGAATTTGAATTAAATGATAAAAATATTGATTAATATTAATTATTTAATTTCAGCAGGTCGAACACCAGTGGACCTTCTGTTTTTAACAAGTTAAGTATAATACATTTTTGATGATAATTCAAAATGCTTATGATGGAATGGTTTGAATCCACTTATATTTTTCATCGAGGATAAGCTTTTAACAGATGATGACCCTCCATCATGCTTCATCTTCAACTTCAAGGTGGTGAAAAAAAATATATTCTGTGTTTTTTATTAACAGTCTGAGCTAACGGTCGCTATCTTATCATCAGTTATCAGGAGCGTTGCTTAATAAAATATTGCTCAAAGTTGTTCTTGAAGAAGGGATATAATTGGAGAAGGTTCAAAGTGATTTTATTCGTCACATACTCAATTATACAAAATATAATCAGTAGTGAATAAAATAAAATGTGCAATACAGTATACTGTGGACTTATATAAATAATAATATAAACAGGGATGTGCAAGAGGAATGTGCAAACAGGTTGTACCGGGTATATACACATAGCAGCAATGCGGATGATGGAGAATAGTGAAGAACAGTTTATTAAATTGAGTCCTGTAAATGTTATTAGACCGAGTTTGAGTTTAGGAGCCTGATGGCCTGAGGGAAGAAGCTCCTCCTAAGTCTCTCAGTTTTTGCCATCATGCTCCTGAGGCGCTTGCCAGATGGCAGTAAAAAGAAAAGACGGTTACCGGGGTGATTTGAGTCCTTGATCATTTTAACAGCTCTGCTTTTGCAGCGTTTGAGGTAGATGTCCTGCAGAGAGGGGAGAGCAGTCCCTGAGATGCGCTCAGCCAAGCGCACAACTCTCTGCAGAGCTTTACAGTCCTGATTTGAGAAGTTACCATACCACACTGAGATGCACTGAGTCAGTACACTTTCTATGGCCCCTGAATAAAAAGTTTTCAGGATTGCTGGTGAGACCCTGAATTTCCTCAGCTGTCACAGATGGTACAGTCTTTGCCTGGCTTTCTTAATCTGAGTTTGAATGTGTGCAGTCCAAGTCAGGTCCTCGGAGATGTTTACACCGAGGTACTTGAAGCTGCTCACCCTCTCCACAGGGGTGCCACTGATCATAGGAGGAGTGTAGGGCCACTGCTGTCTCTTCCTGAAGGCCACGATCAGCTCTTTAGTTTTGCTCACGTTCAGAGAGAGACAGTTGTCCTGGCACCATGATGCAAGTCTCTCTACCTCATCCAAGTATGCGGTCTCATCAATGTTGGAAATGAGGTCCAGAACCACAGTATCATCAGCAAATCTAACAATAGGAGTGGAGCTGTGAGAGGACACACAGTCGTGTGTGTAGAGAGAGTAGAGCATGGGACTCAGGACACAGCCCTGTGGGGCTCCTATGTTCAGGGTGATGGAGTTGGAGGTGAATTGGCCCATTTTCCCCACTTGTGGTCTGGCGGTGAGGAAATCTTGAATCCAGTCACAGAGTGAAGTGTTTAGGCCGAGGTCTGAGAGTTTGACAGCTAGCTTGGTGGGGACTATAGTGTTGAAAGCTGAGCTATAGTCTATGAATAGCAGCCTGACATAATTGCCACTTTTGCTGTTGATGTGAGTGAGGGAAGAGTGCAGTATCTGGGAGATGGCATCATCAGCAGACCTATTTGGCCGATAGGCAAACTGAAGAGGGTCCAAAGTAGCAGGGATGGAGGAGCAGATGTGTTTCTTTAAAAGTCTCTCAAAAACCTTCATGACTGTCGATGTGAGGGCAACTGGACGATAGTCATTCAGGCAAGAGGGTTTACTGTTCTTAGGCACAGGGATTATGACAGATTTTTTAAAGGAGGTGGGAACAACAAAGGTAGCGAGGGACTCATTAAATATGGAAGTAAACAAACCAGCAAGCTGATCAGCACAGGACCTCAGAACGCGGCCAGTAATCCCATCAGGTCCTGCTGCTTTCCTGACGTTCACTCTCTTTAGTTCCCTCCGGACATCGTCCTCTGACAAGGTAATAGCATAATCATCGCTGCTCTGTCTGCTGCTTCCTGACGCACTGCTCGGCAGAGTCGCGCCGCCATTACATTCAAAGCGGCCGTAGAAGGGGTTTAGCTCTTCGGCCAGCAACGGATCTGCTCTCACCTCTGCGGAGGAGTTATTTACAGAGGAACAGATGGTCTTCAGTCCCTGCAACATGCGTCAAGAGTCATTGAGCTGGAAATGTGACTCAATTCTCTCCCTGTACCGGCGCTTAGCGGCTCTTATTGCACGACGGAGAGCGTAGCACGATGCCTTGTACTCGCTCATGTTTCCTGACAAAAGACCGGCGTTGTATGCGGCAGTGCGATGGTTAACCGCATCACGGATTGATCTGTCCACCCACGGTTTCTGATTAGTAAATGTCCTTATTGTTACCGTTTCAGTGGCTTGCTCGGTTAGCGTGTTTACGAAGCTTAATGCTACCTCCGTGAATTCGCTGACGTCAGATGAACTCGAACGGAACATGTCCCAGTCGACGTCATCAAGAGACGCCTGTAGCATAGCTTCAGAGTGGGAGGACCAACGCGTCACTTCCCTCTCCACCGGCGGTTCATGAACGATCCTTTGTTTGTATTCCGGTGTGAGGAAAATGGCGACATGATCTGATTTGCCAAAAGCCGGCAGTGAGTGGGCTTTGTAGGCATTTTTGAGCGGAGTGTAGCAGTGATCGAGTGTATTCAGTCCTCTGGTTGGACAGGATATATGCTGATGAAACAATGTATTTTGTGACACATAACATAATATGAAACGATAGACTTTATTTCGTCCATCCAATATATATCGTCATATCGCTCAGCCCTACTTCACTTTGCTGTGTCGACCATTCAGGCTTCCGAGGGAATTTACAGCGGTCATAATCATAGTTGTTTACACCCCCCCGCATAAGCGAGCAGGAAACCGCACACCCAGAGGCAACGTTCATTATAACAGGGGACTTTAACAACCCCAACTTATTTCCCTAGTAATTAGTTTATTTTATAACAATGTAACTCGGTTAGTATTTGTGACAAGTAACTAGTAATATAACCAATTACTTTTTTTAAGTAACCATCTTCAGCAAGTGTTTTGAGAAGCTGATCAAAACTCACATCTGCCTCCGTTCTGCCTTCCCTTGACCCTCTGTAGTTTACATACAGGAGCAACCGCTCCACTGATGATGCCATTGCTTTCACCCTACACACTGCTCTCTCCCATCTGGACAGTAAGAACACCCATATGAGAATGTTTTTTTTGGACTAGTGCCTGCTTGGCTTGTTATGAAACTCCAGACTCTGGGCCTAAACGAATCTCTGTGCAGCTGGATCCTGGACTTTCTGTCAGGCAGACGTCAGGTGGTCAGAATGGGTAACATTACCTCATCTCCGCTGGTCCTCAACACTGGTGCCTCAGCCCACTCCTGTACTCCCTGTACACACACGACTGTACAGCCACACACAGCTCCAACGTCATCGTCAAATTTGCCGATGACACAACGGTGATCGGCCTGATCACCGACAACGATGAGACGGCCTACAGAGAAGAGGAGCATGCTCTGACACGCTGGTGCCAGGAAAACCACTTCTCACTCAACAACGGATAGCTATCCGATCGTGAAAAGACCAGGTGTAAATGCCCTCCGACATGCTTTTGAGACGGATTTAAATCTGATCGCACAAACCCTCAGGAGGTGGTCTGGACCACATTCCAGACAAAACTGGACAAGTGAAAATGCATCTGAACATGTTAAAATAATAAAGAGCATTTTATTGGCTATGATATGTTATAGTAAGATACGACAGCGTTAATGCAAAAATGCATCATAGCTGAGTATCTCTTCAGCAAGCCAAAGCAAAAACTGACACAATTGAAACTGAAAGTACATTGCAGATGCTTAACACACAATCATCTTCATTAAAATTAGTGAGTCTAAATGATCTTACTAGTACTGATGCCACGCTCTCTCCTATTGTGGTCTTTGATCTTGAAATTAGCTGATGATGAATAAATGCAGCACATATCTGTTGCTTTCATAGTCGTGAAATCCGTTAAATTTGCATATAGTATGAGAACTGAAGATTGGATATATATCCATTTTGCGAAGACGTTTATGGCCAAGTGTAAATGGAACAGTTTAAAAAAATTCAGAGAGCTATCCAATCAGAGAAAATGCATGAAGTTACCAGGTGGAAACAGGTCCTCAGATAAGAACAAAAAAATTGAACTGAATTAAGCTGGATAATGACATTATGTCCTGCCTTCATAATGGAGTTTCATAACTAATGAACTTTGCAATTAACTAATCTAACAATAACGACACTTATAATAATGAGATTTAATTTTGAAATTTTTGAATGTCTCTGTAAAGTTTCAAAGATTAAATTCATATTCACAAAGGTGTGTCCTGCTACAAACCAAAATTGAATTATACAAAACAACTGAATTATAGCAAAGCAGATGGTCACATACATAGTTAAAAATGCAGAAGAGTCTATCTAGAGGAGAAGAATGCAAATAGTCATGAAGGTGGATGATCACATTTGGGTCACATTCCGCGGCATGAACGTAGCTTTAGTTTCACACAGACGCCGCATTTTCTGGTGCCATTTAAACTACTGAGCCATTTAAAACGCTTTCCACATGAAGAACACAAATGTGGTTTCACATCTGCATGACTTTTCAGGTAAGAACATGCTTTTGATTTGAGCACTGAAGTTTCTTTCCATGATGACGGTCCAGGGCTCTGCTCCTCTTACACTGAAGACACGTGAAAGGTTTCTCTCCTGTGTGAGTTCTCATGTGGGTATCAAAGGGTGATTTATATGTGAAGCTCTTCCCACACACATTGCAGGTAAAACGATTCTCTCCAGTGTGACTTTTCATGTGTGAATCAAGGGATGTTTTATGTCTGAAACACTTTCCACACTGATCACATGGAAACGGCTTCTCTAGTGTGAACGACCAAGTGAATCTGAAGAGATGCTTTGTGTGAAAAGCTCTTCCCACACAGTTCGTGAGGCAAAAGGCCTCTCAGTATGAGTTCTCATGTGGGTATTAAAGGGCGATTTATATGTGAAGCTCTTCCCACACACATTGCAGGTAAAACGATTCTCCAGTGTGACTTTTCATGTGTGAATCAAGGGATGTTTTATGTCTGAAACACTTTCCACACTGATCACATGGAAACGGCTTCTCTCTAGTGTGAACGACCAAGTGAATCTGAAGAGATGCTTTGCGTGAAAAGCTCTTCCCACACAGTTCGCAGGCAAAAGGCCTCTCTCCAGTATGAGTTCTCATGTGGGTATTAAAGGGTGATTTATATGTGAAGCTCTTCCCACACACATTGCAGGTAAAATGATTCTTTACAGTGTGAAGTCTCATATGAGTTTTGAGGTTTCCTCTACAAGTGAAACTCTCTCCACATCGATTACATGTAAAACCGTTCTCTCCTGAGTGTTCTCTCTTCGTGTGGTAATCAAAAGATACTTTATGTATGAAACTCATTCCACACTGATCACATGTGAATGGCTTCTCTCCAGTGTGACGTTTCATGTGGCAAACAAGGCTTTGTTTATGTGCTAAACATGCTCCACACAGTTGGCATATGAAAGGCTTCATTCCAGTGTGACTATTCATGTGGCGTTTAACGTTTTCTTTACATGTGAATTTCTTTCCACACTGATGGCATTTGTGAACATTTATGTGCATTTGAAGGTTATATTTTTTCTTGAAACTCTTTCCACATTGATGGCAGGTTAAGTAACCGTTAGATTCGGTCTTCTGAACTTTTTTTGGTGATGAAGTTGTTTCCACAGTCATGAAGTCAAGTCTCTCATATGGATCTTTCTCTTCTATCTTTGTCAGTTCTTGCCTCTCTTGTTTCAGTGCCATCAGGTCTAAAGTGAAAAAAGACAAATACAGGTTAGTGGCATTCTAATGGCTTAAAGCAACAGACATCAAAACCAAGGTAAAATATTAAAACATAAAAAAAGAAATTCCAACAAAACTGCCATATTATCGACCAGTCACTCCTGGACTTATGCCAAGTTCACACTGCATAATTGTACAGGTTTTGATAAATGGCAGACAAATGCCCAAATCGGAGGCAAATCGGTGCTCGCTCACATGAGTGACAATCTCTGAGGGCTTTTATAGTCTATACTGAAATAAACTCATAAAATGCACAACACGCTGGTTTCACTTTCAAGTAGGCTACTTAGATTTGTGTATATAAAAATCTCCCAACAGAAGTATGTTTGTTAACAAGTCATATTTGTTAATTATTGTGTGTTCGGGAGGACTTATAGACCATAATATCAGCGTGATCTTGCGTTATTATCTTATCACTTATCATATACGTTTGGCTGTAGTTTGCAGACCAGACAGAGATGTCTGCAATTCTTCGTATTGTAAAGTCATGCAGTGTGTAACCTGTCGATCCATTGTGTAATGTGAACACAGCAGCGACTGATTGCTACCCCAGATAGTCGTGCAGTGTGAAAACAACAGTGATGCGATGACTTTGAAAATCATGCAGTGTGAACTCGGCATTAGGGACCCACCGCTCCACTCATTTTGTTATGTCTCTATTTTAACACACCTGATTCAGATCACCAGCTTATTAGGTGAGAGCGGTGGGTCCACAGGACTATGATTGAAAACCACTGTTATAGACCAATCCTGAATCTGCCATTCATGTTTAACATTTTATTTAAATTTGTCAATAAGCTCTATCCGACTACTAATACTTTGTGTAAACAAATAGACATTTCATCAAACACAAGTATGGAGTGCATCAGGGCTCAGTATTAGGTCCTCTGATTTTCTCCGAGTACATGCTGACCATGAGGGACATTATCATTAGAGCTCACAAAGTTATGCCAAATATATATTTTCACATTTTGTAACAAAACTGTTCAAATGTCAATTTATTACTGAATATGTGTAATAATCTATGATGAAATAATCACCAATTAATTTTATTGTTGATCCTTTATTGAATCAAGAAGCTAAGATATCATAATCTCTTCTTCCAGGGAGACCTAGTCAAGATGGCAGCACACAAGTTTGACAAAGAAAACAAAACAAGGACAGAACTGTTTAAACGTGCTTTTGTTGAGCTTTTTATTTTAACTTCATGATTTCAACTTCATTATGAGCAGTGGGCAAGCACCAAATGTACAGTTTTCATTGTGGGTGACTTAAAGGAGAGATCCTGCTTTCTATCAATCCAGCCTCCCAAGAGAGTCCAGTCCATTACTGCCCTTCCAGAACCCCTTGGCCTTTGTCCACTGACCCCAATTGGGTAGTCTGTGTTCCCAGACCTCCCAAATCCAGTGGTCACAAGCTAGCACTCATGAATTTACACACTCTAGAATGGACCGCCCCTGCCTTCATCTCCACTGGTCTCGCTCAGCCTTTATGCTTTAAAAAATCTTACTGGTACCACCCAGTCTTTCGTCTCTGCTGGATCTGCTCAGCATCCTAATTCCTGTTGCCCAGCCATTGGAAGTCATCCAAATCTCCATCATCCTTCCATCCAGCTTCCTGGCTCCTCCCAGCTTACTGGTCATGAGCTCAGCCTAGGTGCTCGGATTCCTCAGCTCCACCTTGATCTTTTCACCCATCACCATTTTCTTTTGACTCCACTGTTGTCCATCATCCCACATACTTGTATTCATATCGGTTCGAAACTATACCCTTTTCCTACCGGATCCAAATCCAATACTGAGAGTATACTATAATGTGTTATTGTTAAGCCCAACAAAAAGGCAAAAAACATTATAAAAGTACCATATATTTTCCGTACACTACAGGTGCATCTCAATAAATTAGAATGTCGTGGAAAAGTTCATTTATTTCAGTAATTCAACTCAAATTGTGAAACTCGTGTATTAAATAAATTCAATGAACACAGACAGAAGTAGTTTAAGTCTCACATTTAACAAAACCCCACCAATTCACTATCTCAACAAATTATAATATGGTGATATGCCAATCAGCTAATCAATTCAAAACACCTGCAAAGGTTTCCTGAGCCTTCAAAATGGTCTCTCAGTTTGGTTCACTAGGCTACACAATCATGGGGAAGACTGCTGATCTGACAGTTGTCCAGAAGACGATCATTGACACCCTTCACATGGAGGAGAAGCCACAAACATTAATTGCTAAAGAAGCTAGCTGTTCACAGAGTGCTGTATCCAAGCATGTTAACAGAAAGTGTGGAAGAAATAGATGCACAACCAACCGAGAGAACTGCAGCCTTATGAGGATTATCAAGCAAAATCGATTCAAGAATTTGAGTGACCTTCACAAGGAATGGACTGAGGCTGGGGTCAAGGCATCAAGAGCCACCACACACAGACATAATATTGTCGTATCCTTCTTGTTAAGCCACTCCTGAACCACAGACAATGTCAGAGGCATCTTCCCTGGGCTAAGGAGAAGAAGAACTGGACTGTTGCCCAGTGGTCCAAAGTCCTATTTTCAGATGAGAGCAAGTTTTGTATTTCATTTGGAAACCAAGGTCCTAGAGTCTGGAGGAAGGGTGGAGAAACTCATAGCCCAAGTTGCATGAAGTCCAGTGTTAAGTTTCCAGAGTCTGTGATAATTTGGGGTGCAATGTCATCTGCTGGTGTTGGTCCGTTGTTTTTTTTGAAAACCAACGTTACTGCACCTGTTTACCAAGACCTTTTGGAGCACTTCATGTTTCCTTCTGCTTGCCATCTTTTTAAAAGTTGCTGATTTCATTTTCCAGCGGGATTTGTCACCTGCCCACACTGCCAAAAGCACCAAAAGTTGGTTAAATGACAATGGTGTTGGTGTGCTTGACTGGCCAGCAAACTCACCAGACCTGAACCCCATAGAGAATCTACGGGGCATTGTCAAGAGCAGGGTTCGTACACATTTTTACTAACAAATTTCCATGACTTTTGAGACAATATTCATGACCTAATTTTACATTATTTTACAATAAGAATAAAAATCTGTTCAAATTATCATAGCATTTTAACTAAAATGAATGACTATTTAATACTGTTTGCTTTTTTGTTTTAGTACAAGCTGAAACTGTGCCAGATGTGAAGGTCCTTGCAGTCCGAAATTTTCGCATGCAAAAACGCATAAAAAAAATTCTGACTCGGTGTGTAAGGACCTTTACTCCACACAGAGAACATATCACATCACTATTATCATTTATTTAACTCAGTTAAACGCAGGGCCAGAATTTCGTTTTGGAAACTTTTCTCTTTCACAAGTGTTTACATTAAGAAAAAAATGACAATGCTTACAAGGATACTCGCCAGCAGTGTTTGAATTATACCGTGGACTTTTTTTTATAACAGGGGGGATTTTGTGCGCTTGTGATGGGCTTACAAAGATACATAAAAGCTATCTTGGTGCAATTATATATATATATATATATATATATATATATGTGTGTATGTGTGTGTAGGGCCCTATGAAATCCGTTTTAATTCCCAAATTCCATTTTATTTTTTCTAAATTCATTTTTTACCATTTCAATTTTTCTAGATTCCGTTTTTTTTCCGTTTTCATTTTATGGACTCCTTTTTAATGATCAAATTAAATTGTATTTATCAAAAAGCATGTCTAATTAATTAAAATCATGAAAATTATACAATTTAACACTAATTTATTAAAAGTGTAACAAAAATGACATATTTAGGGCCGTATGAAATGTTATATGTTTTTTCTCACCTTATGTTTTATTGTTGCCAAATTCTGTTTTAGCTCATCTGATTATTTGAATGCATAAGTAAATGCATAGTAAAATTAAATTACTTTCACATTGACGAGC
Source organism: Gymnocypris eckloni scoliostomus (assembly GCA_027564155.1). Classification (NCBI taxonomy): domain Eukaryota; kingdom Metazoa; phylum Chordata; class Actinopteri; order Cypriniformes; family Cyprinidae; genus Gymnocypris; species Gymnocypris eckloni. The sequence goes on from CM050431.1 coordinate 27,609,384, forward strand.
GCTGTTTGCCCGCTGAGGCAGAGCAGACTTTTAAATCTTTTTTTGTCATTCTAACAAGAGTGCTTTGTTGTAATCGAGGACAGCAGATGCTCATATAGGCCTATAATTATCTTTATTGAAGTGAGTTAGGTTTAAATCGCCGTCAAGCATTAATTAACGATTTTTGTTGTTGCAATTTTACACATAATAATCCACAATGATCACAGTACACAAAACTGAAATTGCACATCAAATATTTTTTGAGAACCCCCCCCCCAAAACAAAAATTACTTTTCACAAATCACGTTTTCAGGGGAGCCCATGTATTATTAAGGGGAGCCCCTAGCTCCCCCGTAGTTCGCACCCTGCTCACCAGGATGGCCATTTTAACGTTATTTTGTGTGTAATTTTGCCGCTTAAACGCAACAAGCTGCACTTTTAGAGCCCCATATTTCAGCCTTGACTTTTAGTTTATGGCTTCGGGACAATTTTCACATCAGACGCGGGCCGGGCATCAGGCTTGTTTTAGGATTTCTCCTTATTTTTCTATTTTAGAAATCCATAAATTATTATGTAATGAAAAGGATTATCCGCTCGTGGAAACAATACCGCGACTGACAAGAGCAGCTCGACCTGTCTAATAGCACACATTTGTCTAGGTTAAACGCTTTAAACTAACATTGTGATATGCTTTTTAAGTATTTTATATAGATTTTATTTTAGTCAAGTGGTGATTTAAGAAGGCTAAATTGATCAAACATAATAGGTAAACTCACTCTCTGCATGCAGCTGGCCGATTGTTCAAAAGCTACTTTAAAAACAAAAACTAGAATTTAATAAACAAATAAATTTTCCAAACATATTTCTAAATTAACTTAATAAAGAAACGAAATACGCTTTGCCATTAAAAACGAAACTGAACTATTTGAATGGCTAGAACAGCAGCTGTGTAATGGGGAAGAGAGAAAGAAAGACATGGGCTCCAGTCGGACTTGGGAAGGTAATTCTGATAATCTGCTGAACAAGGATTGGACTGGGGCGTATGTTTGAGGCCCGTGCAGGATTCTACTTTGGATTCTAGTTTGTTTGGTACCAAAGTCAATTTGGTACTCGCAAGGCGGCTTTATACGGACGCCATTTGGACATGACTGAGTGCAGAGGAAACCGCCTCTGGAGCGTGCGAGTACAGAACAGCTTAAAAAGACGTGCAAACAAATAATAGGCTACATTTTAGTGACTGTGGGATTAAAAATTTTATTTAAATGTTCACTTCCTGACTAAGAAAGTGTCAGGCATTTCAGGTGTGTGAGATCGTTTCCTGACCATTTGAGCTTGAGACAGCTGTGCCTTTTGTCTCTATGATAATGGTAAGATCAATGAGTCAGACTACTGAGAGATTCAACCTTTGTTCTGCAAATGGCTTTCTGGCCCAGACGTGGATTCTGCTTAGGTTGATTGGATTAGTGTCTATGCATTTGATTATGTTGATGAGATTATAACCACAGGAAGTTTAGCAACAAAAACTAACGCCTCCCTCATGTGCTTGCTTTGTTTGATGTTTGTCTCCACCTCCAAAAAGTCCCTCCTCCAAAAATACCTATAAGAAACCCTGTAAATTACTTAAGATTGAGATTTCGATGACCACAGATACCAATGACATGTCATAGAATAAAGAATTCTGCTGACGACCCAATCCAAGTCTCCTGGTCTTCTTCTGAGTTTTCTACACTTTAGAAGAACAGAGTTTTCAACAGATGCTGCCGTGAACCCGGATAGAGTTCCAGCTTCCTCACCTGAAAAAACTTCAAGCTCAAACAAAGATCTGCATCTTTTGGAATCCAGCGAAACTTCCAGCTGAACAAAGATTCCCAGACTGAATTTTTCTCTCAACCAAGGGTTGTGGTGAGTGCTGTCTCTAATCCAAAAGAACCTAAGACCAGTACAAATATTGTATCCTCTGTGCCCAGAGAAGAGTTAACATACATCTGTAGGGTTTGTTTAACTAAGTTATCCTCTAAAGTTTTTCTTTAGAGATGAAAGTTATCCTCTGTTTCAGGCAGGGAAGATTTTGGCATTACGTACAAAAAGTAGTTATCCTCTGTTTCAGGCAGGGAAGATTTTGGCATTACGTGCTAATAATTGGTTATCCTCTGTTTCAGGCAGGGAAGGTTAGCATTACGTACAATAATTTTAATAATTGGTTATCCTCTGTTCTTTCAGGCAGGGAAGTTTTGGCATTACGTGCTAAAAAGTGGTTATCCTCTGTTTCAGGCAGGGAAGGTTAGCATTTTCGTGCTAATTAGGGATGGGCATTTCTGATCATATTTCATTTCGAGTAATCCACAGGTTTGAGAAACGAGTACTCGATTAATCGGGGTGGAGCTTAAGCAAGGGCGGGCGGGTGCGTATAGCGACAATTAAAATATTTTAATTAAAGCCCTGTTAAAAACGTTGTTGATAAAACAATGAAACATGACAGGATTAAAAAAATAATTAAATTAACACAGATTATTAAACATCACCATCAATAGTGGTTAACACAGTAAACATTTAAAAGAAATAACAGCGTGAGGTGAAGCGCTTTTTCTTCATGATGCATTGTATATAAAATTAATCACATAGCCTAGATACACAATATGTAAATGTTATATTACAAATTGTATTTATCTACACAAAATGCATGTGAGCTTGAACTAAGTGCCAACCAGAAAGTAGTGGATGCGCTTCTCCCGTTACAGGGCGCTTTAAAACAATGGCAACTGCAGCCCCGAAAAGAAAAAAAGAAAAAAATAAAATCTTATTTTACAGTATTATCCCATCAATATGTCTGTCTTATTATTTGGATAAATATTTTGCATCCGTTTTAAAAAGATAACCTACCTTTTTCTATGTTTTATAAAACAAATAAAACACACATGATATGCTTTTCAGTTATTTTATTCAACTGTTATTTTAACAAAACAATATTTTGCTTCAGCAGCATCACAACAGCTGTGGATCAAAAAGTTTTTGTAAAAGGTTCGCACAAATAAAGTTTAATACAACTTCACCAAACGACTGTTAAGTAGCCCATAGCCTAACGAAAATTAGAAGCCAGCATAATTTGGCTGCGCAAACTTAAAAATAAAATAGCCTGAATATTTTTACCTCAGCTATAAAACTTAAAGATTAGGTAACATAACATTTATTTCAAAATGATCAGTCGGTAAAGGTAAATAAAATAAAGCGGCATAATTTAACTAGGCTGTTTAAACTTAAAACAAAAACAGCCTGAATATTTTACCATGCATGGCTAATAAAACTTAACATAAGGACTACATATTTTTATTTAAAAGATCAGTCGGTCACGTGCTCAGATGAAAGCCGAGTGCGAGTCTATTTACAATTAGACCTGCGGTGGAAAAACACGCTCAGCAGGCACAGAAGTTGCAGGAACAGCCAGGTACCACTGGGCAAGGGTGCTTAGCTTTGCAAATCGAGACTCATTTACTTTCCACCACAATAAAGGATCCTGGTTTACAGAGATGCATGGCTCCCTGAAGTAGCTTTCGATGTCGGTGTCATGCGGAGAAACATCACTCGTGCCGTAGTCCTCGCCGAAAAGAGTGTCGAGTGCCGTTGCTGAGTCGGGCTTACTTTGTATGGGTCTGACAGGATTTGGGATTGTCTCGCAAAGCTGCTTCAGATTCTCTTTTACTCTCTCCCGAAGCTCTGTCTCAAGAAACTTGAGATGTTTGTGTCTTGGATCCATAGACGGAGTTTCACATTTTTGCCTGGGGGGGCACCTACCGGTAGACCATGAGCTCTGATTTTTATTTTTTATTTTTTTACATGAATTACAAATAATTAAGCCTTAACATACTCATTAAAATACAATAATGCAAATAAAATGAGACAATGTGAAAATATTTTTGTATTCATAGATCTGACAAAATCGATTGGCTCTGAAACCTCGAAACCTCGAAACCTTGCGTCTCTAATACTGCGTTGTGAATTTTTCATTCATTTATGTAATGACAGGTTAGCGTCATATACGATTCAGCGGTTAGCGAGGTCCACGAGTCCGTAGTTATAGCCACCCGCGCTGGCTTCGACAGACTGTCTTTCAGTGAACAAGCGCATTTTTCGTATAGAGCATCAATCCTTGCAGTGACTGTTTTGCGCGATGGGACAGTATAGTGGGGCTCAACGTAGTTCATTAAAAGTTTAAAACCTTCACCTTCAACAAAACTAATAGGCAGCAAGTCTTCTGCTGTCATTTCTGCTATTAGCTGCGTCATCTTCTCTGCCCTGCCTTTGTCGCATTTCTGTCTGATGGTGAAATCTCTTATGCTCGTCTGACTGCTGGTAGTGGCATCGGCATCATCTGCTTTTTTGTGTTTATGTGCAAGATGGTAACGCATCGAACTCGTTGTGTGTGGAGTTGTAGACCAGTGTGGCGCTGCACATTTTACACTTGACTGTTTTTTCGTCAAGTTTTTCAAAGTGTTGCCAGACATCGCCAAGGCCGCTTTAGATGCCATTTTCACTCTGTGCTCCTGTCTTGTCTCTAGACCACAACTTCTCGCAGCCATAACCAATCAAATATCAGACTACCGCCCAAATACCAGCATAACCAATCAGAAATAATGAAAGTAGTAAAAAAATAAAAATAATAATAATTTTTTAGAGCCAATCGATCATCATTTTCATGCTCAATCCTGCTGATGCGTTCGAGTAATCGATTAATCGAGTACTCGTGCACATCCCTAGTGCTAATAAGTTTGGTTTATCCTCTGTTCTTGTAGGCAGGGAAGTTAAGTGTGAAGTGTACCCTCTGTTGATCAGAGAAGTTTTTTTTTTTTTTTTTTGTTAAGTGTGGTACAGAAGAAACTAACAAAATGGTTATAAGGAATGCTAGGCTGATTCCAACCACAGAAAAGAGTGGTCTTGCGACTCCTTTGTGGTCAGATAGTGAATTCAAAACGCTGTTAGGGGAACAAATGGACCTAATAGTCACTGAAAAAGTTAGACAAGAACTAACGCAAAAATATGAGATTCATCCAGACAAGACTTGGTCGGTAGATGAGTGTAAAAAGTTACTAGGAGCAAGTATTCGTAAGAACAATGTGAAAGGCATTATCTGTTGTCACAGAGAATTCAGTTTAACATTAGCTACACAACAGTCTCAGCGTAACTCAGAGCTAGAGAAACAGAACAATGAACTCCGTGCTAGAGTATGCATTTTGACTAAGAAATTGAACCTCAAGAAAGCTGCAGCAAAAACTGATGTGAAAGTTAGTCAGCCTGATAACATTTACCCTGATTTACAAGCGTTTGTTGAAACAGATGTAGCTCTCCCATCAGTAACTGATGTGCCTGTAAATTCAGTCAATGTGTGTGTTGCTAAGAGAAGATCTCAGGGAATTGAGGAAACTGATAGTGTTCCTCTCAATTCTTCTGTTGTGCAAATACAAACTGTTGCCAAAGCTTTATGTCCTAAAGATATAGAGAGACTATCTCAGAGTTTACCGTCAGCACGCACACATTTTTCTGAATTTAGAAGAACATTGATCAGTAAAATGTGTCTTTATGACATGTCGTTGGCAGAAGTCACGCAGTTGATGTCACAAATTTTTACTGAATCTGAATTCAACAGTTTTGAATCTGCTGTTACTTCTGAACTGCGAAATGCCAGTAAGGGTGATTTAAGAGAAGGTATTTTGAAAATCCTAAAGAATATCTTAGGACCCAAAATAGATTGGTCTAGAATTACTACCTGTGTGCAAAGGAAAGAAGAAACTGTGAGTGAATATACTGAGAGATTTTGTCAGTCAGCTGTAATCTACAGTGGAATTGTTGATGACCCTGAAAGTGTGCTAGATGACAAGGGACCCCTGGTTCGTATCTGGTCAGATGGCCTTGTAGCCGAATACAGAAAAGCTTTACCATTCTTAGATCTAACTTGGTCTAACAGAACTCTCAGAAGTAACCTAGACAGGTTAGCTACATGGGAAAGAGATGCTGATGTCAAGGCAAAAGTAAGAGTAGCAGCAGCTACGTTTAACACAACGAAACAAGACAATAGATGGTCTAAAAGAGAAAGCAAATGCAAATACTGTGCAAAATTAGGACATTGGGAGAAAGAGTGTAGGAAGAAGTTGCAAGATAGTAAAAGAAATGCTATGCATAATTCTGCTCCTTTTCAGCCTGCACACAACCCTGAAGTAGTTCCGCCAGTGACCACTGAAACTGTAGGTCAGCTAGTTCAGGCTCTTCTAAGAGCACAACAAGACCAGGAAAAAAAACTAATTGTTGGGGCTGTGAGTAGCTACCTTTCCCTGTAATCCAACACAATGACCAAAGAATTTTTGTGAAAGGTAGCATAAAGAGAAAGAGATTGATTTTTGCTTGATACAGGTGCAGAAATTACAGTAATTCCTACAAAATTGGCACAAGGTTTAAACATCCCATACAAGAAAACCAAACTTTGTTTAACTGGTGTAATAGGTGAAGATTCTGTTTTGTATGAAACTCCGCCCATAGAGGTACAATTTGGCCCAAAAACTCTGACTACAAAATTGCTATGCGCTCCATTAAATACAGGTGCAATTTTAGGCATGGATCTTCTGAGACAAATAAATCTAACTTTAGACATGTCCTCAGAATCTACTAGCATAAAAATTTCCTCAGCACAGATTTCTACCAATAATGCAACCCCTCCCGAGTATGCTTTCTTACAGAATCATCCAATTTGGGCTAAAGACAAGGATGATTGTGGGTTGTTGACAGGTGTAGAACCAGTTAAATTGACAGGAACTCCACCTCCGGTCACCAAACAATATCCGATTAATAAGGAAGCTATACAGGGAATCAAACTTATTGTAGAAAATTTGCTGACACAAGGAGTGCTAGTTAAAACCAACAGTCCATGTAATTCACCCATATGGCCCATCAAGAAATCTAATGGGACATGGAGACTGACAATAGACTACAGAGTAGCCAATAAACATATTGATAAAATCACCCCTAGTGGCAGATCCATCTACAATTTGTAATGGCTTACCATTAGATTGTAAGATTTTTCAGTAATTGATATGTCTAATGGATTCTTTTCTGTACCGTTGCACTCTGACAGCCAGCCATGGTTAGCTTTCACAGTTGACTATGAACAATACCAGTGGACACGATTGCCACAGGGATTTCAAAACTCCCCAACCATATATCATCAGGCTGTCAGACGTGATTTGTGTGACCCAGAATGTCCGGTAAAACAGTCCACTATGATCCAATATGTTGATGATATTTTGATTGCCTCAACAGATCATGAGGTACATCAAACTGAATTGGCATCATTGTTGGACTATTTGCATAAAAGGACACAAATGCAGCTTTCACAAAGCTCAAGTTGCTAAAAGCAAGTCACATTTCTGGGTCAAACAATTGGTGCAGGAAATAGATCCATTACACAGGATCGAGCGGCTTCAGTCAAAGCCATACCTCCGCCTACTACCATTAAAACACTCCGCTCATTTTTAGGAACAACAGGTTATTGTAGACCTTGGATTGAAGACTATGCCTCGATTGCTCAGCCTCTCTATGATTTGTTGAAAGGCCATGGTAAAGATTCAGATACTGTTTGTATGGAAGAACTTCATCTCAAAGCTTTTAATGATTTGAAGAGAGCACTATGTCAAGCACCAGCATTAGGAATTGCCCAATCTGATAGACCCTTTGTGCTTTATGTCCATGAACACTTAGGCTTTATGACTGCATGTCTAATGCAAGATCATGGGGCAGCTTACGCCCAATTCATTACTATTCCGGTAAACTTGACATAGTCGCTCAAGGTATGGGCCCATGCCTCAGAGCAGTACAGGCAGTTCATCTAGCGCTCAGGCTTCATCAGGAATGGTGTTAGGTCAGACTGTAAACGTAAAATGCCCTCACGCAGTGTCCGCACTAATGAATCAAGCAAAAGTCACTTCTGTCACCTCCTCCCGTTGGGGAAATTGGTTAGCAACTCTCACAGCCCGAATATTGTTATACAGCGTGCACCAGTCACGAACCCATCCTCATGTATGATGTCTGCAATGACTGAATTTGTGTTAGAGGATGAAGGCGAAATGACTCATGATTGTGTTACGCTTACATATGCAGCGACAAGTGAAATAGCAGAAACTCCCATAGAGAACGCAGAATTGGAGTTGTTTGTTGATGGTTCAGCTCAAGTTATTGAAGGTAACAGACGAGCAGGATATGCAGTAACTTCCACCACTGAAGTAGTTGCTTCAGGTCATCTTCCAGATAATTTTTCAGCTCAAGCTGCAGAACTAGTAGCCTTAACTAGAGCATGCACGCTAGCTTCAGGATCGGTTGCAAATATCTACACAGATTCCAGGTATGCTTTTGGGGTAATTCATGATTTTGGTGTCATTTGGCAAACCAGAAAATTTCTAACTTCTGCTGGATCCCCATTAAGCATGCTGGATTAGTGAAAGATTTAATGTTTGCCATGAAACTCCCAAAGAAATTAGCGGTGATCAAAGTGAAAGCACATCTCACAACTAATACTACGGAAGCTAAAGGTAATGCTCTTGCTGATGTAGCGGCTAAACAGGCTTGTTTCTATGCAACTGTACAAGTGTGTTCAGGTAGTACAGCACAGAAGACAATTCTACCTCCTGAATCAATCGTTGATCTGTATAAAGACGTTCCTCTATATGAAGCATGGACATGGTTAGACAAAGGAGCCACTGTGGATTCATCCGCTGCTGGACCAAAGGGGAAAGTATGTTGCTCCCGAATCACTGTTGCCATATTTGGCTCAACAAATACACAGTTTGGGTCATAGTGGTCCAGCAACGATGAATCACAGGTTCTCAAATCAATGGTGGAATCCAAAATTCAGAAACGCAGCCACTGAAACAGTCAAGAGATGTGTTACATGTCAGAAAAATAATGATGTACCAGCAGCCACTACACCAGCAGCACATACCCCAGCTCCACCAGGGCCATTTCGTCACCTGCAAGTTGATTACATATCGTTGCCCCCTTGTAAAGGAAAAACTGACGTTTTGGTAGTAATAGACAAGTTCTCAAGATGGGTAGAAGCTTATCCAACAGGGCGTGCTACAGCTGCACATACTGCTAAATGTCTTGTCACTGATTTCATTCCCAGATGGGGATTACCAGATTGCATTGACTCAGATCAAGGTACCCACTTCACAGGACAGGTAGTCAAGGAAGTGTCTAGAATGTTGAAGATTAAGTGGAACCTTCACTGTCCCTATAGGCCACAAGCATCAGGACAGGTTGAACGATCAAACAGAACAATCAAAACCAGGCTAAGCAAAATGCATCAGGAAGGAGTACCATGGGTTGAAGCACTGCCCGCAGTACTGTGTAGTATGAGAGCATCACCTAACAGATCAGTAGGACTGAGCCCTCATGAGATTATTACTGGACGCCCAATGCAGATGCCAGGTGTGATTGATCTTAGAAATGCTGATGTGCACATTGCTTCAGATGCCCTGATCGCTTACTGTGAAAACCTCACAAAGGCAGTGCAGAGTGCCAAAGAGAGAGTTGAGTCGTGTTGGCAGACTCCACCAGAAGGTGGACACACAATCGTCCCAGGTCAATGGGTCATGATAAAGGCATTCAAAAACAAGCCATTAGAGCCTAAGTGGTACGGACCACATCAAGTGATGTTGATTACAGCAGCTGCAGTATTGTGTCAGGGAAGGAAAACTTGGACTCATGTGTCACACTGTAAAGTTGTTCCTCCCCCTGCAGGGATAGGATAGGACAGACACAAGAACCAGTGAGGAGCCCAGGGAAGAACCGAAAGCAACAGGCTTCGGGGGCCAACCCTGAGGTGAAGATTTCCTCATAGGCCTTTCCCCATCCAATAGTCCATCCTTTCCTCACTGTTCTTTAGGTGTCGCAGGAATTGAGAAATAGGGAAAGAAGGAACAACAATAGCAGACTATATTTGAACAGAGGATACAACCCTAATGTTTGCAGACTCTACAACAAATACTGCTCTGTGCCGTTGGTCTCTCTTGTTTGTGTTTCTTTCTTCCTCTGTGCAGATACCACTTGATGGCTGTCCTGAGATCCATATGCACCACCCTTCTCACCTGCGGATGAAGCCACAACCTCTAGAAAACAACTAGACCCATTGCCGAGCCAACTATCACACAAGAAAGAGAAAAGAAAGAAGAAAGAAGAAAAAAAATACACAACGCAGAGACTCACATACGGAACTTCAGTCATCCATCAACATGATCAAGATTTTCGTTATTAACCATCATGGACATCACGCAAAATGTAGACCCCAGAAACAACATATTCTTAGAGCTGATGAATATGTCAAGAAATGCCTTGTTTGCTGGAAAGAACGTTTGCATGCATACGCACCTTCAGTAGGAGCAGGAATCCCATGGGTGGCACACCCTATCTCCAAATGTGATACGTGTACCTTATTCGATCATCATACCAGTGGATTATACAACAAGGATACATGTCACAACGTAACAATTCCTCCAGCTTCTTCGTGTTGCATTCCTGGACTACCATCCTGCAACCTAACTTCAGCTACTCCCATCATGACAGATCTACTCATGCCAAGGATGTTCTATTGGTGCATGGAAAATTATGCTCCAGCATCGACTACACTGGGTGAAATTCTCGTGAACGCGTTGCAGCTTTGTGATTGAAAGAAGAACCGAATTCGATGTATGCGTTACTACATCAGATACGAAAGAGGAGAATGAATTAAAAGAGTGTCTCTACGGAACCCATCCCTACCGAAACTTTTGCCATAAATCAGTGGTGTATGATTCCTCCACCGACTGGCACTTTGTGGTTATGTGGAACTTCTGTCTACAGCATCCTACCCAGCCAATTCAATGGCAGGTGCACCCTGGTTTATGTCCTACCAGCCATCAGAGAAAATACACACTCCACCTCAAGTTCTCCACATCTACAAAATTCAGCTTCTACCAACAAAGATGGCTGCATTCCAGGACTCACTTGTGTACAAACGTGGTGGTCAAGAACTCTTGGAGCATTAATCCCATCGTATGGTGTCATGCAGGCTCTCGATCAAGTCAGAAGCCTGTCGGATTCTGTACAGAAATTGGCCAATGATACGGTTTTGGCCCTGGGCAACATCAAGGACACTCTTGCCTCGCACAAGATGATGATCTTACAGAACAGAGTGGCCTTGGATTACATTCTTGCAACACAAGGGGAGCCTGTACCATTATCGGTCCTGAATGCTGCACCGGGTTAATGGATCCAACAGAGAACTTGAACAAAATCCAACAAGACATTCTTGGTCTTTCAGAAAAATTACACCAGATGACTGAAGATAATTCTTCATGGTTCGGAAACTTGTTAGGTAAACCCTGGCTGTGGATCAAGGAAATAGCAATTCTGCTGTTGTTTCTCCTACTTGCGTACTATGCATCCACAGTATCAAGTGTTTCTTTCAGCAAATGACGCCCGCCTCTCACGAGGAAATGACAGTTCCAACCAGAAAAGATTATTACCCGTAAGAACTTCACGGACCCTAATTGCATGTTTTGTTTCTGTGTCAGCATGCAATTACATATAAGCAACACAGAACATGTACAATGTGCCTGTAACGATTACAAGTTACAAGAATTAACTTTTAAGGGTCTAAATTTGTATTTTGTGAGAGTTATTAGAACTCTCAAACGGGGAATTGTGGGATTACAAATTTTATTTAAATGTTCATTTCCTGACTAAGAAAGTGTCAGGCATTTCAGGTGTGTGAGATCGTTTCCTGACCATTTGAGCTTGAGACAGCTGTGCCTTTTGTCTCTATGATAATGGTAAGATCAATGAGTCAGACTACTGAGAGATTCAACCTTTGTTCTGCAAATGGCTTTCTGGCCCAGACGTGGATTCGTTTAGGTTGATTGGATTAGTGTCTATGCATTTGATTATGTTGATGAGATTATAACCACGGGAAGTTTAGCAACAAAAACTAACGCCTCCCTCATGTGCTTGCTTTGTTTGATGTTTGTCTCCACCTCCAAAAAGTCCCTCCTCCAAAAATACCTATAAGACACCCTGTAAATTACTTAAGATTGAGATTTCGATGACCACAGATACCAATGACATGTCATAGAATAAAGAATTCTGCTGACGACCCAATCCGAAGTCTCCTGGTCTTCTCTTCTGAGTTTTCTACACTTTAGAAGAACAGAGTTTTCAACATGACAATGCAACAATGACCCGATTAGGCAGGTGACAATTCTGTCAACTGTACCAAAATGCCAGAGAAAGACTTGTATCGCACCGTGCAGCTCTTTAGTGCAGACGAGATGCGCTGATTACGTGTTTTAAGAGAAAGTCAAAGAGAGAAAACACAGCTGATGAATCCGTTTTCAAATGACCGATTAGATATTCTGTGTGGATCTATTTACTCATCAGCCTACAAGCTATTGAATAAATGTGTGAATATCCATCATTTTAAAGTCTAAAGCTGCGGGAAAGAGTAGAAATATGCGATATGGCCCATGCGCAATCCCGTACCGAAATTCAGGAGATTTGTAAAATAGATTTCCATGACTTTTCCAAAACTTTCTGGGTTTATTTATTTTTCCAAAACTTTTCCAGGCCTGGAAATTGTGGTTTTAAAATTCCATGACTTTTCCATGTTTTTCATGACCGTACGAACCCTGCAAGAGGAAAATGAGAAACAAGAGACCAAAAAATACAGATGAGCAGAAGGCCACTGTCAAAGAAACCTGGGCTTCCATACAACCTCAGCAGTGTCACAAACTGATCACCTCCATGCCACGCCGAATTGAGGCAGTAATTAAAGCAAAAGGAGCCCCTACCAAGTATTGAGTACATATACAGCAATTAACATACTTACCAAATGGCCAACAATTCACTAAAAAAAATTTTTTTTATTGGTCTTATGAAGTATTCAAATTAGTTGAGATAGTGATTTGGTGGGTTTTTGTTAAATGTGAGCCTAAATCATCACAATTAATAGAATCAAAGACTTAAACTACTTCAGTCTGTGTGCATTGAATTTATTTAATACACGAGTATCACAATTTGAGTTGAATTACTGAAATAAATGAACTTTTCCACGACATTCTAATTTATTGAGATGCACCTGTACAGTATGGGTAGTCCTGACTCAAGAAATCAGTGTTTCCTATTAACTTCCTATTAAATACAAACTATTTTACACTTCCCATTAAGGATGTGCCAGAATCCTAATACTGTGTTTGGTATAAATCACATGTACTTACAGATCCTTTAAAGGGAATAAATACGAGATGGGAGGAAATATATACTTCAATGCTTTATCTCGCAATTATATCGTTGGGTAATTATCCAGTATATAAAGTGCCGGCATCAGGGAGCCCTTATTAATATGCAGAGCATTGAAAATGAATCTTGAATGCGTGCTCGCTGTTTACTTTAACTTTTGAGATTCGCAATCACATGTACCTGTAGTACTACAGTGTGGCAGTACTTACCACACATTTTACAAGATTAATTGTTTGTCAGTGGTGCTCAGCATCTGCAAATCATTTGCCATCGTCCTATCAGTCATCTCTCCTTACTCTCTTTTATGTGGTAAGTGAAATGTAATGTACTATAATGTAACAGGCAACTGCTAGCAAGCAGATAATCATGTCGCTTTAGTGGCTCCATAGAGCGTGCTGTTCATTTCCCACGCCTTTCCGAATAGTGAAAAGATTCACTATTCGGCACATCCCTACTTCCCATATTAACAAAAGACCAAAAATGTATTAATATATTGTTCCCAACACTTGTCCTCACTGAAAGCAGGACAGGATGTATTCGTTTTTCTGCACCGCTCTCGCAGTTTAGTTCTGCCTTTTTTTTGTTTCTCGACAACATCTTGTTATAATTAGATTTTTTTTTTTTTGGAATTTGTGAATCGATTCGAATCGCTAGAAGACTGAATCATCGAATTATACGTTAATTGATTTTTTCCCCTACCCCTAGTTTCCTCATCTCAGCACGTATTCACTGACACACACAAACAATGCTCTTTTTAAAGATAGGCTGTAGACATTCGTCAATCCTCCTTCTTACTATTTGGGGAATAAACCCAGCACTCTGATTGGTCGAACTCTTCTTCTTTTGTTGTTGCTTGATTTGAATACCACGCGTGGACAGAGGCTTTGCCAAGTTTTAGCGTAGTTTAAAGTGACAAAAGCTACCAGCATACTTCGATGTCAAAATGTACTCACTACATACCCCGACCTCAGCAAGACACATCAATTGACATCACTGCTTCCAGCGAGCATAATGTGAACCTAAGGTACGTCAAACTTAAAAACATTAACTTTAAGTTTTATTTCTGCGTTGTCAACTGTTTCCAAAACGGCAGCATTTTGTTCATTTGTTTTGCAGACAGTCCAATAATGCAATAATTGATACAAAAACACTAGCTCTCTTTGTGTCATGCCAGCATCATGTGGGCAACACGTGTGATTCACTGGAACTCGTTAAAGTTGGAAGTGGAACAATTCAGGTTGTTTTGGGTTTGTATACATCGCACAAATCTTCTCCGTTTTTAATGCGTCTCGGTGGCAGAATTACAGCACCACATACTGGTCTGGTATGTATACTACATCGTTTTGAGGTTGTTTCGTGTGTACGCAGATATTTCTTGAGTAGGGATGTGTAACAATGATCGAGTATCTGATTAATCTAATTTAGGATGTGTTGGGATATTAACATTTATTAACATGCTGAATGCATATTACCAGTGTTCAATTTCATGCTCAAATGCAATGCCCACTATTGATTGAGTTATGCGATACGGACTTATTGCTTTTAGATGTTTATTACAATTTTCAAGCGACAGCTGAAAACTCTTCTCTTCTGTCATCATTTGACTTAGTCTTAAAAAAAAAAAACACTCTCTTTCCTTACCTTTGCTCTCTTTTCCTTAACCTCTCACTGTCTGGCTAGAATTTGCTCTGAACACTGCCTAGACATTTTTATTACAAGCACTTCCTGTGTCTGTTTGCCTCCTTATAATGTATTGCTTATTGTATTCCTCAACAGTAGGCATACTTCAATTAAAACAGTTTTTGGACTTTGTATGCGTTTAAAATGCGCAGGCAATTTCAGGAATCACTTGATAATGTAGATGAAAATATAGCACAAATCTGCCATAAACATGAATGCCATAAGCATTATAATAGAACTTTATAGAATGTGAAGTCTATAATAAATGGTCTGCTTTCCTCGCCCATGTTTCAACGCGCTGCCATGAAAGCACATCACAGGCATTTCCATCCTTTTGTGCAGATAAAAGTTTTAATGTTACATCTATGTTATATAGCTAAGTTATCTGATTAATATCATAGGATGTGTCATAGAATGGACTTCAGTTTATTGGCATAAAGTCACCTCAGCTTCACCTCAGGCAGCTATTCCAATGCTTCTTTTTTTATAATATTGCTGCATTGTAATCATAAATGACATGAAAACATGAACACAGCTATATTATGTTTTTTACATTCATTTTCATTATCTCCATGATGGCCCGCCCCGCGAGCACTCGATTACTTGTTTTTGAAACCTATTGATGATCAAAATAAGAAACTGCCAAAAATGCCCACCCCTATTCTTGAGATGAAGCCATGTTTACAAAAGAACCAGGGGGGGGAGATCGGATATGGAAAGATCTGGCTTTGTGTGGATGAGACCAAAGTCTTGAATTCAGGATAAAAGCAGTGCTGTCTCTTTAATATATGTTGCTCATTACATGGATCTGACACAAATCCAATTTTCTCCCTGTTCTTTACAGTCATTCAGGACGTTTTAACACTAGCCAAAAACGGTCATTTCGACATTCAACATTGTGTGCGTTTTTGTCCGGTATTCGTCTAGTCAGCATGAGGACCAATAAAATAAAACAACTTCAATTAGGATGCTCATGACATTTTTTTTTAAATATAATTAATTTCAGTAGAGAGGGATATTTTAATAAGGATCTAATGATGAAGTTTGAGACTGAAAACTAACCTGTTTGTTCCTCAGTATCTTCATGTTCGACTCTGAACGCTTCTTCAATCTTCATGTCTTCACTCTCCTCTTTAATAAACGCCATCTTTGTTTGTTCCTCAGTATCTTCGTGTTTGACTCTGAATGCTTCTTCAATCTTCATATCTTTACTCTCCTCTTTAATAAACGCCATCTTTATAACAGTGTGTCAAGTGGATCTGAGTAACTTCAGCAGGAGTTTTTCTGTGAGTTTGAACACTGTCACATTTAAGATTAGAATAATTGAGAAAATCAAAAATAAATCTCTGTGTGCGTCTCAATCAGCTCCCTAGTTACTGCACTGCTAAGCGAGTCAGAGAGAGTTAATGGCCTTAAATCACCATGATGAGACAAAAAAAAAACATCAGCATGTTTGCATTTGGTATTAGATCAGGGTTGCCAACTGTTCAGTATGATAAATAATCTCCCCGTATATGCTTTAAAGAAGTGTTTCGTATGAAAGCCATACAGAACACAGTTTGTTCGTATTCACAGACTTTCGCTGTATGTTTCTTTGTCTTTTATAACCTAAAGAGAACCTCTCAAGATCATTCCCAGCAGTTTTATTTTCATAACCATGTAAACTAATTAAAATGTTGCAGATGTTTCTGAGTGATGCCCAGCAGAGAGATTACTCTAATGCTGAAGTGTGTATTTTACATAAACACAATTTAATGTCTGAAATAAGATTTTAATAAACTGAATATTAAACCAGTCAAAACGCATTATAATGATCAGATGAATCTAAGTTTATAGCTAAAATATTAACCATGGTGTGAAAGATGCATCATAAACAAATGAGGTAGCGTCCCTTATTTTCCTTTTCTAAAGTTGGCAACCCTAATAATCTTGTTGTTATTATGAGTGAACTCGTCTTAATGATAAACTGAGTCACTAAATAGGGAGCGAAATGAGATGCAGCTTTTCTGTTAACGTATTCATGTAACATTAGAGTGCTGTTTACTCATAAAAAATAAAGTTTAATCATGTTAGATAAAGTATCACGATGTTGACTTCATCCATAAATAAACCATTTTACGTTGCTTGTAAAAAATATTAAATTGCCTTATTTTTTTGCTTCAATTTAAACACTTTAAATGTTTAAAAAACACACAAACCTTTCTTCAGCCGAATCACAACAGATGCCGGAGAGCGGCGCCGTCTTATGACGTCACATCATAGAAACAAAATAAAAGTCATTGAAGCTTTTTATGGATTGAAGCTACTTTTGTGATTTAAAAAAAGATGTCTTTACTCATTAAACGGATAGTCTAATGATCTCTGAGGCCTCCTTTTTCTCAGCTTTCACTTGCTGTTGTAAAGCATCTAAAGTATAAAAACAAACAGGATTTTAAAGCTGCACAATGTAAAACATTTTACTAGTAGTAGTGTATAACTGAAAGATGGCGGGTCCTAAATATTTGGAAATGTGACTTAATTAAGACTACAAAATTAAGTGAAAAGGTAAATATAATGTTAACATTCAAGTTAAAACAGGGTGCATTAAATTTTAAGACTATTTAATTCATTTTAATATATGTTTTAGCACCTGCAGACATCCTTGCATATTACTATGAAACCCTTAATATAAAGCATGTTTCATGTTTGGAACAAATTGGATTATGTACTTTCCACACAACAGCACACGCTGTTCTCACATCTATTCTTAAGATGTGCTTGCAATAAACTACTATATATTGATCATACTTCATTCTGTACTGTGTGTGTGTGTCTGTGTGTATGTATATACTGTGACGGGTGTCCCGAGCGCTCATTACCGTCGCCCTGGAAACCAACGAGGATCACCTGCACGTCCTCATCACGGGCTGGCCGGGCACACCTGAGGCTCGTCACGGCCGGGCTTGATAAGCCGGCGCAGCACACACACTGGTGAGACATGTCTCCAGAAGACTCCATGCTAACTCTGAAATCTGCATTGTATTCCAGAAAGCAGCGTTTGACCAGCCCCGAGCACGGCACGGAGGACAGCCACTGGAAAGCACGATCACGGCACAGAGGACAGCCACTGAGAGCACACAAGTCTTCCGGGAGCACCGATCACCAACCCACGACAGAGAGAAGTCTACATCCCAGAAACCCTCAATAAACTCACCCTCCGGGCACTTACTGACTCCCCTTGTCGTGTGTGATTCTTCACCCGTTACACTGGTGGAGAATATGGGCAGATTGTGAAGGATCACCCGACAAGCACGTTTTTCTCCGGCCCCTTTGTTTTCTTTTCTGAGTTAGAAGCGGACGCTTGGGTTTAGTTTTTTCTCTAATACACCTGGTTGTGTCCCCTACAGGCGCGGCTCCTCCCCAGACATGGAGGAATTACTAAACACCTCACCGAGGTGAGCATCCGCCAACAACAAATCGTGGAGCACATGGCCGCCGCCAAGGGGAATCCGGCGAGATCTCCCGCTGCTGCCCAACGGGTCCCACTGCCCGATCCACGGGTGCAGGCCACCCAGCTCCTCCCGAAAATGTCCGCGGCGTAGAGAGCTACTTAATGATGTTCGAACATTGTTGGGCCCAGGTGACGATCGAGGAGAGGAAGTGCATCCCCCCTCACACCCGGTTCCTCACTTTGTGGTCCAGAATGGTCTACTCTACTGTGTAGCGCAGCGAGAGGGAGGAGAAAAGACTGCTAGTGCCCTGCTCGAAACAGAAAGCGTGATGGAGTTGGCACATGCATCCGATGGCAGGCCACCTGGGGCAGAACACTATCCAACGGATTCGCGATCGCTTCCACTGGCCCGGACTAGAGGGAGAGGTGAAGCGCTTCTGCCAGGCCTGCCCCACGTGCCAACGCCGGACTCCTCCCAGCCCACTCATTCCGCTGCCCATAATAGAGGTCTTCGAGCAGATGGGGATGGATCTGGTAGGGCCGCTGCACACAGTCCGCCTCGGGAGTTGGCACATCCTTGTCATCGTGGATTATGCCACCGCTACCGGAAGCGATTCCTCCGCAAAGCCACCTGCCAAGGCCATCGCCAAGAGCTCTTCCTGCTTTGGTAGGCACTGGAGATATTGACCGATCAGGGCACCCGCCTACTCACGCCTGATGACCGACCTCTGTCGCCTCCTCCAGGTGCGACAAATCAAGACCACCGTACCACCCGCAGACCCGATGGGAACCTTAATCAGATGGGGATGCTCCATGTCCGCGGACGACAGAAGGGACTGGGGATAAAATGTTGCCATATGTCCTCTTCGGCATCAGGGAAGTACCCAGGCCTCGGGCACACCGCTTGAACTATTGTTTGGGAGACAGCCCAGAGCCTACTCGAGAGTGAGGCCTGGGAGGGCAGCCGGCGTCCACCCTTGAACACGCGGGAGATGAGCAGGATTGACAAGACATTACGGGCCCAGCAGCGGGACAGCCCAGCCACGGGAGTTCCAGCCAGGAGACCACGTGATGGTCCTGGTCCCCACGACTGCCTGCAAGTTTCTCGCTACATAGCAAGGGCCCTACACGGTGACGGAGAAAGTGGGACCGGTTACCTACCGGGTGAGGCAGCCGGGCCGAAGGAAGGAAGATCAGCTGTACCATGTTAACCTGCTGAAGCGTTGGGTGGGGACCAGGATCCAACTGGCCACCCTGGCCACATCCGACCCCGGGGTGGTGGACATGAACTCCCTGCTCTCGGATGCCCAGAAAAAGGACCTGCACCACCTGAACGGTCAATTCTCCGACGTCTTCTCCCCGATCCCTGGGCGGACTCAGGTCCTACAACATGACGTCCGCACCCCGCCAGGAACTGTCGTCAGGCAGCGGCCCTACTGTGTCCCTGAGGCTCGGCGACACGCCATCGAGGAAGAGGTACAAGAGATGCTGAGGTTGGGAGTGATAGAACCTTCCCGGAGCCCATGGTCCAGCCCCATCGTCATGGTCCCAAAACCAGACGGCACCCTCCGCTTCTGTAATGACTTTCGTCGGCTAAATGAAGTCTCCGAGTTTGACGGATATCCCATGCCGCGGGTGGATGAGTTGCTGGATTGCCTCGGGGGAACCCGGTACATCTCCATCCTAGACCTCACGAAAGGCTACTGGCAGGTACCGCTGACGGAGGAGGCCAAGCCGAAGACTGCCTTCTCAACACCCAGCGGCCACTGGCAGTACCGGGTTCTCCCCTTCGGCCTACACGGAGCACCAGCAACCTTCCAAAGGATGATGGACATCCTCTTGCGGCCCCACCAGTCCTACGCAGCCGCATACCTTGACGACGTCGTCATCCACTCGGAGTCCTGGGAAGAACATCTGGCACAGCTGCGGAGGGTGCTACTGGAGCTACGGAGGGCTGGACTGACCGCCAACCCCCGCAAGTGTCACCTGGCCCTCTTCGAGGCGAGGTACCTGGGCTTCCAGGTGGGGCGGGGCCTAATCCGACCCCAAGAGAAGAAGGTGACAGCGATTCTCTCAGCCCCGCAACCCACCACCAAGACCCAGGTACGAGCCTTTTTGGGGTTGGCAGGATACTATCGGTGTTTCATTCCCAACTTCTCCTCTTTAGCCTCTCCCCTGACAGATCTGACCAGGAAGGGACAGCCGGAAAAGGTACCCTGGGGTCTCGAAGAGGAGGAGGCCTTCCAACGGGTGAAGACGGCGCCACCTCAGAGCCCATCCTCGAGCACCAGACTTTAGCTGTCCCTTCCTGGTGCAAACCGATGCCGTCTGACACGGGTTGGGGCTGTCCTCTCACAGGTACAGGAGGGAGAGGAACACCCGTGGTCTACATCAGCCGGAAGCTGTCCCCTCGCGGAACAACGCTATGCTGTGGTCGAGGAAGGCGTTGGCGTTAAGTGGGCAGTCCTGGAGCTCAGGTACTACCTCCTCGGCCGTGAATTCACCCTCATCACTGACCATGCCCCTTTACAGTGGATGGCCCGGGCGAAGGACACCAATGCGAGGGTGACGAGGTGGTTCCTGGCGCTCCAGGATTTCCACAGCGACACCGGGCGGGACGGCCAACGCCAACGCAGATGGACTCTCCCGGATCTGGGCAGCTTCGCAGGTCTGTCAGGATTCATTCCCCCAGCCCCAGTATCCCCTCCTCCCACGGACCCAGGACGACGCTGGGGGTGATGGGTGTCCCGAGCGCCATTACCGTCTGCCCAATCACCTGCCTGCACGGGCTGGCCGGGCACACCTGAGGCTCGTCACGGCCGGGCTTGATAAGCCGCCGCCAACACACACTGGTGAGACATGTCTCCAGAAGACTCCATGCTAACTCTGAAATCTGCATTGTATTCCAGAAAGCAGCGTTTGACCGGCCAGCCCCCGCACGAGCACGGCACGGAGGACAGCCACTGGAAAGCACGATCACGGCACGGGACAGCCTGAGAGCACGAGCACAAGTCTTCCGGGAGCACCGATCACCAACCCACGACAGAGAGAAGTCTACATCCCAGAAACCCTCAATAAACGCACCCTCCGGGGCACTTACTGACTCCCCCTTGTCGTGTGATTCTTCACCCCGTTACAATACATAAATATAATTACATGCATATGTATTTGCTTCACCACTCAGGGTTGCAGTGTAACAGTGTTCTTCTTATGTTGCCTGAGAAATATGAGTATGCACTACATATATAAATACTGAAATATAAGGTACTGTAATTGTAAGAACTGTAAATGATCATCTTGCAGATTAGTTGACATTAAACTAAATGTCTAATGAATAACATTTAAAATATATTAGAAAGTAAAACCTGCTAAGGAGTTTGTTCATCATTCATTTTGTTTTCGTAAAGCAGCCCGAAGAAACTTTCGTGGAGTTGCTGGAGATTTCTTCGAAACAGTGTCTGAAAGAGAAATGTAAATAAACTTTAGTGTCAGACACTTGTTATGTGAGCATATGTACTTAAAAACCTTTAACACCTATAATAAGTTCCACTTTTGTGAGGTCCAGAGGAGGCTTGGCTTGTGATTCTTTGTTGGCATTTCCAATTTTCCCAGAAAGGCTGTGGGTTGCTAACATGCTCTTTCAAAAAAACAGCCACAGCTAAATCCTTAATCATGGCTGACCATGATGTGCTCCCTCTATAGGGATGGGTACTGAAACCCGTTATTTAATCAGTCTCGGGGCTAAATTATATAAGGCCGGACTATCGATAAGCTCTGACGTTAATGGTTCTGCTATCGGCACAGGAGAAATTAAGAAAACACACATGCATTTATTATTGCTATATATACACATTATATTGCAAATTCTATCCCACCAGAGTCACCAGCTGTTTTTATGTGCAATAATATTCAAACTTTTGTCTGATGCATTTTTGCTATTCGCAATTCAGAAGCGAGATCACGCTCACGTGGAGGAGTTTCAGCGTGCAACATGAAAGCCCTTTTTAATTATGATAGAAGAGAGAACTAACCATTAAATCATATGCTTACACTTTAGGCCTGTGGCTGTTATATGAAACTAAGTTTATTTAATGTTTTTTTTGGCTTCTAAGGATTATAGGTGCATTTATTCTAGCACAACTTCCTTCACAGCGGTGTGTGCATTAGTTCCTCTGACCAAAACTTAACAGAATCAGATCAATCGTCTGTCGATTGTTGTAAAATGCCATCTTTACAGTTGCTAAATTGCTGGACATGTTTGATAATAAAAAGTAAAAAATAATAATAACAACAATAAAGAAAAATATAAAAAAATCATTATGCTAATATTCATCTGCTGTCGGACTCTTTTCTGTCACATTCTCTCACTTAAAATGGTTTTGTCTTGTCGAGCGCCATCAAGTCGTAGCTTTATGTAACTTCAGTGCTTTTGTTCTCACCTGATTTACCTTATTTACAAGGAGTATCATCTGATACACTTCACTCCCACCACGAGGTGACACTTCTGTTCAAGATGCTCTTGTGGAAATTGAGTTAGTAGAGTTAGAGGAGGAAAAGTTGATACAGTTACAAACTCAAATTTCCGGCCAATGTAAGTAGGTTTTAACAGTGTCAGTTCACAGTGTTATTAGTTACCCTTATAAAAATTAACCATGGTGTTACTACAAATAAAACCATGGTTACTATAGTTAAACCATGGTAACCATAAATTAACCATGATATTTGCTAACCATAGTTTAACCATGGTATTTGTAGTAAAATTGTTGTACAAATGGTAATGAATATGCCAAATAATAAAAATATTAATAAAAATACTTGGTTACTACTCTTTTACTATACTAAAACAATGGTTAATTTTTGTAAGGGTAACTTCAAGAACAACGGTAGAGCAGTGAGCTAAGATTGCCAATGATTACTGCTAATACTTATATCACTAACCTCATTGCTAATACTTATCACTTATATCACTAGCAATTAAATGCTAATTACAGTTGCACATATGACCCATGTTAGTTTTTAGAATATGTTGTGCATTTAGGGATCAACATTACCGAATTGTTAGTAATACAAATTATAACGTCCTTATAAATTATTACTATATTATCCTTTTATTCGGGACAGTACAGTAATACAGGTTTATACTATACATTACATTTTTGGAGTCAGGATTATTTAAGTGGGTTATTATGTTTTGCTTATGCCAGATGCCCAAGAAACCAGCAGTCGACAGGGATTGCATTTTCACAGTCCTGTGTTCATCAGAAGAGGCCATAGTCAAAAATGGCAACATAGCTACTCCTAATCAAAGCATCTGGACAGAGCTTAGTAAGCAGCTAGAGAACAAGATCACCGCAAAGGCTCTATACACTTTTGTTAAATTAAACAGACACAACATCTGGACTGCTTTAGGGTTTACTCATGAAAGTGATAATGAAACAAGTGGCAGTAGTGATGACACTGACTTTGAGCCAGGGTCCCTTTCCCCAGACCAAAAGATTGCTGGACTTTTGATCTTGAAGTTCCATTTCAGGAATGGATTGAATTTATGCCTGAAACAGTTCAATACAAAAACAAGATCTCTAAAACACAAAAAGGGAATACACAATTTTGAAGCCTGGCATCTGGACGGTGATAAATCATCATATTTGGCAAGAAGTGAAGAGCCCTGCACATTTGCCTTTAAAAGAGCCAAGGTCTATCCATCAGCCACAGAGAAATACATAGAAATCAGAGGCAAGTGTAAGGAGTGTCATGGCCACATTCACATAAAATGTGACAGAGAGCCTGAAATGAACAGCCCAATGATGCTAAAGTGTTTAATTAAAACACAGATGACTCCCTGCACACTGGCTGTTCCAGCGTCCGATGTCTGGTAACTTGCGTGTGCAGATATCCAAAGAACTGTGTGAGGGTATAATTGAATCCCATGTATGGAGGGCATCGGAGGCAACAAAGCTGATGGATTTTGGAGATCCTGAGCCAAGCCATCTTCCTAATTTGGCCACCCTGTGCAAAGCAAGCAAGAGAAATGCCTTAGAACAAGGCGACAAGGATCCTATTTTGTCACTGCAGATGTTAAAATACAGCACCTCACAGTGGTAGCATTAAAGACATTGGACTGGACAAGTTTTTCTGTCACTATTGTAAACACAAATGTATATGTACAAGTCATTATCCAAGACATCTACTAACCCCACTGTGAGTTTTGATGCAACTGGCTCAGTAGTGAGGAAACTACAGCGACCAAACGGCATGTCTGGCCATGTCTTCTTATATCAGGCGTTCTGGCAGGTGATACGTGCTCAAGTGTCCCAGTCGTGCAAATGCTGTCAGAGACATGATGTTAATGCAATAACACATTGGCTCACAGAATGGATACGTGCAGGTGCACCAACTCCAAAAGAGGTTGTAAGTGACTTTTCACTGGCTTTGCTCGGAGCTTTGGTCAAGGCTTTACTCCTCATCCTGATCTTAAGACCTACATCAATGTGTGTTGTGGCGTCTTACTTGGTAAACAGTCTGCAAAAGTGCCTCCTTGTTTTGTCCGGGTTGATGTTGCACACTGCATCAAGATGATCTGCCAGTGGGACTGCTTGAAGAAAAAACACATCGCATTAAAGATTTCTTTGTGAGGTCAATGGCACAGCTTCTTAAGTCACAATCCATGGACGATGCTAAAGAGCTACTACGCAGCATTACTATTGTGGCTCTCAGTGAAGCAGAGGGCAATGACAGCTCTGGAGTCCCCTCATATCTGAAAGGTGCAGAAATACCTGAAAGCCCGAATTGCAGAAGAGAGTGTCGTCATTCCAGATGTAGAGGGGAGGACCTGGAAAAAGCAGATCAAACGCAGTGGGCGGGTGACCAACGCAAAACAGACCTACGGCATTGGGTGACAGAAATATGTGAGGAAAGCAGGTCACTTGCCGTGGCTAATGGAGATCATGATAATATGCACTTCCTCCTGAGATCATTCCCAGTATAATCTGGCTTGCAAGCTACTTACCACTCTGGACAGGGGTAATGATCCCTCACTTCGAGCACCAACATCATCGCAAGTTCAGCCAATGTTGAAGCCGAGTTCAAAAACATTAAACGTGGCCTTTTCAAGCATGAAAACTTGCCGATTGGATCGATTCATTGCTCGACATCTGTCCTTCATTGAAGGCAACATGCGCATTTGTTCTGCAAAACAAAACAGTAAAGAAAAAAGATGAAGAAGATGCAGCTGTTGCAACAGTGATAGTCAAAGAAGCCAACCCACTACCAACCATAACTTGCAGTGTAGATCTAAAACCAGAAATGGATGCTTCCTGTTCTGGGAAGTCTGGGAAGTCTGACATTGTCACAAACATCCATCCAACAGAGGAAGACCCTGAAGACCCTGTTGAAAACTGGAGAGGCCTAGCTCTTCCACCCAAAAGAGAAAGCGGAATTCCTACCTTTCTCCGTGTCCTGAATGGCTCCATGACGGATCCATCTGTGAGGGGAAAACTGAAAGTGGAACTGATGAAAAATGGAAATAATCAACAACCTGTTAAACTCAGGAAATCAAGAATCTCTGTGCTGAACACATGTGCATTTGATGCTTTTGTCAATGCTTATGTTGTGCTTTCTGTGATAGTGTCACCGTTGCAAATTTTGTTTGTGGTGAGGACTCCAACAACCTCCTCCAGCTAGTGAAAATCAGCACAAAGGGTCTGAATGCACAGGCATACATACAGAGGGCAGAGCTGCTAATGGAATATTCAAACCTGTCCAACTGAAGTCTGGTGCTCTCCAAATAGATGCACAGTGCCACATCTCCACAATCATTGAAAAATCAAAGACAAAACATGCATGTGTTTACTTCACAAAACAGTGCTCCTCACAGCATTGCAGTCTCAGCACACAAGTCACAAGGAAATACCATTTGTTTGTACTTCTGTTGCTGTACTGCAGGCTTCTGGCATCGCTCATCTTCAGACCCGCAGTGGAAGAAGGCCTTAACCTTCCGGAGTCCCCTGCCTCAGGCCAATCCAAAGGTCATCACAGTGTCCCTCTGCATTCAAGACAGACTCTACATCAGGAACAGAGCTCTGTGCAGGAAGGTTTCTCACAGTTACAGTCTGGGAGAACTTCTGTGGATTGACACTGACCTGGGAAGCAACTCCATAGAATTTCCTTTGAGTGAATTTCCCTCCAATCTGATGCTCCAAGAGAGATTTACTTTAAGGGCAGTCATCGCTTTCAAAGGAGGCTTAACCCAGGATGCTCTTGGACATTATGTGGCCTACTGCAGGAGATCTCCATGTGTCTGGGAGATGTATGACAACCTAAGTGGAGTGACAGGAGTGTCAGAAAAAACAAAATATGCAGTGTTATACACAAAAGATTGATTGCACTGTTTAAATTTAATCTCACAAGTATTTTTGTTGTATGCCACACACCCTTGTTTTCCCACTCCTGTTTGGAGAAGTTGTTTCTGCTCTTCTGGAAGTCAGGCTTGATGGAGTTTGCACTTAAGTCTATTATTTTGTGTGGCACTTTTGGTTTGAAGACAGACAGTATTAAGTGTTTTTAAGTTTAAGTTTTAAAGGTCCATTATTTGTGTTAATGGGTGTTCGATAGAACACTTTAATTCAGTTTCACAAGTAAAATAATTTTGGCTTAATTCATTGAGTCATGAGTTTTCACATACATGCATGCATATACATAAAAAAACTAAAAAGAAGTTATCTTTCTCTTTATTTATTCCTTCCCTCGCTAGCTTGTACTTATTTGAACAATGCCTGAGACTTGTTGTTACGAGCACTTACTCTGTCTGATTGCCTCTTTAAGATGAATGGCTTTATGTATTCCCCAATTATAAGTCGCTTTGGATAAAATCATCTGCAAAATGACTAGATGTAAATGTAAATATAATACACACACATAGCTTATGTAAGGACAGAGATACAGCAAACATATTATGGTGCGTGTATTTATGACATACTATTGTTATTCACATAATGACATACAGTAACAAGTAAAAGCATTTACCTTGGAGTTGGTGTTACATTCCACACATCTTGTGATTCGCTGTGTCTGTTATAAGTTGGAAACACACAGTCAATCGGTAACTCAACCAAGTTAGGATCCGTTTGGATCTTACTTCAACTGTATTGTTAAAAAAATAATAATAAAAAACAAAAAAAAACAAAGCCGTACAAACAAAACTCCAACCAGCACAAACGAAGCACTAACATTTGAGCCCATTTTAGGTGAGTTTGCAGCGTGTAGCGGGGCTGGTGACGTCATCGCCTATAATGTAATGTCTAATATTTTAAAAACCGAAGCAGCACAAACGAAACTTTCAGCGACACAAACCAGCACAAATGAAGCACAAACAAACGAGACTATTGTGGGAAATGTGGAGCATGTGGGGGGCTGAGTGACCTCAGAAACGGCCACCAAATATTATTTTAATATCTTAAAAACCGAAGCAGCACAAACAATTTTTTTTACGGCACAAACCGGCACAAACGGAGCACAAACAAACAAGACCATTTTGCGTGAATTTGGAGCATGTGGGGGGCTGAGTGACGTCATCGCCTATATTTCAATGTCTAATATTTTAAAAACCGAAGCAGCACAAACGAAAATATTAACGGCACAAACCAGCACAAACGAAGCACAAACGATTGAGCCTGTTTTGGGTGAATTTGGAGCATGTGGGGGGGCTGGTGACGTCATCGCCTATAATTCAATGTCTAATATTTTAAAAACCGAAGCAGCACAAACGAAACTTTTACCGGCACAAACCAGCACAAACGAAGCACAAACGATTGAGCCTGTTTTGGGTGAATTTGGAGCATGTGGGGGCTGGTGGACGTCATCGCCTATAATTCAATGTCTAATATTTTAAAAACCGAAGCAGCACAAACGAAACTTTTACCGGCACAAACCAGCACAAACGAAGCACAAACGATTGAGCCTGTTTTGGGTGAATTTGGAGCATGTGGGGGGGCTGAGTCACCTCAGAATGACCTATAAATATAATTTTAATATCTAAAAAAACAAAGCAGCACAAACATTTTTTTTTACAGCACAAACTAGCACAAACGGAGCACAAACGATTGAGACTATTTTGGCGACGTTTTGTGTTGGGTGGGGGGCCAACTTCACGGAGGCGATAAGCCTGGACAGAACACAGTTGGTCCAGGTGTGCACTTTTGTCAGCTGCCTTGCACTGATGAAACAAAGCATTTACATTGACTACGGCAAGCTGGCAATGTTGGCATCGTCACTTCCAATTTCGCAGCATAAACTTAAAATGCTGCAAATACAGAGTCCTTTATTGTACGAAGGATTCATAAATCCCAAAATATGGCGATTGCACCATTCCATACCCTTCAAAATTGTCCCAGTCATTACAGAGAAGCCAAAAGTTCCCTGGAAAGTCCACCGGCATGACACTGGTGGAGAAGAACTTCAGCCAGAAGAAGAGATGAAGGAAGAGCAAGAACAAGAAGTCATTTCACATACTCCTTCAATGGTTTTACCTGCTGGAATGACAAGACGATGGACACCAAGGGAACTGGACCTTGCATATCAAGCAAGGATGAAAGAAGTCAGGTTTTACTGTGTCATTATTTAATAATTGCATACCGAAGTCAAGAAAAATGCTATTTACATTGCCTTTATAGACATATTTTAAAAAAAATCATCAAAAAATTAAATTAAATTGTTTTCTGCAAACTCCACCTGATTATTGTTCAGCATCTCCCCAGGTACCACTGTGATGTTCCCCTTCATGGGAACTCGAACTGCGTCCCCTAGGGATCGCTACGGGGAACGCCTTCAGCGTGACTCGTGTCTGAAGATACATATGTAAAAACACCATCCGTTGGCCGGCGACAGCCCATGACATCACTACCGGCGCGACCATAATAAAAGGACCGCCGGGAGAATACATCATCAGCTTTTCTTCGTCTTCACTGACTGGTCTGTTTGAAGAAACGTGCATTCTGGTAGGAATACAGTTTTCCTTTATTTATCATGGCGAGCACTAGCAAGGCGTTCAAGAAGTGTGTGGATCCGTGTCCTCGTTATTTGACACCCGATGACACACACGATTGTTGCGTCTTTTGTTTGGGCGAAGAGCACGCACGCCGGTGTCTTTGAGGGGCAATCTGCGTGCACTGTGAGCTGTTCTCTCTATGAAAGCTCCGTTCTCGCCTGTCCCTCTTTTCGAGGAAAGAGGGTCAGCCGTCTGCTTCCCGCGATTCGGGACCCACCGCGACCGAGGCACGGAGGAGAATGAAATCGTGGGGCTCGCAGGCGGATCTGGCCGATGAGTTAGAGAGGGAGCTTTCCCTCTCGCACGAGTCGGCCGGGAACGAGGGCGAGCCGCTGGATTATGGTGACGCGATCTCTCTGACGACATCTGATCCGGCGGCTAGTGCTCTGCTGGGTTATGCCCAGAAAGAGCAGGAGATGTCTGAGGGTGAGGAAGCTGAGACTGAACTCTCTCAAACCTCTTGCCCTGCGTACGAAGAGCTGTTGGAGGTTATGGAACGCGCCACGGCGAGGCTTCACTTGCCGTGGGAGCGAACCAAGATGGTGGCGCCGCCGGGACGCCTCGATGA
This sequence comes from Gymnocypris eckloni scoliostomus, assembly GCA_027564155.1. NCBI lineage: Eukaryota > Metazoa > Chordata > Actinopteri > Cypriniformes > Cyprinidae > Gymnocypris > Gymnocypris eckloni. Next base: position 27,639,390 of record CM050431.1, read on the forward strand.
GCGATACCTCTCCGGCCATAAACCCCCAGCTCAGGTGAGCCTTCCATTCCTTCCTGATCTCCACAGAGGTTGAGAGGGAATGGAAAGCCGCTTTTCCTCCCGCATCCACAGGTTTCAGCATACTAGTTATGCTAACATTGCCAGGATGCGTGAAAGCGGCTATGAGAGGATGCCACCTGTAGAAGAGACGCTAGCTAGCTATCTCTCTATGGGTGACACAGCTTCTCTAAAGGTTCCCTCCTTGCCGTTTAAGTCCCTTCAGGATACATCACGCTTAAATGGCAGGGCGTACGCAGCAACAGGTCAAGCGGTCGCCGCTGCACACCATGGCGGTGCTCCAGGCGCGTACCAGGCGGATCTGCTGAAAGACCTGGATGATGGTCAGGGCTTGTCACCTGACGAGGTAGCTGAGCTGCGCCGCACCATGGATTTGGCCCTCCGTGCCACCAAGCAGGCTGCCACTGCTATGGGCAGGTCCATGGCGGCTATGGTGGTAACGGAAAGGCATCTGTGGGTGAACTTGGCTGACCTCGAGAAGAAAGAGAAGGGCTTTCTTCTCGATGCACCAGTCTCGCCTTCCGAGCTTTCGGTACCTCCGTCGAGACGGTGGTCGAAAAGTTCAAGGAGGCGAGGGCGCGCTCAGCAGCCTTTGAAACCTTCATCCCAAGAAGGCCCAGGTCTGAGCCCGAACAAAGCAGGGGCCCTGGTCCGCCTGGTCTGAGGATCGGAGACGGGCACAGAAGGCTAGTGTCGCGACTGTGCCCCTCCCCCACTGCGGGTAGGGCTAGAGGGAGGTACAGGTCAAGGAGAGGTAGGCGAGACCTGAGGGAGGTGATCCAGATGAAGCGGCTCAACAACGCTCTCGTCCGGACTGGAGTAAAAATTAACACCTACTCCCCTCCCTCGGGCCTTATCATCGGCTTCCTCTCCACCCCTGCAACCACCATCTCCGCCACCTGACCGAGGTTAGGTGGGAACCTAGACCGCAGTCAGACCGGACCTATGATGATTTTTGGTACAGGTTCATCAAAACTGCCTTACTGATGGTCCGGACCGAGGTCTCCTCGGAGGTTTCTTGGAACCTCCTTGGTCTTCAGGTTATTCTGGTCTGCAAATCCTTGGGAACTGATAGGTCCTTATCAGGACCTCTTCATGCGACTGTTGGTCGAGCCAGCATTGCTCCCCTCGCCTTAGAGGGTCACCTATGAGCATGCCGCTCCCTTCTGAGCTCTAAGTTTCCTATCATCTGAGGAATGAGTTCTCCGCTCTCCAGAGCTCGCTGTTGGTAGAGCTAGTGTTGCTCCTTTCACCCTAGATGGTCATTTATGAGCATGCCGCTCCCTTCGGGCGTCTGAGTTCCCTCTCATTTCTGAGGAATGAGTTATCCGCTCCCAGAGCTCTGTGATAGATTGCTCTCCTGATTGATCGAGCTAGCCTTGCTCCCCTCACTATGGAGTGTTAACTAGGAGCATGCCGCTCCTTTCTGAGCGTCAAGTTTCCTCTCATCTGAGGAAGGAGTCCTCCGCTCTCCAGAGCTCATGGGTCGGTAAGAGCTAGCATTGCTCCCCTCACCTAGAGGGTTATTTATGAGCATACTGCTCCCTTCTGAGCGTCTGAGTTTCCTCTCACTCTGAGTGTCTGAGTTTCTCCGCTCCCTAGAGCTCTGTGATAGGTCGCTCTCCTTGTTGGTCGAGCTAGCATTGCTCCCCTCACCACAGAGGGTCATTTAAGAGCATGCCGCTCCCTTCTGGGCCTGAGTTCCCTCACTCTGAGGATGGTTTCTCCGCCTCCAGAGCTCCTCATGGGTAGAGCTAGCTGCTCCCTCACCACAGAGGGTCACCTATGAGCATGCCGCTCCCTTATGGGCATCTGAGTTCCCTCTCATTCTGGGGAATGAGTGTTCCGCCTCCAGAGCTTGCTGTCGGTAGAGTTAGCTTTGCTCCCTCACCTAGAGGGTCATCTATGAGCATACCGCCTGCCTGAGCGTCTGAGTTTCCTCTCATTCTGAGGAATGAGTTCTCCGCCTCCAGAGCTCGTGCTGGTAGAGCTAGCTTTGCTCCCCTCATCTAGAGGGTTATCTATGAGCAGGCTGCCCTTCTGAGCGCCTGAGTTCCCCTCTCATTCTGACAATGAGTTCTCCGCCTCTCCAGAGCTCTGTGACAACTCGCTCTCCGTGTTGGTCGAGCTAGCATGGCTCCTCACCATAGAGGGTCACTTATGAGCATGCCGCTCCCTTCTGGTCTGAGTCCCTCACTCTGAGATGAGTTCTCCGCTCTTAGAGCTCCTCATTGGTAGAGCTCACGGCTCTCACCAACGAGGGTCACCTATGAGCGTGCCGCTCCCTTCTGAGCGCCTGAGTTCCCTCTCATTCTGAGGGTTCATTTCTCCGCCTCCAGAGGCTCGCTGTCGGTAGAGAGCATTGCTCACCTGAGGGTCGCTTATGAGCATGCCGCTCCCTTCTGAGCTGCTCTGTCTCTCATTCTGTAGAATGAGTTTCTCCGCTCCCAGAGCTCTGTGATAGGTCTCTCTCTTTGTTGGTCGAGCTAGCATTGCTCCCTCACCATAGAGGGTCATTTATGAGCATGCCGCTCCCTTCTGAGCGTCTGAGTTCCCTCTCACTCTGAAGAGTGAATAGTTCTCCGAGCCATAGAACGCTACCCATCTAGATAAGTGCACATGCTAAGATCTTTGGGAACTTCTAAAATCCACTCAGTGGTAAGATCGCACATCAAGTGTTCTGTTCTTTTCTCAAAATCCATGTTATGGTAAGTGCGCATAGACTTTGGGCACTTTTAAAAATCCACTCAAGTGGTAAGTTCGCACATCAAGGTTCTGCGTTCTTTCTAAAAATCCTGTACGGTAGGGTTCAGCATCTTCGTGCCCTTTTTGAGTTGGTCAAAGCCCCGGCTTGTGCCTTGGGCCCCGCTCCCTTTGTATATATTTTGGGTCCCAAAAAAAGAAAAAAAAAAGGGTGCTACTAAAGGGTCTGTTGAGACAGTCCCTCAGCAAGCTTGTGCAGAGCAAGCGGTAGCTTCTGAGTGACCGGCCAGGACCTAGTTATTACCACTAGGTACTTGGCCATATCCTTAAAGGAATCATTCTGATTCCAGACCTTTGAGCTTTCACCCTGGGTCCGTAGTCCCGCACCCAGCAGGTAAGGATTTAGGGTATGCAGCTCAGGCTTTCTGGCCGTGGGGATAATGTCACTGACAGCCATCAATCATCCCGGGGCAACTCCTTAGCCGGGTAGAGTTGGCTTAGTGCTCGCCTTTTTGCGAAATTGGCTTGCACTCCCTCAGCATGGTGGCGTGGGTATAGCGTTCCGTAGCGACCCTAGGGGACGCAGTTCGAGTTCCCATGAAGGGGAACGTCTCAGGTTACGTATGTAACCATGGTTCCCCAGTGGGAGCGAGACACTCGTCCCTAGGCTTTGGGCCATGCTTCGACGCAAGCTTCAGACGAAGAAGCTGATGATGTATTCTCCCGGCGGTCCTTTATTATGGTCGCACCGGTAGTGGTGCTGGGCTGTCGCCGCCAACGGATGGTGTTTTTACATATGTATCTTCAGACACGAGTCACGCTGAAGGCGTTCCCCGTAGCGACCCCTAGGGAACGCAGTGTCTCGTTCCCCACTCGGGGAGCCATGGTTACATACGTAACCTGAGACGATTTTCATGTTGTTTTACTGTATCATTTTTTTATAATTGCATACCAAAATCAAGAAAAATGCTATTTAAATTGCCTTTATAGACATTTTAAAAATTAATAAAAATATTAAATAAAATAGTTTTCTGCAAACTTCACCTGATTATTGTTCAGCATCTCCCCAAGTACCACTGGGGTGATTTCCATGTTTTTTTACTGTATCATTTTTTAATAATTGCATTCCAAAGTCAAGAAAAATGCTATTTAAATTGCTCTATAGACATATTAAAAAAATTCATAAAAAAATAAAATAAAATTGTTTTCTGCAAACTCCACCAGATTCTTGTTCAGCATCTCCCCAAGTACCACTGGGGTGATTTCCATGTTGTTTTACTGTATAATTGTTTTAATAATTGCCTACCAAAATCAAGAAAATGCTATTTAAATTGCTCTGTAGACATATTTTAAAAATTCATAAAAAAATAAAATAAAATTGTTTTCTGCAAACTCCACCAGATTCTTGTTCAGCATCTCCCCAAGTACCACTGTGATTATTTCCATGTTGTTTTACTGTATCATTTTTTAATAATTGCATACCAAAATCAAGAAAAATGCTATTTAAATTGCTCTATAGACATATTTTAAAAATTCATAAAATAAAATTGTTTTCTGACAACTTCACCAGATTCTTGTTCAGCATCTCCCCAAGTACCACAGGGGTGATTTCCATGTTGTTTTACTGTATCATTTTTTAATAATTGCCTACCAAAATCAAGAAAATGCTATTTAAATTGCTCTGTAGACATATTTAAAAATTCATAAAAAAATAAAATCAAATTGTTTTCTGCAAACTCCACCAGATTCTTGTTCAGCATCTCCCCAAGTACCACTGGGGTGATTTCCATGTTGTTTTACTGTATCATTTTTTAATAATTGCATACCAAAGTCAAGAAAAATGCTATTTAAATTGCTCTATAGACCTATTTAAAAATTAATAAAAAATAAAATAAAATTGTTTTCTGCAAACTCCACCTGATTATTGTTCAGCATCTCCCCAGGTACCACTGTGATGATTTTCATGTTGTTTTACTGTATCATTTTGTAATAATTGCATACCAAAGTCAAGAAAAATGCTATTTAAATTGCTCTATAGACATGATTTAGAAATTCATAAAAAAATAAAATCAAATTGTTTTCTGCAAACTCCACCTGATTATTGTTCAGCATCTCCCCAGGTACCACAGGGGTGATTTCCATGTTGTTTTACTGTATCATTTTTTAATAATTGCATACCAAAGTCAAGAAAAATGCTATTTAAATTGCCTTTATAGACATTTTAAAAATTCATAAAAAAATCAAATCAAATTGTTTTCTGACAACTCCACCAGATTCTTGTTCAGCATCTCCCCAAGTACCACTGAGGTGATTTCCATGTTGTTTTACTGTATCATTTTTTAATAATTGCATACCAAAATCAAGAAAAATGCTATTTAAATTGCTCTATAGACATATTTTAAAAATTCATAAAATAAAATTGTTTTCTGAAAACTCCACCAGATTCTTGTTCAGCATCTCCCCAAGTACCACTGTGATTATTTCCATGTTGTTTTACTGTATCATTTTCTAATAATTGCATACCAAAATCAAGAAAAATGCTATTTTTCTATGTATAAGCAAGATGGCGCGAGGATGGCAGCCGTGTTGCGGTTCGGGAAAACTTTGCAGTTTTTCGTATGTTTTATTTGTTTTTTTGTTGTTTTATGTGTTAGATGTTGTTAGTATAACTGTCTACGATAGAGACACGCTTTTGAACATTGGTTCCTCCGTCGCGCAACGCAAACCGGACTTTGAGTTTCTGAATGCCGGTGGAGTGTTCACAGATACCGCATCAGAGCCTTTTGTGTGGGTTGCGAAATCGAGGAAACGCCGCCGCCGAAAACGAGGAAAAAGAGCTGGCGTTCTCATCAGATTGAGACGCCGTGCTTTCCGACCTCCTCTTCCAACCATTTTACTGGCCAACGTTCAGTCACTGGATAACAAACTCTGTGAACTGCGGGCGCGCATCTCATACCAACGAAACAAGGGACTGCTGTGTTATTTGACTCACAGAAACCTGGATGTCTGCTATTGTTCCAGACTCAGCCATCGAGCTCACCCGGATAGAACAAAGGAGCTCACAGGAAAAGCAGAGGTGGAGGTGTGTGTTTCATATTAACAACTCGTGGTGTGATGAAAGGAACATACACTCTATTAAATCCTTCTGCTCCCCTGATCTGGAATTTCATACGCTTCTGTGTCGACCGTTCTGGCTACCGAGGGAATTTACAGCGATCATAATCACGGCTGTTTATATCCCCCCCCAAGCCAACACAGACCAGGCACTCAAGGAACTGTACAGGAATATAAGTGAGCAGGAAACCGCGCACCCAGATGCAGCTTTTGTTATCACGGGGGACTTTAATAAAGCCAACTTCAGAACAGTAGCTCCAAAATACTTTCAACACGTCACCATCAACACGCGTGGAGATCGCACACTCGACCACTGTTACTCCCCCTTCCGGGATGCATACAAGTCCCTCCCCGCCCACCTTCGCAAATCGGATCACTCTTCCGTTCTGCTCCTGCCTGCTTATAGGCAGAAACTGAAACGTGAAGCACCCGCTCTCAGGACAGTTCATTGTTGGTCTGACCAATCGGACGCTATACTACAGGACTGTTTTGATCACGTGGACTGGGACATGTTCCGGGCAGCGTCTGGAGACGACATAGAGGCGTATTCAGATACGGTCACGTGTTTCATCAGGAAGTGTATAGACGATGTAGTTCCGACCAAAACAATCCGGATCTACCCCAACCAAAAACCGTGGATTAACAGCGATGTTCGATCAGCCTTGTCAGCGCGGACATCTGCCTTTAAATCCGGAAACACTGACGATCGGAAACAACCCAGTTACGATCTCAGGAGATCCATCAAAGCAGCCAAACGAACTTATAAAAACAATGTTGAAGAACATTTCAACAACAATAATCCAAGAAGCATGTGGCAGGGCATTAACAACATCACAGGCTTTAAAGGGAATAAACCCTACTGTGAACATTGCCGCCTCTACCGGACGAGCTCAACACCTTTTATGCTCGGTTCGAGGCTGATAACACCGCACACACAGAGAGCGCTGCCGCGGCTGCCGCAGAAGAGGTGAGTCCACTCACGCTTTCTGTCGCGGATGTAACCCGATCCTTTAAACGGTGAACATCCGTAAGCTGTAGGCCCAGATGGGATACCAGGCCGTGTGCTCAAAGCATGCGCTTTCCAGCTAGCCGGGGTTTTACAGATATTTTCAATCTGTCCTCTCTGTCTGTGGTTCCCTCATGCTTCAAAAATCCACCATTGTGCCCATAAAAGAAAAACAAAATCACATGCTTGAATGACTGAGGCCCTGCTGCTCTGACCCCCATCTTCAGCAAGTGTTTTGAGAAGCTTGTCAGAGACTACATCTGCTCTGTGCTGCCTGCTTCACTGGACCCACTACAATTTGCATACCGCAGTAACCGTTCCACAGACGATGCTATTGCCTTCACCCTGCACACTGCTCTCTCCCACCTGGAAAATAAAACACCTATGTGAGGATGCTGTTCGTGGACTACAGTTCGGCATTTAACACCATAGTGCCTGCCACACTGGTTGCGAAGCTCCAGACTCTAGGACTGAACAGATCTCTGTGCAGCTGGATCCTGGACTTCCTGACAGGCAGAAGTCAGGTGGTCAGAATGGGCAACAACACATCATCTCCCCTGATCCTCAACACTGGTGCACCGCAGGGCTGCGTCCTCAGCCCACTCCTGTACTCCCTGTACACACACGACTGTACAGCTACACACAGCTCCAATGTCATCGTCAAATTTGCTGATGACACAACGGTGATAGGCCTGATCACCGACAACGATGAGACGGCCTACAGAGAGGAGGTGAGTACCCTGACTAAATGGTGTCAGGAGAACCACCTCTCACTCAACATCGACAAGACCAAGGAGCTGGTGGTGGATTACAGGAGACAGAGCAGAGAACCCATCACCATCGACAAGACACCTGTGGAGCGGGTAAACAGCTTTAAGTTCCTCGGCGTTCACATCACCGAGGATCTCACATGGTCTGCTCACACAGATGCAGTGCTGAAGAAGGCACATCAGCGTCTCTTCTTCCTGAGACGGCTGAGGAAGTTTGGAACGAGCCCCAGAATCCTCAGGTCCTTCTACACCTGCACTGTGGAGAGCATCCTGACCGGCTGTATCACCGCCTGGTTTGGAAACAGCACCGCTGGCAACCGCAGGGCTCTGCAAAGGGTCGTGCGAACTGCCCGCCACATTGTTGGAGGTGAGCTTCCCTCCCTCCAGGATATCTACACCAGGCGGTGTACAAGGAAAGCCCGGAGGATTATCAAAGACTCCAGCCACCCGTCCCACAGACTGCTCTCTGTTGCCCTCAGGCGACGTTTCCGCAGCATCCGATCCGCACTAGCCGACTGAGGGACAGCTTTTCCTCAGGCTATCAGGCTAATGAACAGTCACAAATAACTCACCTACATCCCACTCCCACTCACACAACATGCCATGCACTGCACTTTAACACCGTTCAACTGGACTACACGCACACACTGCACTAACACAACCTATCTGCTATCACTGGACACCATACAATGCACATCCACGACACTGCATATGCATAATCTGTTGCACCTTTGCACATCTATCTGCTGCTCAACCAACCAATCTGCTGTTAATTTATAATCTGTTGCACCTCACATTATTACTATGCATAGACTACATTATGTATAGATACTGTACATAATGCAGATGTGCACACGGTGTATACTGTGTCGTTGATAATTAAGTATGTCTTTATAGTACACTATGTGTACTGAGTATATGTATGTGTATTTTGCACATTGTCTTCTGTACAGTCTGTAAATATGTACTGTCCATATGTAAATTGCTGTTGCTTTTTTGCACTGTCTGTCCATATGTAAATTGCTGTTGTTTTTTTGCACTGTCTGTCCATATGTAAATTGCTGTTGTTTTTTTGCACTGTCTGTCCATATGTAAATTGCTGTTGTTGTGTTTTTTTGCACTGTCTGGAGCACTGTAAATGCTCCAGTGCAGTTTTTTTTGCACTGTCTGTCCATATGTAAATTGTCTGTTGTTTTTTTTGCACTGTCTGTCCATATGTAAATTGTCTGTCTGTTTGTTTTTTTTGTTTTTTGCACTGTCTGTCCATAGGTAAATTGTCTGTTGTTTTTCTGCACTGTCTGGAGCACGCTCATAAGAATTTCACTCACCAAGGCACTTGTGCTGTGGTGATGTGACAATAAAAGTGATTTGATTTGATTTGATTTGATTTGAAATTGCTCTATAGACATATTTTAAAAATTCATAAAATAAAATTGTTTTCTGACAACTTCACCAGATTCTTGTTCAGCATCTCCCCAGGTACCACTGGGGTGATTTGCCATGTTGTTTTACTGTATCATTTTTTTATAATTGCATTCCAAAGTCAAGAAAAATTCTATTTAAATTGCTCTGTAGACATGTTTTAGAAATTCATAAAAAAATTAAATAAAATTGTTTTCTGCAAACTCCACCTGATTATTGTTCAGCATCTCCCCAGGTACCACAGGGGTGATTTCCATGTTGTTTTACTGTATAATTGTTTTAATAATTGCATACCAAAGTCAAGAAAAATGCTATTTAAATTGCCTTTATAGACATTTTAAAAATTAATAAAAAAAAATCAAATCAAATTGTTTTCTGACAACTTCACCAGATTCTTGTTCAGCATCTCCCCAAGTACCACAGGGGTGATTTCCATGTTGTTTTACTGTATCATTTTTAATAATTGCCTACCAAAATCAAGAAAATGCTATTTATAGACATATTTTAAAAATTCATAAAAAATAAAATCAAATTGTTTTCTGACAACTTCACCAGATTCTTGTTCAGCATCTCCCCAAGTACCACAGGGGTGATTTCCATGTTGTTTTACTGTATCATTTTTTAATAATTGCCTACCAAAATCAAGAAAATGCTATTTAAATTGCTCTATAGACATATTTTAAAAATTCATAAAAAAATAAAATCAAATTGTTTTCTGACAACTTCACCAGATTCTTGTTCAGCATCTCCCCAAGTACCACTGGGGTGATTTCCATGTTGTTTTACTGTATCATTTTTTAATAATTGCATACCAAAATCAAGAAAAATGCTATTTAAATTGCTCTATAGACATATTTTAAAAATTCATAAAAAAAATAAATCTAATTGTTTTCTGCAAACTCCACCATATTCTTGTTCAGCATCTCCCCAAGTACCAATGGGGTGATTTCCATGTTGTTTTACTGTATCATTTTTTAATAATTGCATACCAAATTCAAGAAAAAATCTATTTAAATTGCCTTTATAGACATTTTAAAAATTCATTAAAAACTTTAATTAACTTGTTTTCTGACAGCTCCACCAGATTATTGTTCAGCATCTCCCCAAGTACCACTGTGATTATTTTGATGTTGTTTTACTGTCATTTTTTAATAATTGCATACCAAAGTCAAGATAAATGCTATTTACATTGCCTTTATAGACATTTAAAAAATTCATAAAAACATACAATCAAATTGTTTTCTGCCAACTGAATTCTTGTTCTGCATCTCCCCAAATACTACTGAGGTGAAATCAGTATTTAAGAAATACAATGAAACCGTGAGAGTAACGCCAGGTTACGACGTAACCCTGTTCCCTGATTACCTGGAAGCCCCAACATCTCTGACTAAAGAGAAATCGCCAATGAAATTGGCTAGTGGATTTTGCATACCTGAGCCACTCCCCGTGCATACGGGTATAAAAGGGCGACAGGTGCATCCACTCATTAGGTTCAAGATTGTGGCATGGGGACATAACGTCTCCGTTTCCTCCATCAGGGAACGGGGGTTACGTACTTAACCTAGACGTTCCCTATCTGTCGGTCACTACGAGTTATGTCGTGACGACATAGGCATGCAGCATAGAGCGTATTACTCACGCAAAAAAAATAAATAAACACGATCTTGGGCCAAGTTCGTTCCTTTTCAAACTCCTAGATGGCGCTGATGGCGTCTATGGCTGGCTGAACCCCGAAGTTAACGACAGAAGAAGAGATACCCCGAAAGACAACGAGAGAAACTAACTTACCACCTCGAGAAGTCTGATGATGAATCTGAGCTGAGACTAGGTGTGTAACAATGAAATCTCGTCCAATTGTGTACTCACTCTCCTAAACTTTAAATCTTGAAATAAATAATTTGTTTGTGTTTGTGCGTGTGTCTGTGAACATGATTTAGTGTGGTGAATGTAAACTTTGCTGTTATAACAAGCAGCAGGAGAGCACCGTTTTAACTTCGTGGTATACAGCATGCTCAAAACATCAGTTCATAGCATTTTTTATTTACTCGCATGCCATTTATATTTTTTATTAACAGGCCAAAGAAAAGGACTCACTGTGGATGAAGACTTTTTTCTGTAGGACTAAAACAGCACTTCGAACAGGTAAGATGTATTCCAAAGAATTTAACATAAATACAGGAAATTTGTGCAATAGAAGTAGGCATGTTTTTGTAACTGAGAGTAGAGTTATTAAACCAACATGACCATAAATTATTTAAGGTTTCAAAGATGTCCCGTAAGAGACCTTTGCCAGGACAAAAACGAAACCTTTTATTTAAACAACCAACCAAGTGAGAAAAGACAGATGGATCAACCTACAGTATACTTACAGTATTATACTGCAATCTGGAGCCCTGCTTCAGATATCATCAGGGCCTCCAAGAAGGCCACGGGCCAGTATAACCATGCCCACAGATCATAGACAAGGACTTTACCCAGCTCCTGATCTGCATCTGATACTGATTATGCCTCATTTTTAGTTATTTTTGTAATGCATTCATCTGTATTATTGCTTGAAAAAGGTGTACTGTTTAAGCACTTTATTTGTTGCACTTTATTTGTTTCTGATGGACCATGTGGTGGGAGGCTTTGAATGAAGAATATAATGTCCTTCCCTAAATTATCTTGTGTCGTTTTTGGCTGAACATTAATCATCAAGTGCCCTTAAGAATACAATTATTCACAACATAGGCTAGGTTTCAGTTAAGAATTAGTTTAATACCATTCTAATCAAAATATCAATCAACCTACCTAGGTCAAATCTTAAACACTGGTCTATGAATAAGGCTTTATTGTGGTACATAGGCAGTCATTTAGGCACAACAATAGTTTTCTGGTTGAATGTTCAGCTCAAGTCTAGAAGGCCCTACAAATCATTATGCTGAACATTATGCACATCTTTATCAGACCACCCAAAAATCCACTAGAATGCAGGAAGTCAAATCTACTTAATCCAACATTTCCTGGGGGTGGACCTTCAGCTATGTCTGCTTCACAGAATGTAACCAATATTGTCCATCTCCAGTAGGCTGCCCTATCAACGGCTTTGGGCCTTCCCACAAACCACCAGAATGCAGGGTACAACATCAAATTAATTCCAATTCTCTGATATCTGAGCCACCAACTTGTGTGGCTGCATGTAACATAATTTTGATCACCCCTGACAAAATCTCACTCCAAGGTTTTGTGAAAAGTTGGCAGGTATGCTCGGGATAGTCGACGGATTTTTACCTAAGCTTTTGATTTGTTTGCAGCTAAGTTAGATTTAATATAGGATTCACATATTAGTTAACACAGTTGCACAGTTCAGGGTCAGGGAAGTAATACGGATAATGGTGTCTGACACTTACATCCCTATTCGGTCATACCAAACAGCCAGACATTAATTGTTGTAAATAAATGTAATGCAAAGTTCATTAAAACTGCGCATACTTAACAACAGAATACTCTAATAAAATGTAAAAGTATGAAAGCTAAGGTGGAAAATAAGAAGGAAAAAAGCAGTAAAATGTAACACAGCACATAGCCGTGATTTTAACCATGTTTCATCTGAGGTAAAATTATACGGAATTACAGAGTTTATTCTGTAAGATCTGTGTAGTATTTTATTTACAATTTATTAGCATTCTGTTGCACTTTACTTCACCGTGTATATTGTAATATTACACTTTAATGGCACCTTATATATCTCTAACTGTGATAGTCAACACTACAAAAGATAGAGAGTAATCATCAGCTCTAATGGCGCAGATGGTAAAAGTGACGCGATCGACCCGTGTTCGAATCTGCCTTTTGGCGAAGTATTTTCTTCCTTTTCATAATTTCAAATCACATCAGAAAAGCATTTATTTTCATTAAAACAATGATGGGTGAGAAATAAAAAAGTATGACAGCATTTCAGTGCCACGTAACAAAATAATCTAAAAAAATTGCATTATACTCGGCCCCCCTCTGTAAATTGTGGCCCCACTGTGGCCCCTGCCTTTAAAAAATCCTAGATCCGCCACTGGTGGGAGGGAATGGGAGTCATTCTTCCGGGAGTGGAACGGGACGGGATTTCCCCCCAGTTTTTTCGTGGGATTGGGACGGGAAGAGATTAATTTTGTGGGAGTGGGACGGGAAAGGTTTGAGAATTCACTCCCGTGTCACCCTCACGCCCAACGCGTCAATCTCCGGTCCAAGCCGATCAAAAGAAGCCCAATTGGGCAGCAACCCGCCCAATCTGGCAACACTGCAAGCAGTGGGCCAAACCACTGTGAGGAAGGGGAGGGGGAACTCAACTGTTTCGAAAAGCATTTTTGCGGGGTGGGGTGGGTTTCTACTTACACAATTATTTTAGGTATACATATATTTTTCACAATAGAGAGTGCGATTTAAAAAAAAATACAAAAATTTCCGGGATTTACGCCCCTGCTGCAGTGTTTGTCCCGATGACCAGTGAAAATTCAGTTGTGGCTCTCTCCACGTTCACGGGCCTGGTTGTTAGTCCGAAATAACTGACCGTTAACAAGATGGTTGCCGAGTGGCGGGACTGGCCTATGACGCCACCAACGGGCGACCTTATGCACAAGCCCAGTCATAGTTCAATGTTCTGAGAAGTCCTCTGGAATTCTAATATTCTAAGACATTAATATTAAAAAACATGGCCTGACCAGCCACGGAAAAAATCTGAAACATTCCACGTTTCATCCACTTTATAATCCACTAGCAGAGGACATTTTGGCGGGGGTAACATTAGCCAGTTAGCATTAGCTGCCACAAATATTTTATCAACTAAAATGATATTTAAATAAAAACTTACCTCTGAATCTCTGGGCTTCGATGTCGGGTTACTTCTATGCCTAGGACCTCCTCGGTTGAAAGCCCTTGTAAGAACCATGAGTAACTGTACTATGACTTCTTCTCCGCCAAAAGAAAGAAAGACCGCGAACTGGACGTCTTTTTATTTGAGATTCAAGCAGCCAATCAGGGCTGGCTCTACATATTTGACACACCTTTCCACCAATCAAAAGTATTGAGCTGGCAGTCTCCATTCCCGCTCTCCAGTAAATTAGGGATAACGTACTCAGGCTATGCAATGAGAAAATATTTCTAATGAAATAGGCTTACACTATAACAGTGAGAATCAGCCATTTGTGTGTTTATGTGTGTTGTTTTCATTTACATAATCAATATAATATCATAATTTCATCAGCTGGATAATTGTATTATACTGATTTACTATCAGTAACTTGACTTACAAAACTTTTATTTCCTTTATTTCAAGGCTACTCAAATATAGTGATAAGTTAAAATCTACCATAAATCATTAAGGTATCATTAAAACCTTTAAACAACAACTTTTACAAAAAATTGTCTCAGCAGAGGCTGTCTCTTGATATTGTACCTTAGCCTTTAAAATAAACAGTACATATATGTACCTTTTAATGCTTGGGAACATATATGTACCATTTTGACCATCAAAAAGGTACATATATGTACCTTGAGGTCCAATAATAAGCCCTATGGGGTACGTTAGTGTAGATTGTACCTTGGGGGACAGAAATGGACTCCTACTGTACCCCTATTTCTGACAGTGTACAGTAGGCCTATATCCGAGGAGCGCGTGAATGCAGTGATTACACTTGCTCTGACGACAGCCAGCCTTACATTAACTAGCTACGATACTACAACGCCATAGGCTACTAATACATCGATTAGCAATGGATTATAAATATACTTAATTATTATGAAAATACCAGAGATGGCTTGAATAACAGATAAACTATACATAGTGGTAGTCGAGTGTTTATTGTATTTATTTTATCATTCAAAACGTGTATATCTTCTGTTTACTCAGCAACAGCAATGCAATGTTCCCGCTAGACCACATGAGTGCTTCTTCGGTGACTGGATCTATGGGTTTTCTGTGTGAAGGCGTCCTCCGGCATCCAGTATGAACGAAAAACACCACCCCCCGGTTTCACAGACAAATACTATTGAACCTAGTGCTAGACTAAAATGCAACTCTTAGCTGTTTTAACAGAAATAAACTTGCACTGACTGATCCTAAAATATATCAGTGTCTTTGTTTAGTCTCAAGATGCTCCCCAGTAATGTATTTTTTTCGGGAATCCCACGGGTCACGGGAATCCCATACGGTAAAAAAATATTTTTTTTCTGGCCAAAATATATTTTAAATATATGTTAAATATATGTTGTATCTGTGATGTTCAATAAAATATATTTTTGAAATCGAAAATATATTTAATTTCAACCAACATACATTTCAAAATATATTTTAGGGTGAAGAAAATACATTTCCAACCTTACAGTAGAATGTGTATGGAGATCAAAGTATCCGTTATTTCAAATGTATTTAATGTAATTAAAAATAATAATAATAAAAATAACAGTAACAGATATGCATCTTATGTACATCATCAAAAAACTAATGGATACAAACAAAACAGAGCCAAAGGTTTAGCAATAATTAGGTCATGTTTATTCATTTGTTTACAGTATGTCACATTACACAATATCTCACTACTAATGTAGTGTTCACTTGACTTTGAAATGAACTGTCAGTGATACAGTATACAACATACAAAAACTACATTAAAATGATAAAATAAAATAAAACATTGAGGATTAATTGTAAAACAAAAATTTGGAAAACATGTAAAATAAATATAGTATGTTATTTACTGTGAAATCTATGCTTACCAAGCAGTTTTACAAGGAATTCAAAAAATGCAGCGTCTTCTTCCAAGATCCGTAGCTTAATGTGCGCAGGAGAGTAACCTATGCACATACGCATTGCGCAATGCCTTGGTGATTTAAAAAAATAAAGATAAAAAAAAAATTAAAACTACATATTTAAAGAATCCTACAAATATATAATGTAAGTGAAAAATTAAAATTAAAATTTCTGTTCATTTAAAAAAAACCTTTTCTTTTCTTTTCTTTTTGTTTTGTTTTGAAAAATAACCGACCGTTGTCTGAGGCGCGAATTCCGACCGTGACCGTGAGAAGAACGCTGAAGATAGGAGACGGGAGGAAACAAGCCGATTATGTTTGCGTTAATTAAGTGGGTGGAGGATGGAAAATTCTCAATTCTGCCAACTGAACATATTCATTTTGATGAGGATGAATACTTCGCGGGTATGGAGGAAAAGGACGTTTATTTGGTGGAGTGGCGCCAAGGCGTCAAGGAGTCAAAAGGTGGATGGCCGGTCTATGAGGCCTCCATCATCAAGATAGCAGGTGCCTTTTTTTTTATCTCCAATACAATATTCCTTTATTCTCGTTTATTATGCCTTAACGTCAGCGCTTGTAGACTTGAAGATATTAGTAAAATATTAATGTTTTAGTTCATTAACACCAGTATGTTGTGACGTACTTTAGCCTTTTCTTATTATTCTAACGTTACCTCCTCAGAAAGGGAAAAAACTTTACAAATAAAACTTAAGGAAATTGAAGAACAGCTACCCAAGCCAGACATTCTTAAGAGAAGACGTAAACCTTCTATGAAACTCCTTGAGGCCGCAGAGGTGAGAGACGAACCAGCAGCTAAGAAAAAGGTGAGTGTTTTGCCGTACATATATATAAGTTAGTCAAACAAAAAATTATTCAGACACCAGATATATTTTTTGATATTTTTTACTAGTGGGTGCAGGACACTATAGTTAATTTATGTAAGTGAGGATAGCAAAATAAAGTAAACATATCTGAAGCGGTTTGGATTGGATGAACTCTACCCCAACTCTCTGACATTGTTAACCATGTTTCATTCTATGTAATTTTGTTTAACCGATTGTAATAAGAAGTCACAATACGATCATCACCAAGAGCTTGAGGATCTTTGATGCTGAACTGCTTTGCACCTTTGTAAACATGGCACAGGAATACAAATTCTTAAACATCAGTGGGCTTCTGCCCTGCAGGCCCAAACAGCCACTTCAATGGTGCGTGTTCTTCTAATGGCCACCTTCCCATTGGAGGTTCTGATCCACAGCAATTTAAAAGGTAAACAGTTTTAAAAGTCAGTTCAAATTCTTAGCTAATAAAAAAAAAGTATTTTGAAAAGCTTAATTCTACTTCTCTTTCATTAGTTTCTTAACCAAAAATATCTCTCAATAGCATATAATTTTAGTTCTAATGTTTGGATGAACAAAGATTTTTGCAAATCTAAAGCTAGTCAGAAGACTGTGCACCCTATTCAAATGTTCATGCATGTCTTTTGAAGGAGGACAGAACAAAACGGACATCGGTGCAGAGCGAAGAACTGCCCTTGACAAGGAAACCATGGCAGCCATATGGTAAGTGAAGACTTTCTGTGCATCTGAAATCACATACTGTGTAAGTAGGTACTATTTTTGAAATTTACTGTCACATGACTTAACAGCATCATTGGTGTCTCTTCATTACCATTCATAATATTTTTTTTCATAATTTTGTGAATTGGGACATGCTACTCTGTTGACAAACAGTTTTTCACATGCATGCATAAATAGGAGTAGGGATGCACCTATACCACACAGCATGTGAGCAGTGCTGTATCCAGACAAAGAAACACCAACAGAGAGCAGAATGGAGTTATTAGAAATGACATGTCCACGTATGTTAATAATGTTAATATTCATGCCTGTATAGCTGATAAGCAAAGCACACTGGGTGGAATACATTTTAACAGGTATAATTAAGTGTAAAAATAACTGAAGGAAAAATCTGTTTGCTAAATGAAGTCAACATGATTCATATTTAGTTTTTATTATTATAAATTATTTGTTTCTGTTCCCAGTATTTTTTAAAATTACAAATGCTATGAAAATATAGGTATCAGTATTAGCAAGTACAAAAAAAAATCAAAGTTCATAAAGAGGTTGTAAAATATATGTGGACATGTGGTGAACCACCCTTTAAAATATAACTGATTTTTGTCTGTTACAGTGGCAGTGAGGAAGAGGTTCCCCAATGTGTCCAGAGGGGCTTTGGGGATTGCAGTGAATTCGAAGCTGGGGGAACTGAGACTGCTTGAAAAGAAAAAAAAACATGCTAATAAATATATAATTTTAAGTATGTTACTTAATTAATGTGTTATATATATATATATATATATATATATATATATATATATATATATATATATTAGGGATGGGCATTTTAAGCAAAAGTAATATTCGATAATCGCTGGGTATTATTCGATTACTATTCGAAAATCGCACCCCTCCTGGCATGCACCCGCCCGCCCACCCACGCGCACACACACACGCACAGAGAGAGAGGAGGAGAGAGACCATCCAGGCTTTCAATCTGTATGATAACAAACTGTTTAATTAATTAGAGAATAGTCTATCTTAACCCAAGACAATTAATGGTTGTAAAGTATGAGTGCTGAAACATATTAATATAACATAACCGAATGACGGCATTTATTAACAGAACAGTCCGTCGATTATCAACTGCTCATAAGGCTAGACATTTATATTTTAAAAATGAGCATGAACATTCATATTATTAAAAATAAAATCTTAAATCTGATTAATGCATCAATGAATATTAGGCGTAAAACATATTGCGCGCTAAACAGAATATCATTCTTAAAACATATTACGCGCTAAAACATATTGTGAACATATTGTGTCTGTGCAAAAGTTTGCAGCTTGTAGGGTTCAACTCCAGTCAGGGAGCCCAGCTCCAAACAGAAACACCCAAATGTCCATTACCTGCATATGATGTCATTCTGGACCGGTTTCAGGCAGAAGTAATGCAGCACTCGAGTCGAATTAACTTTGACCTCATCAGCCTAGACCAGTGATGGGCAAACTTGGCTCTTCCAGGCCAATTTCCTGCAGAGATTTGACCCAACACTGATAAAACTCACCTGCCTGTAGCCTTCTAGTAGTCTTGAAGACAATGATTAGCTGTTTCAGGTGTGTTTGATTAGGATTGGAGCTAAACTCTGAAGGAAAGTGGCCTGGAAGGGCCAAGTTTGCCCACTCCTGGCCTAGACGGTTCTTCAGGATAACTACACAATTGCATCTGGATGATTTTCTGAATCTCATGTATCACGATGAAATACATGAACGCAGATCTGTGCTAACACGCAAACATGCACACACACAGTTAAAAAGCATGCTACATGTATTCAGAACTCTTGCTATAAAAAAAGAAAAACATGAAACTCAGACTCACTTAAAAACCTCTATAAGGACCAAACGCTTGCTGTCTGGCGGTAGCCTAGAAACGGGCAATACTTATGCGTGACATTTCAGAAATCTCGCCATGTCTCCACAAACAGAAATAAATCTGCGTATCTTACACAGAACTTCATTGCAGAACGTTCATCTTCGTTATAGAAATAGAGTTCTTTTTGTAATGTAACCTAATCCATTTTATTGCCAAAAACACACAGTATGCAATTTGGTGGTTGTGTGCCACTGAACATTAAAAGGTGTCAGTCTCAGTCAAGTAATACGACTATGACCATAACTCAGCTGTGTGTGTGGATGTGCGTGCACGCATGCGTGTGTGTTTGTGTGTTGAATGTGAGGATGGCTGCACTCAATAAGCTGTAGTGTAGTGCTTTGTTAAATGAATGTCATCACTTTGGTGCTGTCAGAGGGTGTGTGAGCTGTCATACTGACCTCTTCTCCTTTAGAGTTGCGCCACCTCCACCGCCACCGCCACACGTATAGCAAGGTGGAATGTTGAGATTACTTTAACTCTTCGTCATATTTTTCTTGTTCTCTAAACTTGGCTAATGTATTGTCAGTCCTTTGTTCGTGTTCAACAAATTCTGTTATATAAAAAGCCATATAAACAATAAGAGGCACAGTAAACTTTTTTTGAGGATCTCTCTCTGTTATTCATTCATTTATTTACTATTTAGAATATACTTTAGGAATTTGATTTCGGAGTCATCCAATTAAGGAATCATAGTTTTGTACTGCATTACATGCAATATACTTTTTTAATAACAGTTGTCATAAAAAAAAGACATTAAGTATAAATATGTTACAATTAAGTTATATTCATGTGTACACCCAGTCACTGAAACTCCTTTCAAAACTTGTTAAATGTGTTTAAAATGTGTATTTACTCATTAAGTTGGCTTGTGAAAGCCAACTTACTGAAATCCTATTTAAACTTATTATTAAGTTGGCTTGTGAAAGCCAACTTACTGAAATCCTATTTAAACTTCTTATTATTAAGTTGGCTTGTGAAAGCCAACTTACTGAAATCCTATTTAAACTTCTTATTATTAAGTTGGCTTGTGAAAGCCAACTTACTGATATTCTATTTAAACTTATTAAGTTGGGCAACATTAGTGTTATTCGCCATTTCCAAATTCCACTTTTTTTCGGCGCGCTACTCCTCCCGCAGTTTTTGCCACAGAGCCATGAATGAGGTGTCAAAACGTGCGGCCTAATCGGGAATGGTGTGCTATGACTTTTATAAGCGATCGGGGGTACGATGTTCACCCCAGGGGCGAAATAGCGGCCAAAAAAAACGCATAGACTTAACATTGCGAAAAACTTTGACGCCTCGTAGCTCAGAGAGTGGATTTCACAGAAATGTGAAATTTGCCACATTTGAAGAGGCTGGCAGGCTCTGTAAGACCATACCTCAAAATGGGGTTAAAGTTGCACCCTTGGGGGGCAGGAGCGTCCCAAAGTTGCCCCATTGACTTTCTATGGTGTAGGACGGCCCATGAAATGGGCCGTCCTACACCATAGAAACCGCTTTTCAATTGAACATAACTCTGGATCACAGTGTCATAGAGACAAGGGGGCGGGCTCATTTGACTCAGACGACCAATCAGCATCTCAGGATCATTGTGAAGCTATCAAGCCACGCCCCTAGCAACCATTTAGAGCACCTTAGCAACACGTCCCATAGACTTCCATTGAAAGAGATCAAAGGGATATCTCAGGATAGAAGTGTCATAGAAACATGAGGGTGGGCTCGTTTGACTCGGGGCAGCAAGCAGCCAATCCTGAATCACATCAACACTCACTGGCCACGCCCTAGCAACCATTGTCGAGCACCTTAGCAACCAAAATTCACAGAGGAATATCTTCCATTCTGAATGTCACAGAGGCGTGGAGTTGGTTTATATCATTCATACTGACAAGAAGCCTTTGGAGTATCGTGATTGCTAGCTGCCAAGCCACTCCTAGCAACCAAACAGAGTACCCTAGCAACCGTTTTGCAAGACCTATATCTCTGCATCAGAACATCGTATAGAGATGGGGTTGGTTTATACATTCACACTGACTTTGGAGCTTCATGATTGGCAGGTGCCAAGCCACTCCCTAGCAACCAAACAGAGTACCCTAGCAACCGTTTTGCAAGACCAATATCTCTGCATCAGAACATCGTATAGAGGTTGGCTCTTTTGACTCATGCTAGCAAACAGGACTTGCTACATGCTACACATGCTAGCAGTGAATAGATACATGCTAATAGCGCTTTAGCTAAGTGCTAAATCATGCCAATAAAATGCTACAAACTCCATAGTAACCATCTGTGACAACTACCAACCACCTAGTAACACCATAGCAACCACCCAGATTACCCTAGCAACCGCCTAGCAACACCATAGCAACCACCCAGAACACTCTAGCAACCACCTAGCAACCACCCAGAACACCCTAGCAACCACCTAGCAACACCCGAACAACCACCCAGAACACCCTAGCAACCACCTAGCAACCGCCTAGCAACCACCCAGAACACCCTAGCAACCGCCTAGCAACGCCCTAGCAACCACCCAGAACACCCTAGCAACACCCTAGCAACCACCCAGAACACCCTAGCAACCGCCTAGCAACCACCCAGAACACCCTAGCAACCACCCAGAACACCCTAGCAACCGCCTAGCAACCACCCAGAACACCCTAGCAACCGCCTAGCAACCACCCAGAACACCCTAGCAACCGCCTAGCAACGCCCCTAGCAACCACCCAGAACACCCTAGCAACCGCCTAGCAACACCCTAGCAACCACCCAGAACACCCTAGCAACCACCTAGCAACACCCTAGCAACCACTCACAACACCCTAGCAACCACCCAGAACATGAAATGGGCCGTCCTACACCATAGAAACCGCTTTTCAATTGAACATAACTCTGGATCACAGTGTCATAGAGACAAGGGGGCGGGCTCATTTGACTCAGACGACCAATCAGCATCTCAGGATCATTGTGAAGCTATCAAGCCACGCCCCTAGCAACCATTTAGAGCACCTTAGCAACACGTCCCATAGACTTACATTGAAAGAGATCAAAGGGATATCTCAGGATAGAAGTGTCATAGAAACATGAGGGTGGGCTCGTTTGACTCGGGGCAGCAAGCAGCCAATCCTGAATCACCTCAACACACACTGGCCACACCCTAGCAACCATTGTCGACCACCTTAGCAACCAAAATTCACAGAGGAATATCTTCCATTCTGAATGTCACAGAGGCGTGGGAGTTGGTTTATATCATTCATACTGACAAGAAGCCTTTGGAGTATCGTGATTGCTACTAAGCTACTAAGTGTGCCAATTTTCATCATTTTCCTATGTTCCCTTCATAGGGCTGCCATAGAGCCCCATGGGCCAAAAATAATAATAATAATAATAAAACCTACAATTAGAAATAGCCCATTCTGGGCTTGGCCCCTAATAATAATAATAATAAAACATACAATTACAATAGGGGCTACAGCCCTTTGGGCTTGGCCCCTAATTAAGAGAATATAAACTTAAATTAAATGCAATAATCAATAAACATACTCAATTCCTGATTCATAGGCTCAGACAAGAAGAATTTCACCATAGTAATAATTCTGATCAATTATCTTTTGCTGCACATTAGAAATATATTATTTGTTTTCTCTCATTGTGATGGATGATTAAGGGAATTTGGGCTTTGTTTTCCCTCCTATTTATATATCTGTGAAACAGGAAGCCATGGTTGGAAGATTTCATATTCATAATCACCCTGGAGTGCTCAAAATTGTGAACATGAATGGGAATATACTTCAGAGATATTTTACTCATAAGAATTTCTAGGGGTGCCAATAATTGTGTCCAACGTGTATTTGAGAAAACATGTATTTCATAATGAGATTTCCCCCAATTTTCAATTGTTTTAGCTCATGAAAGGTTAGATTTTTGTGATAAAAAAAAAGATAAAAAAGATTAATAACGCAGGTTTATTTTCAGAGCCTTCTTTTATCATATTTACCAGGGGTGCCAATAATTCTGACCACGACTACGTGAATGTTAATATATTTGTCTCCATCTGAACTAATGTAGTCTGCTTCTCTCCCTGTTCTAGCGTTCAGATCCCCCATTAACAAAACTGGGCCTAGAGACTGAAAGTATATATCTCTGACTGTAAGGTTGAGAAGATGTCTTTGTTATAATAAGATAGGGCTGGGCGATATATCTCATGCGATATGCATGCACATCTCGTCAGTAAAGCCGGTAGCTTGATTAGCGGTAAATCTCCATCACCTGTTTTCAAATGGAGCGGCATTTAATACACGGAGCCGTAGATCACTGACAAGCTACGCAATACCACGTTCACTATCGAAGATATATCGCCTTACATCCGTGAGATCGATTCGAATGTACGGAGCAGTCTGCTCTCTGTAGCTCTCGTGGTACTGTGATACACCGATCAGTCTGCACAGTCGGTCCGCGTCAAGTTGAACACACCTACTAGTTTACACTGGTTACACACAGAGATGTAGCTCACTTAGCAATTTTGTTGCTAAATTTAGCAACTTTTTCTTCCAAAAGCACCTAGCAACAAATTTAGCTATTTTTAAAATGTATTTGGCAACTTTTGATAAGTGACTCAAATGATAAAAAGGAAGATTTACCATTTAAATGACACAAAAAGAGAAAACCAAAGATGCCTAGTAGTACACACATCACATGAATTAAGTTAGCTGATATTTGCAATTGTTTAATTTAATAATAATAATAATAAATAATTAGTCATAATCGTTCATTTATGATACACTTTGTTAGTAGTTTGTACAGTACTTGCAATTGTTAATCAGTTGGTACACTGTAAGAAAAATATCTAGAAAACACAAAATACAATGCGTAATTAAAAATGCAGCTAAAAAACCTGCGGAAAAATCAATACAGAAAATTCCTTCATATTAACATAGTAGATTGTGCCCTATTTGTTTAAAAATGTGTAAGTTTTCAAAAATGTAATGTATTTAAAAATAGTTATTTATATTTTAATATTATATTATGCATTTATATTATTTTATGAACAAATCTAAATTAACATATATAAAATATATTTTTTGCTGAGATTTGATGCAGTGACACAATATTGTGTTGTGATTACGTAATGACGTCAGACACCTGTCTGAAAATAACTAATCTAACTGGAATCTTACTAAGTTCAAAATTGCATTGCAACAGAAAAGCAAACCCACCCATTAAATACCACATTTTATTTTTGTTCTGAAAATCATGCTTAATCCATCTATTCTTTAAAATTGTATTTGAAGTGCTGAAATCAAGCACATTTAAATCAGATGGGGCTTCGTTTACAAGAGATTTCAACCACAAAGACACATTAACTTTTAGAGCTGCATCATTAATCATATTTTATGTGCTATATTGGCAGATTGGTAGCTCTTTCTTGCTTCTGGGGGTGGTGGTGCATCAGCCGCGATTTCTTTAAGACTGCAAGGGAAGCTCAGCTTCCCCTATAATTGTCAAAAAATGAATGGTCAAATATATGTACTATTATGTTAACATTTTATTGACTAAAAATGCGTTAAACACGTTCATCTCGAACGAAAACAATTTCGTTCAGAATCAGCTACTTAGGTCGGCTGACTCGATTTCCTTCTCATTCATTCCCGTGGCGTACAGTGCATTACTCTGTTGAAGCCCATTGACTTCAATGGGGCTGCTTTAAACAGTTTTTTTCAGTGCTTAGAAACAAGACGGTCATTGGATAATGCTGCGATTATGTCCCGCCCACGGACGCTCAGCGTCTCTGGGATGAATGGAGGAGTGGGCTGGCCCGGACTCCGAGCGTCTGCGTGATGATTGGAGGGTCTGTCATCTCTTTTAATCCACTTTTATGTCCTAAAACGCTCGTTTTTTGGGGTCGACAGCTTATAAAAACGTATTTATTGTTTTTTTTAGCTTGTTTGCTATACACATTGTCACATATCAGCTTTTAGAATTTTTTTTTTTTTTGTTATAAATAAATGACAAGGAGGCGGCAGCTTCTCGCAATGCAAAGAGACGGTTGGTGTGGGCGTGGGCGTGGTCTTCAGATTATGACGCGTATCACTCTGTGTCTCCATTTCCAACTCAGTCCCATCGCGGATTTTGCATGTGTAGTCGAAAGACAAACTGCTGCAACCTTCATCGTATATTTCACACAATTTCACACCACATTCATTGTTTCAGTTTAACATAATTCCCACATTTCCTCCCGTTGAGTTAAATATATATATATATATATATTAGATCGTTTGTTCATTAATTCATATAGTCTGAACTAGCCAGCTAGCAAACTGCACAGCAGGTGTAGAAAGGAGCTTCTCCTGTTTAAAGCGGCTCAAGTCCTACACCCGTAACACAATGGGCCAAGGCCGTTTAAGCAGCCTAGCTCTGCTGGCCATTGAGAGGACACTGGTCAAGTCACTGGAAAAGACGCCTAGTTGGTACGACAGGGTTACAGAGCATTTTCTTGAAAAGGAACGTAGGGCAGAATTTACATATAAATAAATGGACAATTTTTATGATTTAGGCCGAAAATGAGCTTCCCCTCTTTAAAAGATCAGCAGCCGCCACTGTGGTGCATGGCTGTTTTTAGTTGGTGGAGCGATTTTGTCTGGTTCATTCGATAACGAACGAGACTCCGGCTTGCTAAATAGTTATGCGGCCTCCGTGGGCGTTGAACTTTAGAGGGACAAGTGGAGTTCAGTCACGCGAGATGGAGCTGCTTTTGACTGAGCATACAGTTGGACAGACCATGGCTTTTCCCTTGTAAATTGGCTGTATCCAGATTTTGGTCAGCTTCCACGCTCCGCAGAGCCATCTGGAACTACATTCACTGCATGAAGGAGTGGTGGATGGATGGCTCAGGCATATGCTACTGCCAGATCAACCAGGAAACTACCAACACACTTGCAGCCTCAGTTGCTACACTAGTGAGAAAAAGTTGCTAAATGCCATTTTAAGAGCAAAGCTCAACTACATGAAAAATGTTTCTTTCTAATGAAATGAACTGTTTTTTTGCAATGCAGAAGACAGATTTTCACGTGTTTGAGCTTTTTTTGCAGAAAAAGTCATTTTAGAGCTTAATTGCACAAAATCACTTCTTTAGAGATTCTAAGAACACCAATTCCGTAGGGCTGCAATGCACAGAATCACTAGTTCAGAGCTTCTAGAAACACTAAAGATAGAATGTAATTTATGCAAAAAAGTTATTAAGCTTAACTGGAACAAGACTTACCTCAGCTGCTGCAACATAAGCCATTTTTCACTCATATTGTGGAAATGGCCTGCTATTAATTTCTGTGCTATAACATATATAAACATGGATCCACAATCGTAATGTTCAAAATGGATCCACATCCTTTATATGTATCCTGCAACAAGTCTATTTATCCATTTCTGTGCTATAACATATATAAACATGGATCCACAATCATAATGTTCAAAATAAATCCACAACATTTATATGTAACCTGCAACAACTCTATTTATCCATTTCTGTGCTATAACATATATAAACATGGATCCACAATCGTAATGTTCAAAATAAATCCACAACATTTATATGTAACCTGCAACAACTCTATTTATCTGTCTGTGAATGACCTCCAAGCCCCTGGTTACCATGGCAATCAGGACACCTCAGCCAGATCAGATAAACTTTATGACCTAAAAGTATGTAGAGAGAATCTTCCCACCTACCTAATTCTCTCAAACAGACACATACTGCTATAGGAAATTACTTATTTCATTAATTCATAGACACATTTTTCTATCATGCATATCCCCAGGTCATTGTGTATGATTACTACCTTCTTGTATATGTTTGTTTTGTATTGTATATGCATGCTTATGATAGATCACTAGTTAACATAACCCCACCAATACCAAGTTTAGTAAAAGTAAAAGTCTCTTTGAATTCATCTTCTGATGATCTAAATGAGAGTTTATATTATATGCTGATATTTATGCAACATAACCATATATTAGTTTTTGCATCAACAGCCAGTCGAATTACATATGTAAAATACCATGCTTGGAGACAGAGTCGTAAACTTTCCCTCCAAAAGTTCAAGACACTATTGGCGCTTTGATCCCCCAGAGGTGTGACCTCGATAGGAGATAAAGGCAATCACATCACTGCCCTGCGGCAGTTAGTTTCTGAGAAGATGGGGATGCTGCGCTAGTCTTCTAAGGACACCCTACATTCGTGCCAGGCCTCGGCCTTGACTTTTCATTCACCAAAGATCCTAGGAACTCAGATAATGTCTCTCTTAGATCTTCATCACCTTCACCTGAAATAAAACTCTCCCAGTCACCACCGAGCCAGAATAACATCTATTTGAGTCAATCACCCTTCAAACCCGGAAGAACGTGAAGAACTCCAATAGCACCAAAACTTCAAACCATCAAAACTTTCTTCCAGACACTCGTTCAACGACCAAGGTAATACAAGTATCGTACATTTAACTAAACTAAACAGAGGTTTAGTATGAGCTGTAGACCCTATTGTAAAACTGATGGTTTTTAACTCAGGTGTTTCTGACTCATTTTCCATAACTGCATTCTCTAGTTTCTCTAATGGTTTCATTCATCCACTTTAGCTCCCACTTTGTATGTATGCGTGAGTGTATGTTTATTCATTTGTTTGTTTAGACTATTAATACAACTTTTGAGCACAAATTACATGAGTTTCTGTTCCTGCTTGTGAACAATGCCCCCTTACGATTTGGATCCTTGCTATATGCTCTAATGCATTAATACTGTAAGAAAGTAATTTGCTACACTATCTATCTATCTATATCTATCTATCTATCTATCTATCTATCTATCTATCTATCTATCTATCTATCTATCTATCTATCTATCTATCTATCTATCTATCTATCATTTCAATTATGTCGTTTTAAGAAAATTATTGACAATAACATGGTTTTAAACTTTAAAAAGCTTGTAATGGAGCAATGCCTATGAAGATAACTTTGCACCACCCACTTCCAGCATGAGACTGTGGCGTGGCACTGTTATGGGTGTGGATCCAAGCAATTGTATTTGAATAAAAAATGTAAAACAACAACAAAAAAGTTTTAAAAAGGGATTTAGGCAGAAATATTATGGATGTCGATTTACTTTTTTAATCAGGAGAAAATGTACAAAAAAAATGCATTATTTCAGTGATGCGTGAAGCAATGCTAGTCAAGGCATTGAAAAAGTGGCAAGGAAAACAAACTCTATTGGTAACAGAATGGAGAAAATAACCTTGGGAGAAACCAGGCTCAGTCGGGGGGTCAGTTCTCCTCTGGCCAATAACAAATAAGTGCAGTCCAAAGATTTAATCCAGTTCCATCTGGTTGAAGATGGCAGAAATTTTATAGTTTTAAAAAGTTAGAAATTATTAGACATAATTTTAGACAGAAATATTATGGATGTGGATCCACTTTGTCATCGGGAGAAAATGTAAAACAAAAATACAGTATTTCTGTGATGTGTGAAGCAATAGTAATCAAGGAACTTTTAAAAAGTTTTAAAGGAAGTCTTTAAAAAGTTAGTATTTAAAAAAAAGTTTTAAACAGTTAGGGTTTTACCTATTAACCTATATAAGTCGTCATTTTCTAAAATTAATGCAGATACTTTTTTTGACAGTATTAAGCCATTTATTTCACAAATCAGTTTGGAGTTTAAAGAGATTTGTGATGAAAAAGTTTTGTTACAGGAATTAGAAAATGCTTTGCAAGCTTTATCATCTGACAAATCTCCAGGCTCCGATGGTTTAACGGCAAACTTTTACATTTTTTTTGGGATTCAATAAAATGTATTTTATTTAAGGCTTTGACAGAGGTTACTGAATGTCTTTCACTTTCCCATACTATGAAACAAGGGCTTATAATAATTATTCCCAAGACGGGCAAAGATCCTAAGATTTTAGATAACTTGCGGCCCATTAAATAATGATTATAAATTGTTAACACATTTATTCTAATCGGTTGAAGTCTGGATTATCTCAGATTATAAGCAATACGCAATCAGGGTTTATGAGGGGTAGATCGATTCACAATCATTTACGTTTGGTCCAAGATCTGATTGACTATAAAGACAAGATAACGATGACGGTATTATGTTCACGGTATTATGTACACGGTCGAACACCCCTTTATCTTTTCGGCTTTAGAATTGTATGGGTTTGGGAAACAGTTTAGAAGTATAATTAGTAGCTTATATCGGGATACAAATTGTTCTGTTTCATTGACTGAAGGGACAACTTCATGCTTTAATATAAGCCGAGTTATTATTTTTATCTTGGCCGCTGAAATGCTTGCCCTCGCAATGAAAAATTCTGACATTGAGCAATTGAAGATTTTTGATGATTCCATACACTGTAAAACTTTTCATTGTAAATTTACAGTAAAATACTGGCAGCTGGGTTGCCAGCCACATACTGTATTTTTACAGGACTACTACTGTATACAACATTTACAGTTCTGTACTGTATTTACCAAAATACGGTATTATACTTTTATCTAATTTATTTCTACAGTATTATACTGCGTCATTTACAGGGAATACTGTAATTTTTGCTTTTCATTTAGTACTCTTAAATTTAGAAAATTAAAAAATATAATAATGTTTCTGTCATGAGTCCAGGCCTGGCGCTCCTCCCTCTCACCACCAGAGGTCGCCATTTCCCTTTCTCCTGGACTAATTTTACCCTAAATCCACACACCTGTGCACGTACTCACACACACAGCTGTTGCCCATCTTGATGGCCTATTTAAACACCACACTCCCGCCACTCTGCCTGCCTGTATTGATTGTTTCAGTTCTGTTTTTGGACAGTGTCCAAATAAAGTGTCCAATAAAGACCCGAATATGTAATAATGATTGGCGAAACATTAATGCATTTAAGGATTAACACTGTGTGTTTGAAACAAGTTTTTTATTTTCTTTTAAATGTTTCTATGAACGAACAGCAGTTTTGAAATAGTTTAGAAGCAAAAGATCAATTTTAATCCAGAAACCCCGAGTATGATTATTCATGTATTTCTCATGATCTCAGGAATTGTGAATCGATATTTTTATGTCCTTAATCGATGTCAGAATTTGTTGTTGACAGACACCCAAGTGTCCATCCCTTCCAGAAAAACAACACGGATAATTCTGTTTACTTCAAATGCTTTCCCACACCTCATTATCATAAACATCATTGTTATCTACTAAATTACACATCAGGAATTTGAATGTAAATGCATCGTATATTCTGACACCGTTTAACTCTCAGAGATGAAGGTGCCACTTACACGAATAAACACACAATATCTGATACATCAAGACACAATACAATGATTATGTTAATGAAAATAGTTTTTCTCTCCTCAGCTGAAAGAGTTCATCCTGACCAGCGGGGAGAGTCAGCACTGCGCTCGCCGAGCCCATTGAGATCGTTCAAGCTAATGTAAAATGGCACGTCCTGTTCCACCAACAGTTTTACCGATGGCTGCGGAAAGCTCCCGGTTAACGCAACATTAAGCATGGAGCGTTCTATTAGCATGGAAACTCATGTTCAGTGACGTGAGGAGATATAAGTGAAAAAATTACAATTCTGGTCTACAAGAATCAGCTAAATTGAGCTTTTATTTCCCTGCTGTTTTTGAAACGACCAGGACCTCGCAGACCAGGATGAAATGAACGGCTGAAAAACACTGAAGGAATCAACGTCGGAAATTGCATAATGGCATACGTCAGTAGCGACAGATGATTTACAATCCATTTCCCCTTGTATTTTGCATGAAAGTCGTTTGCTTCTTGCCGTCATTCTGTTTGCTGAAGTTTGACCTTTTCTGCGTCCTGAGAATATCGAATTTGCTTTGAAGACCAGATGACGGTACAAAGAGATTGCTCTTCGGTGTATATATAAACACAATTTAGATTAAGCACAAAGACGTGACAATCAGTATTTTGATTGGAACTGTACAAGGAGGACAAAGAGGAGAAGTATTCATGTAGCCTTTTCTCTCTCCAAAGCCATAAAGAGGAGCAGACTGAATTTGATCTCTTGTACAGATGGCGTTTATTGTTTGATGAATTGACGGCACTCAATGGTCATCAGAAGAGGGAATCTTTTGGAGGGGTTTCTGCTGGAGCGGCGATGGTTTAACCTGCAGATGTCTTGGATCATTAGCATTCTCATAGTGTTACTCTTTGCTCTCCAGGTTTGGAGGGGTTGTCCTTGAATATGGTGTGTTTGTTTGAGTGGAAAAATTGTCAGTGTATCGATATTTTCATATATGATTCATTGATAAGCTGGAAGGTCATTGCAGCGCTGAGATGTTATCTTGTTGTGGATAATGTGAGCTTTTTTCAGTGTTTATTTTTTGACATGGATAAAGTGTTTTTAAAGTACTTTTAAAGTATTTTAAAGTGTTGAAAATTGTTGACCAATATGCGGGTTTCTGTATGTTTGACTTGTTTTAAGAATGTTAAAAATATATATAAGTTAAGCAAGACAACTTTACATTTGAAGCAACATTGTGTAATATAATGCTTTTCAGAGGATATATCTTGAATTCTATTTATTATTCTTTCTTAGTTTGTTTCCTTAGTTTTTTAAGCATTTGTCCGTGCAGTTTTGCTTCTGAGGTAAATCGGTCTTGATTTAATGATGCCTGAAGACCATAATAGGTGCGATAAATGTAATAATGGCAAAACAGATGTATAGGGAATGTGACAAGGGCATGATATTTACTCAAAATTCATACAAAAATAATATCTTACCTATCAACAATCATAATGAGTATTAACTACTCTGAAAAATGGCCATTATCAGCCAGTTGGTCGTCCTGGTGGATATATTGGTCCATCACTACTGTATATGACTTTCAGGCTTGGGCAAGATTCAGAATGGAAGAATTTGAAGATATTAGAGGAGTTTCATTAAATTCACAAAATATGAATCATTGCATCTTTAATTTGAACTAATCATCTATCCCGTCGTTTACATTCACATTTACCTGATTATTATGACTTGTATGCTAATTATGACTTAAGTAACCTATATTTCTAAATTAAGTTCAATATTTTCAGAACAATTAACATGGCTAACATCAAAATTGTAATATACTGATTATATATTAAGCTAATTTCAAAAAGCATTCAATTCGAATTGTTATTAATAAATAAAAAATCTGCATTGGTATATGTGAAATATAACATTATTAACATAATTTTAATAATATAATATAATATTATGATATATTATGCCAAATCGCTATATTTCCTTGTTTAAAATGTACTGCAAGATGCAGTTCTTTTCCAAACCGCTATAAGCGCCGAACCTGTTTTTAGCCTAAATGCGATATCTCCTCTCGATCAATCAGAATTCGTTCGATGCAATCCAACATGACAACGCTTTAAAGCGTTTGTTTGTGCTCAGTCTTCAAAATGAGTGCTTTAAACTCTAATAACACTTTTGATGGCCTGGATGAGCCAGTGAGACCTACACCTGGGGGTAGAAAACGCAATCACAAAAAACAACAAAAAAAGAAGGTTCTCAGGTGGCGCGTTAATACCCACTGTGGGATGTCAATGTAACAGATGTGTATACCAGTAAAGGCGGTGTGTAAACCTCACTTTCCTGACCTCAAAAAGAGGTGCTCTAGCCCCTGTAGCCTTTGGTGTTCCTTGTTAGAGCGCCCGCCTCCCGCACCGGAAACCCGGGTTCGAGACCCATTTGAGATGTCTTTTTTTATGACATAAACCAACATAAAACAAATTATGGTAATTTTTTGTCAGTTAAGGCTCGTTAGCATTCTGTCTACTTTAAATCAGACATAAGATCTTAAATAAGATTGTATTTATTTGAATGCATTAATCATTTATTTGAATTAGCGAGAGAGAGAGAGAGAGAGAGAGAGAGAGATGGGGGAATGTTGCGCGTGCATGTGAACCTGTGTCTGCGCGTCTCTCTCTACAAGCAATGAGGCTTAGTTACTTCAAAAACAGCGATTTTGCCGCCTCATTGCAGATAAATATAATGTTGTGACTTGCGAGTCAGTAGCCTGTCGAAGCTATTTTACTAATAAAAGTTTCCGTGCTGTTTGAGCTCTGCGCGATCTCTGATATCTGTGTGCAATGTGTGTGTGTGTGTGCGTCTATGAAAGCAGCGAAGCCTCTGCATATAGTTTTGGTTTAGCTACAAACCCGAACCCGACCCGAGCCCGAAGCTATCCATTAAACATTAACCCGAAACCCGACAGTATTTCGGGACCCGCGGGTTCGGGTCGGGTAGCAGACCTCTAGTCCTGAGTCCCCTGCTCTATTCTCATTACACACACAACTGCGTGTCCTCTCACAGCTCCACTTCTATTGTCAAATTTGCTGATGACACTGTGGTTCTGGGCCTCATTTCCAACAATGATGAGACCGCATACTTGGATGAGGTAGAGAGACTTACATCATGGTGCCAGGACAATTGTCTCTCTCTGAATGTGAGCAAAACTAAAGAGCTGATTGTGGACTTCAGGAAGAGACAGCAACGGCCCTACACTCCTCTTATGATCAGTGGGACCCCTGTGGAGAGGGTGAGCAGCTCCAAGTACCTCGGTGTAAACATCTCTGAGGACCTGACTTGGACTACACACATATTTAAGCTCAGGTTAAGAAAGCCAGGCAAAGACTGTACCATCTGCAACAGCTGAGGAAATTCAGAGTCTCACCAGCAAACCTGAAAACTTTCTATTCAGGGGCCATAGAAAGTGTTTTAACTCAGTGTATCTCAGTGTGGTATGGAAACAGCTCCAATCAGGACTGCAAATCTCTGCAGAGAGTAGTGCGCTTAGCTGAACAGGGTCTGCTCTCCCCTCTCTGCAGGACATCTACCGCAAACGCTGCAAAAGCAGAACTGTCAAAATCATCAAGGACTCAAATCACCCTGGTAACCGTCTCTTCATTTTGCTGCCATCTGGCAAGCGCTTCCGGAGCATGATGGCAAAAACTGAGAGACTAAGGAGGAGCTTCTTCCCCAGGCCATCAGGCTCCTAAACTCAAACTCAGTCTCATAACATCAACATGACTACATTTAATAATCAGTAAGATATTCATTATTCTCCACCATCCGTGCTATGTATATACCCTGTACAACCTGTTTGCACATCTGTAAGTCTACAGTATACTGTCCTGCACATTTATTTTATTGCACATTTGATCTTATATTTAATTTTTTACTTCATTTTATTTTTTTAATTTATATTTTCATACCTATATTTATGTATATTATCTTGAGGGAGCGGACCTGACTTACATTTCACTGCTGATTATATTCTGTATAATTGTGTATGTGACAAATAAAAATCTTGAATCTTTAAGTCTTTATTCATTTGAAAAGCACACAAAGCTATCGTTTGACTTTATAAACTTATATTCCATGCATGATTTGTATGGATCTGTTAACTGAATGCAAAGTGTGAATTCAGATTTATAGAATAGTCTTTGTATTTCCACGAGAGAAATGCATTACGCTAATGGCTTTCTGTTGTGTCATTCATTTTTGTGTCGTGATAATGAGCGTATGCACTCTCACTATGAGTTGCTAAATGAACAGGCGGCTGCATACAGTTTCAACCGAGAATCAGTTGCCTTATTGGTTAAAATCCCCAAACTGTTTACTTAAATATTAAATTAAGAAATTACATTAAAATTCAAAGTAATCACTTTGGTAATCTAAAATACTATTCGGATGTAACTGTAATTTGATTACCACCTATTTAAAATGTAATTATAACAAAATATAGTTACTCATATTTTGTATTTTAAATATGTAACGCCATTACATGTATTTCGTTACTCCCCAGCCCTGTCTATATGTTGATACTTCCAATATTTTCAAGAAGTTGGGGAATCAGAATATTTTACTCCCTTCTGCATCAAATCCATTTAATTACTGTGAGGGGAGATGTTTGGTTCTGATATCCTCTGGAGCGTGATTGCACAATTGGGTCATTGGTAATGTATCTGTGTAACTTCATTTAGTCACTATGGTACAAGCTAAGAGACCTAACTTATGAAATAACGCCTGGGAAAGTCAGGTGATTGGGGCTTATTTAAGCCCCAGAGGGTGAGATGTAGAATATTTGTATTAATCCTGATTCAATATTATACACAGAATTATGCCTATTCATAAGGGAAAGCTATTCCACTTTTATTTACTGATTGTGTGACTGTGTGCATGTCTGTGTGCAGTAGCTTAGAACAGAAATAACTCATATGGAAAAGACCTTGTTCAGGAGCTTGAAATACATACATGACAAACTATTGATCACCTTCAAGGACACATATATGGTAAAAGACACCTTGTCCAAAATACAACAGTTACATGTATGGAATACTGTAAACAGCTTCAGAATGAATATATGTGAGCTAGAGACAAGACTGGAGTGGTGTTTAAACATCTACTCACCCTATTGTTAACTTGTTAATAAAGGTCTATCTGAATTCAAAACCTCCTCAGAGCAATTTATTTTGAACAAGGAAAAATCTACAACATGAACTATCCATTTAATGTTTTATTGTTATTATTATTATTATTTATTTTTTTTTTATTAAATGATACTCTAAATAAGAAACTAAATCTGCCAGCAGGTGGCAGAAAATGTCTTTATGAGTCATTCATTCGAATGGCTGATTCATCAAATAATGAAGTAAACAGCTCTTTTTATGAAAGGTCTTTGAATCACTGATTAACAGTATTTGTTCAAAACGCGGATTCATTCAGGAACAAAACACCGCTGTGTTGCAGACACGAAACAGTTCTGCAGTGGCTTTAACGGTAATTATGTTCTCTGCAAAATTGAGCAAAAACACATAAAATCGTGTTTAAAATATAACACGATATCAACTTCTTATTTATTGAACTATTGTATAAAATCACATTTTCACTTGTGCAAATCAGGACAAAAGCGCCACTCATGTGATATTGCTCTTGCTGCTCGTGTGATATCGCTTATGGTATAAATAAAATAAGATATGAGAGATATAAGACATACAGGGGCATTATATATATACAGGTATATATGTATGTGTTTGTGTATATTACAAAAACTCACCAGATTTTAACATCTGAATCTCCTGCTGCCAAGACAGCCTGTGTTTGGATTCTTCTTTAATGCACATTTGTATTATTAAAATTGCTCGCTTAAGGGCTTTTTTCGAAACCCTCACCCACTCTGGATGGGATTCTTTGACCCACTTGAAGAAGTGGGAGAGGTCAGTCAGTTTATGAAGAATTGTTGTAGCACGATAATTTTGAGATTCTTTGAGCTGCTTGACGTATCTGAAAACATAAGACAGACAAAATGGATCAGTCATCTTCAGTGTGAGGTGAATGGGCTGTAAAAATATTTGTGATGAAACACCAGTTAGTTAAATCATGAGACATTTTACTGTGAGCTGGATAATTAAAGGGGTCATATGATGCAGTTTTTTTATTTTACTAGAATAGGTTACCATACAGAGCCCCTCCTTCTAAAAAGCCCAGAGTGCTCTGATTAGCCAGCTGACCCATTGCGTTGTGATTGGATAAACATCTCAAACATATGTCTGAAATGCCCATGCCCGTCACCATAATTGCAAGCTTCAGCTTCCAAGCCTTCTAAAGCAATTATAGACAGTTAAAGATGTCATCAGATAGAATTTGCAAGATAATGTATATATAATGTATATATAATAATAATAAATGTATGTGTGTTTTCTTAATTTCTCCAGTACCGATAACAGAACCGTTAATGTCAGCGCTTAACGATACTCCGGTCTTTCATAATTTAGCCCCGGGACCGATTAAATACCGGGTTTCGGTACCCATCCCTATGTGGAGTTCAATCTTTGCATGCATACTCTGCTGCATTTGCTTCAGGTAATGACAGTGACTACAAGAAGGCCATATATGGTCTTTGAAGAGCCATTAGGAATGCCAAGAGGGAAAACAGATGGCAGGCACGTGATCAGCTAGAGACAAAAAAGAAAGAAAACCTGACAATGCCCCTGTGATAATTATTTAAAAATACATTGGTGACATTGTGAATTATGCATTACTTCATGCATTAATATCTCATGAATTATCAGGAACTAACATGAGATCAAAGTATTTTATTCATGGATGAACAACACCTTAAGACATTAAGTAAGGTGAGTACATCATCATGATTTATGATTTATTACGCATGATCATGATTTTTTTTTATTTGTTCCCCCAAAAAACAAGGTCTTTACTATCCATAAGCTATGCTTATGGTACATGATTCAAAAAAGCATTATTCCGTGCATGTAATGTTGCGTTCACACCAGACGCAACTTGCGCGAATAAATCGCGCTATTCACGCATAGTTGGATGCTTGAACATTTTGCGTTTACTCACTTCATTCACGAGTGAAATTCACTTCACAACAGACACAAATTCGCATCAAAAAGAAGGAAAACCTGACAATGCCCCTGCGATTATTATTTAAAAATACATTGGTGACATTGTGAATTATGCATTACTTCATGCATTAATATCTCATGAATTATCAGGAACTAACATGAGTTCAAAGTCTTTTAGCAACACACTCTCCTCTACATGCACTAGACACTTTCACACACGATTGTGTGTCCATAATCCCACAAAAGACTGATTGTAATATATGACTGTAATGTATGTATGTTTACTGGCTCATGCACCACAAATCACCTTACACTGTTCCCCAGCCAGCTGCTTGAATGTCTCTCTTTTTGCACATGTACAGTATTTGAAGTCATCTGCACAGTTGTACAGTTTGTATTTCTTTTAGTTTATGTATAGGTAACCACTTTTATATATAGCATATGTATAGTCAAAGCTGACAGTAGGTTAGTTGTGTATAGGTTTATACTGTTTTACTTCGTGTTGTATATCTGTATTTATGTAGCACCGTGGTCCTGTGAGGCACGACATCTCGTCCCACTATATGTCCACACACATGTACAATAAAGCTCAACTTGACTTGAAATTGACTTGACTTTTATTCATGACTTCATGGATGAACAACACATTAATTAAGACATTAAGTAAGGTGAGTACATCATCATGATTTATGATTTATTATGATGATCATGATACAGTATTTTCTTTTTGATGACCTGTTGTCCCATATCGGTGGGAGGATTTCCCTCCAGGACACCAACTACAGGCGCTCTATTCCACCTGCAGAGCGCCTGTCCGTCTGTCTCCGGTCAGTAAATCATTTAATATTCTGTGTGATTACAAGTAATTAATGACTGAGAACCTCCACAGACATATAGTCTTCTCACTCTTCTGAACACACAGTTATCAATACAGCACTTTAATGAAATGGCAATTAACTTTCGTCTACAACAGTCAAAGTGGTTTTTGAAATGTGCAGGTAACTGCTATATATAAAATTTAATAATAGTCTGTTTTGCAATGAAGCAAGCAAATCAGAGCAAATGCTAAATAAAGGTAAAGTATTAAGGGCATTTTATCAAGTTTGTTGTTGTTTAACTGTAAAAACTAAAGATAAATGAATATGTCACAAACACCAGTATTATACATTCTATATTTGCTAATATTGGAATTGCAATCTGCATTTAACAACAATGTTTATTTTTATTTTTATTTTCTCTCTCTCTTTCAGATATATTGCCACTGGAGACTACTTCCGGACCATCGCCAGCAGCTTCCGTGTTGGTGTCTCCACAGTCTGCAAGGTTGTCCCAGAAGTGGTGACTGCAATCTGGGACTGCTTAGTGGAGGAGTTCATGGCTGTGCCCTCCACAGATGAATGGAGGTCCATTGCAGAGGGTTTCGAGTAGAGGTTTTTCTTAGTTCTCCTTTCTGTTGTGGATGCAAGGTATTGCTTCCAGGTGATTGATGTCGGGGAAATGGGCGGACGGCGATGGTGGGACACTGGCCAACTCAGCCTTTGGCCAGGCACTCCATGGTGGCACCCTCCATCTGCCACCTGACCTCCTCTCCCAGGAGCTGACCACAGAGGACCCCAGCCCCATGTCTTTGTGGCAGATGAGGCCTTTCCCTCAGGAAAAACCTCAGGAGGCCATTCCTGGGCGCACCCTTCCCGAGAGAGGGTCTTTAATTTCCGTCTCTCCAGAGCCCGGCTGGTGGTGGAGAACGCCTTCAGGATCCTGTCCTCACAGTAAAGGATGTATCGCCGCCTCATAGAGATTCAGCCTGATGTTGTGGAGAGGTGTGTGAAGGCGGCGTGTGTCCTTCACAACTTTATGAGGAGATCTGCAGAGGCACCTGCTGTGAGGGGTGCGGTGGTAAGGTGCAGAGGACTCACAGCAGAGTCTCGGTCGGGTTGCAGCCAATAATTCTGCCAGAGAGGCCATCCAGGTCAGGGACATCTTCATGGCTCACTTTTCAGCCGAGGTACTTCAACTTTTTCCCTGACCCTGCTGCTGACCTACTCCTCTTCTCTGTCTCCTTTAAATATGTATCCCTCACTCTTCCACTTCTTTCTGCACACTTCCTCTGAATAAATACATCAACTCAATATGTATATATATATATATATATATATACAGTGCCCTCCACTAATATTGGCACCCTTGGTAAATATGACCAAAGGCGGCTGTGAAAATAAATCTGCATTGTTTATCCTTTTTATCTTTCATTCAAAAAATTCACAAAATTCCAACCTATCATTGAAGTAAAACAATTGAAAGTGGGGATAAAATCTCATGATGAAATAAATGCTTTCACTATTTCATGTTGGCCACAATTATTGGCACCCAATTATTGCAACGTCCTTTTCCCAGGGTAACAGCTCTGAGTTTTCTCCTATAATGCCTGAAGAGTTTGGAGAACACATGACAAGAGATCAGAGACCATTTTCTTCATACAGAATCTCTCCAGATCCTTCAGATTCACAGCTCCATGACGGTGCTTCTTCTCTTCAGTTCACCTCACTCATTTTCTGTAGGGTTCAGGTCAGAGGACAGAGACAGCAATGGTAAAAGATTCATTTTGTGCTCAGTGACCCATTTTGTGTTTATTTTGATGTTTGTTTTGGATTGTTGTCCTGCTGAAGATCAAAACATGGCCCATTATAAGATTTCTAACAGAGGCAGTCAGATTTGATTTTTATCTGTTGGTATTTGATAGAATCCATGATGCCATGCCTCTGAACAAGATGTTCAGGACCTCCAGCAG
This sequence comes from Gymnocypris eckloni scoliostomus, assembly GCA_027564155.1. NCBI lineage: Eukaryota > Metazoa > Chordata > Actinopteri > Cypriniformes > Cyprinidae > Gymnocypris > Gymnocypris eckloni. Next base: position 27,679,942 of record CM050431.1, read on the forward strand.
AAAAACAGGCCCACAACATTAAAGATCCAGCAGTATATTTAACCGTGGACATGGGGTACTTTTTATCCCTGTTTGTACTAAACTATCTGGTGGGGTTGCTGCCAAAAGCTATTTTTCAGTTTCATCTGACAATAGAAGCCAGTGCCATTTGAAGTTCCAGTCGTGTCTGACAACTGAATTTGCTGGAGTTTGTTTTGGATGAGTGAGGAGAATTTTCTTGAAACCCTCCCGAACAACATGTGGTGAATTAGGGATGTTTGATTTTTTCAGCTGTGATCGTTGGAGAGTCTTTGGCTACTCAAACTCTCCTCCTCAGCATTCATTAGGACGATATAGACACACGTCCTCTTTCAGGCTGATTTTTTACATTTTAGTTGATTGGAACCTCTTAATTATTACCCTGATGGTTGGAATGGAGATTTTCAATGTTTTAACTCTTTTCTTACAGCCACTTTCTATTTTGTGATGCTCAACAATCTTGTTCTTCACATCAGAAATATATTTTTTGTTTTTTTCTCATTGTGATGGATGATAAAGGGAATTTGACCTTTGTGTTCCTCATATTTATAATCCTGTGGAACAGAAAGTCATGGCTGGACAATTTCATGCTCCTAGTCACCCTGGTGTGCTAAAAAATGTAAATATGAATGGGAATATACTTCAGAGATATTTTACTCATAAGAATTTCTAGGGGTGCCAATAATTGTGGCCAACATTCATTGGAGAAAAACATTTCATCATGAGATTTTCTCCCCACTTTCAATTGTTTTGCTTCAATGATGGTTGGAATTTTGTGAATTTATTGAGTGAAAGATCAAAAGGATAAACAATGCAGATTTATTTTCACAGCCGCCTTTGCTCATATTTATCAAAAGTGCCAATATTAGTGGAGGGCACTGTATATAGCTCAAATTGAGTAAAGAGCTTGATTTACAACTTACCAGATTGTCCGACCTCCTCACTCACTTTCTTCCAAGCAAGATCCTTTTTATTCCTGTTTCTATAAAAGTACGAAGATGTATCATACAGCTCCGGGTATCCACATAGAGCAACGATGATTTGTCCTCCATTGTTGTTTTGGATTTCTGCCTCCGCCGCTACATCGTAATCAGTCACTACAAGAGCAAGCTCCTGATTGGTAAACGCTGTGCAAATATTGTTCAGATTCAGTTCAGTTCAGATTTTCAACTCACGCGAATCACGTGTTACATCAACCGCCTGAAACGCTCAATTCGCGCCGCAGGATGTCTATCTTTTGACTTTGACTTAACATTGACTTAACATGCAACATTGACTTAACATGTAAATCACTCACGCTTAACGCTTCATTCGCGTCTGGTGTGAACGCGCACAGTAAGACTACTTGAATTATTAAAGGAATATACAAAAATCCACATTACCTCATGCATGCATACAGGCTAGAACAGTATATCAATTAATGTGAGAACTAAGGTTTTTCATTAAATATGATATGAGTTATCAAGAATGTTCATGTCTTCTTCATAGTAGCCTGCAGGTAAATGGACAGACCCCAACAATGGCCAATCACAGCACATAGTATGTGAATTCTGTTAACATCCAACTACAGTAGTCATCATTACCTAAGCATTAGCTTCTCATGACTTCATGTATGAGGCCCCTCAGCTAAAGTGGTGACTTCATATACCATAAACTGTAAGTGTCTGTATATCCTCCTGACTACCAGAAAGAAAAAAAAAAGTTTTGTAAATTTAGTATTTTGTCATGTCATCACATCTGGACATCTGGGGGGTGTTCCAGAAAGCAGGTTATGTGACATACGCAGGTATGTTTAAGAATAAGTAAGCGGATAACCTCAACTTTCGGTTCCAAAATCAGAGGCATCTTTCAGGGTATATAAGTAACCATAGCAACCTGCTCTCTGAAGATAACCTGCTCCGGATTAGGTTCTGTTTCAGGGTTAGCTTAGGTCAGAGCTATCAGCGCATGTGTGCGGGACTTACTAACGAGACTCCAGTGGGCATAGTGCACAATATTATATATTATTACAATAAGTTATATATATACATAGTTGTATGATATGTAAATTAGAAAGCACTAATATAAGTAAAATATAAGGTAATCTATTGTAATATTATTATATTTATATTTATTGTATTGGCATAATAGTTATCTGCATAAATTATAAAACACTTTTTATGACAAGGTAATGTTTATAATATATGTTTGTTATATTTTATTATCATCTCACACATCATGGATCTGCATTTTCTATAATGTATTTCTATAATAAAAATACATATATGATATGACTTATTATATAACTAGCATCAAACAAACAATACAATTCTTATTTTCAAGGATTAAAGATTAAACGTAAAAAAAGAAAAATGATTGCACAACCACCCATTAGGTGGCGATATGCACTAAGTGTGCAAATGGCCTTTGAACAGAAGAAGAATGAAACAGTTTGGCACACTTTTTGTTAGCATCCGTTTCCAGTGACTCGTCGATTCATCGATCTATTGAGAATGTTTAGCGTGTTAACCAGGAACAAACTCTGGGTTGAATGAACTTACTCCTGGACTCGTTTTTGGAACCAACATACCTCGAGTAAGTAAGGTTTGGGTTGATCAACAGAGTTCAGGGTTTAGCAGATGGTGTTAACTCCCAGGGGTCGACTGGGAGACCAGCTCAGTTTTTAAATCAGTGAAAAGACACTAAACATACTCTGTCGATTTTGGTCATACAAATAACTGTTATACATCATTCAAATCTGTTAAGTGTCTACATTTATTTGTGTACACTCACAATAACAACAAAACTTTGTGCTTTTGTAAAATAAAGAAAACAAACAGGGTGCGCTCTCTGTCTTCTCCGCTCCACGAACTACTTTTAGAAACGAGTCACTAAAATGAACTGTAACTCAGCAAATACTCAGCACACAGACATGAGAGGTATATCTATAGAAAGCTTGAAGTGTCTACTTTTAAATTAAGTCATATCGAAAGCAAATATTCTGCGATAAAGTAATCCGTATGAAACCAACACGATGTTCAGTCTTTCCTGTCTAACTCATTATCTCTAATGCGATCCCGCCACCGCTCATATGTAAATATCCACGTGAGACACGCTTAAGTGTAAACACCCAACGCAAACAAAGCGTGAGGAGATCTTTCATCACAGCTACTCTTCATTTCTGGAAGACGCGCTGAGTAAAGGCAGGATTTCCCTCAAAAGAAGAACAAGATTTCATCCAGTAGAGGAGATCAATCTGACGAGAAATTAATGTTTATTTTTTGCATTAATTAATGTGTTAATGTTACATAAACAAACACATTTACTAACAGTTAGTTGTGTTTTTCCCAAACCACAACATGATGAATGCTATGCATCTAAGAATGTTTAGACCATATTTATTATTAATACTCTGTTCACAAATAGATTTTAGACAGTTCCATATCACTTCACCAAATTATTTGAGTTATTTCAAAAGTCCTTACAGCAAAATAACCAAAACCCACAATGACAAAAGGATAAAACAAATAAAAGGATAAAACGGCAGATCATGTCCATGTTTTTGCCACAAACTTACGCTTTTATTATGTACGGAAAGCACGTCGGTGTCTCTCCCGCTCTCTTTCACATACAGCACACACGTTAACATACGCGCTAATGTTGTTAGCGTTACTCTTATGATTTTATCAGTAACATAGTTTAACAACTTAAAACTAACTGACTTCTCACAAGCAAGGTAACAATGGCGCTGTTCGTGAAGAAAATTAATTTAAAGTTTCACTATTCCTGAGACATTGCTGCGAACACTATGGAGAGACGCACAGAGGTAATCTCTCTCTCTCTCTCATAACTTACATTTACATTTATGCATTTAGCAGACACTTTTATCCAAAGTGACTTACAGTGCATTCAGGTAATAAATTTTTTATCAGTATGTGTGTTCCTGGGAATTGAAGCCACAACCTTTTGCGGTGCTAACGCAATGCTCTACCACTGAGCCAGAGGAACATAACTTAGTTATTAACTGTATTAACATCATTTGTCTGCTATCAACGGCTCAAGCCTCTGTTACTAGGTTTAAAATGTTGTTTTGGAATTAGCAACGGAGGCGTTTGATAAGATGCGGAAGAAATAATCCTACTCACAATATCGATTTAAGTAGATAAACCGGACAAATACCTTGAAATATATCATCTGATCGATGTCTTGAGGTGTGGCAACCATAGTATAAGCGGAATAATTGACTTCGGCCCGTTGAATTATTGCAGTTATTCCTTACATATTTAATAGGAATATTAACTTTTTTTCTCTATTCGTTTCTTGTGTCTCCCAAAATAATAATAAATAAACATGCTTTATGTTCTGGTGTCCTCTACAGTGGACATGTATGAAATTGATGTCCTCTTTCATAACAGAAGGTCATATTTTGATATGAGTAGAGTGTAATGGCAGGATTTACACATCAGCTACCCACAACCTGTTAAGAACCATCAGAGAATCACATCACCTTAATTAAAAAGGGTCGAGCAAGAGCCTAGAAGCGCAGCTAAATAGTTAACAAGTGGATACTTGCATCGGTTTTGTTGGTGCTGAGTAAAGTGTCCTGGTGCATGTATAATGCGTAGATTCCTGATTAATTCCTTTAGGAGTGAAAGCTTCATCATTCCAGCCATGGGTTGGATTGGTCCGAAGTGAATCGACAAAGTTACTGGACTTAAAACTGCCAGAAGTTCCTGCCCTGTGTGGTTCGGTTTAGTTGTTGGTGGGTGTGCTGTAGGGCCGGGGACCTTGTACCTCCAACCTGTACCAGCTTTGGCCTGGTTTTCTTGCCTCTGGCAGGTTCAACACTACATGCCTTGCTTTTTTAATGCATCACTAGACGATATACACGCATCTATTGTAAAACAAGCAAGGGAAGAAGGGAGAAAAAAAATGCATATATGTATATCAGACACACACAGGGTAAGTGGGACGTGAGCACTGGACTTTGCACTGAGCTGGCTCCACGCTGCACATCACGCTTTTTTAATGCATCATACACTCAACAATACATATACATATGTAGGGTAAGCGTGGCATGTGAGTGGCGGCCGGGGGTGGGGCTTTATTATTATTATTTCATCATTACCACTACTATTATTATCATTATTACTATTTGTCCTCTTCCTGATCTTCCAACTTTCCCCTCATTTCTGACTAATTGAGTCAATGACTATTATTTTTATTTTATTGTTATTATTTATTTATTAATATTATTGCTGCTACTAGTACTATTATTATCACCTTCCTCACCCTCCATCCTCTAATTTTTGTTATGAATGCTATTATTATTATTACTACGGTTATCATTACTATTGTTTTCTTTTTACTATTGTTATGTCCGCTTTTACTTTACTTATTAATTTTTTTTTTGGTTTATATACCACCCAGTCACACTCACACACATATACATACACACACACACACTACACACACACACACACACACACACACACACACATATTCACACACAAATCACATTGGCTATCATGTATGTTTTATTGACCTTGGTTATTTTGTATTTGATTTGTCACCTGTAAATAGTATGTTTGCATAATAATAATAAAAACTCGGACTCAAGGGTAGTCGGAGAAGTTTTATCTGGTTTCCCTTTAACACCCATTTTGGTTAGTTTGATCAATAAAAAGGCGCATAGTTTCAGCGGGAAAGTGTTTCTTTGTCCCACTTGACAAAGTGGGACCCACTTGTCCCAACATTTGCATGTTTTATGACTGTTCTGAAGAATCAGTGTAGTTTTTCCACAGTACAGTAAAAATAGTATCATGCATTTCACAATCACATAGTGTACATCATTGTTTGAGGAATAAAGAGCAGATCATTTTGATACCAAGAAACAAATACCTAGAAGATATAAAACCAGAGATACATTCAAATACCTGAATATAAGTGTTTAGAGCTTACTAATACGAATAACGAGTGGTAACTAGGCTAATATAATAAGGAAACATACAAACACCACATGCATATACCAGATACATTTGTAACTGAATAATAATGGTCTAAATAAAAAAAATGTCTCTATGTGTGTGTGTTATGTGTATTGTAATCTTGGGGGTAAGTCCACTGGTCAGCCAGGCTGTTGGTGCCTGGTACTGAGGGTCATTTATGGCGCTTTTCTACTGCATGGTACGGTTCAGTACGGCTCGCTTTTGGGGGTTTCCAATGCGTACAGTACCTGGTACCCGGTATTTTTTAGTACCACCTCAGCCGAGGTTCCAAGCGAGCCGCACCTACCAAAATGTGACGGTAAACAGCTGATCACTAATTGGCCGGAGAAAATCGTCACTGCCTGCGTCATTGAATTTGCGACTCGAGACACAACAGACCCGATAGATTTAAATCAGTACAGCCAGCAAAGGATCACAATGCAACACACACACATTAACAAACAAAAATACCTGCTTTGTTGTATTTGATTTGTCCAAATAGTATGTTTGTATAATATTATAAATTAAAAAATAGACAGAAGCCTGGACTCCAAGCGTAGTGGCTGAGATTTTCAAGTGTATTTTGCGTTCTCAGGGCACCGAAAATAAAGAGAATACCACCTTTTGGGTATGGGAGAAGTTTTATCTGGTTTGGATCATAAGCAGATGTTACACATTTGGTATCTCTGAAAAGCCCTGAATGTGCTCTGTACAGGACATCCAGACTTAAAACTGTGATATGTAACGTCTTAGAGAATTTGCTAAAACATAATGTCCTCTAGAGAGGACAAAACTCCAGAGATGGTAGTCAGGAGGTAAAATTTAAACAATGTTTTTATTTTTTTCTTCAAGATAGCTGAAGCTTTAGCCTCCTGCTCACAAAAACAAACTTATAATTCCTTTTTCTGCACTCTATACCCTACAAAGGACAAGTTTGTATATGTACTGCCATGCTTGCGCCATTTATTTGATCAGTTTATTTTTGTTCAACATTAAATATTTAATGAGGGGTCCACATCAGTAGCTTGTTACATTAAAAGGTTTCTTAAAAAGGCCAAGCTGTTTGTGAAACCTTGTTTCATCTTTATGGTTTTGTAAAGAGTTTTCAGATATACATGCACTTAAAATTCATGGTATATGTACTGAATTCCTTCTCAGCCATTGCTGTTGATTTAACTGGGTTATACTGTCTAAGAATGAAGCAGAAAGTTACGATCAAAGTCCCTTTATGTCCACAGTATATTTTGTGCAAAAGCTTGAACATCCATGTTCATATTCATGTCATTTCACAACTATGCCATCATTAATAACACTATCAGTATTCAAAAGGACCAAGTCACCACTTTAGTTGAGGGGCCACACACATGATGAAGTCATGAGAAGTTGCAATAAATGCATCAAGAATCTGTACACCTGCCGCAGCTGAGAACTATTATTCTGCTGCGTGATACTGCAGAAGAACTGATGATGGCACGGTTTGATCTTCAGCTGACCAATCATCAGAAAGGGGCATTTAATTCCCACCCACGGGCAGAAATCGAATATTCAAGCTGTATATTCATTTTTCTGCCTCTGAGCGAAAACAAAAATAAGCCGAATTCTCGTTAAAAAAAAAAAAACACGAAAAGGAGCAGTTTTCTAATTTTTCTACTTTTAATGTTAAATCAAAAAACGAATGATACACAGATTTTACATGCACGAAATAATGCCTTTTTGAGCATAGCTTTATCCACAATGGATAGTTGTTTTTTTGTGAACAAAGAAAACATCATGATCATGCGTAATAAATCATAAATCATGATGGTGTGCTCACCTTACGTAATGTCTTAATTAAGGTGTTCATCCATAAAGTCATAAATGAAAGACTTTGAACTCATGTTAGTTCCTGATAATTCATGAGATATTAATGCATAATTCACACATAAATTTATGCATGAATTCATGGTAATTCATGTAAACTTACCGTAAAGTGTTACCAATAAATTTTATCAAATTAAAATATATTTTATATTGTAATAAAACATACTATTGTCCTGTATAATAAAAAGTAGTATTTAATAATCATGATAATATATAATCTAACAGAATACGTTATAATAAAGGCATTAATAGAATTATTATTAAAAGTACCTGCCAAAAGTTTAGAAACATTACAATTAATAATGATTTTTTAATAAATCTATTCTGCTCACAAAGGCTGCATTTATTTGATAAAAAATCAATGTAAAACAGCAATACTGTGAAAAATTACAGATTACATTGTCTATTTTGATACATTTTAAAATGTGATTTGTTCCTGTGATGCAAAGCAGAATTTCCAGCATCAGTACTCCAGTCCTCAGTGTCCCATGATCCTTCAGAAATCATTCCATTTTGATTTGATGCTCAAGAAACATTTCTGATTATTGTGTGTTCAAAACAGTTGTGCTGCTTCACATTTTTTGTAGAAATGGTGATGCATTTTTCAAGATTCTTTTATAAATAGAAAGTTTAATGAACAGCATTCATTTGCATTTATGAAATGTTTATTACATTTGTCAAGTAATTAATTCAATAGTAATCTTTTGTAACATTTTAAATGCCTTCACATACTTTTTCACTTTGATGCATGATGAATAAATATTACCTCTCTCTTTTAAATGTTACCACAGTTTGAATGGTATCATTGTTTCCAAAAAGTTTTTAACATTGATTATAATGAATGGTAAATGTTTCTTGAGCAGCAAATCAACCTGTTAGAATGATTTCTGAAGGATCATGTGACACTGAAACCGCAGGGAGACTTCTCTTTATTACCAACAGATTTATGATTCTCATGACGAATATTGCATTTGCAAATGCAAAATAAAACATCACAAGCTCAGAGTAGCATTTACAGTGAATTGAAACTGAAAATAGAGTACTGTTACAACAAAAATGCAGCGTTAGAGTATACAGTGGGTACGGAAAGTATTCAGACCCCCTTAAATTTTCACTCTTTGTTATATTGCAGCCATTTGCTAAAATCATTTAAGTTCATTTTTTCCTCAATGTACACACAGCACCCCATATTGACAGAAAAACACAGAATTGTTGACATTTTGCAGATTTATTAAAAAGAAAACTGAAATATCACATGGTCCTAAGTATTCAGACCCTTTGCTGTGACACTCATATTTTAACTCAGGTGCTGTCCATTTCTTCTGATCATCCTTGAGATGGTTCTACACCTTCATTTGAGTCCAGCTGTGTTTGATTATACTGATTGGACTTGATTAGGAAAGCCGCACACCTGTCTATATATGACCTTACAGCTCACAGTGCATGTCAGAGCAAATGAGAATCATGAGGTCAAAGGAACTGCCTGAAGAGCTCAGAGACAGAATTGTGGCAAGGCACAGATCTGGCCAAGGTTACAAAAAAATTCTGCTGCACTTAAGGTTCCTAAGAGCACAGTGGCCTCCATAATCCTTAAATGGAAGACGTTTGGGATGACCAGAACCCTTCCTAGAGCTGGCTGTCCGGCCAAACTGAGCTATCGGGGGAGAAGAGCCTTGGTGAGAGAGGTAAAGAAGAACCCAAAGATCACTGTGGCTGAGCTCCAGAGATGCATTCGGGAGATGGGAGAAAGTTGTAGAAAGTCAACCATCACTGCAGCCCTCCACCAGTCGGGGCTTTATGGCAGAGTGGCCTGACGGAATCCTCTCCTCAGTGCAAGACACACGAAAGCTCGCATGGAGTTTGCTAAAAAACACTTGAAGGACTCCAAGATGGTGAAAAATAAGATTCTCTGGTCTGATGAGACCAAGATAGAACTTTTTGGCCTTAATTCTAAGCGGTATGTGTGGAGAAAACCAGGCACTGCTCATCACCTGTCCAATACAGTCCCAACAGTGAAGCATGGTGGTGGCAGCATCATGCTGTGGGGGTGTTTTCAGCTGCAGGGACAGGACGACTGGTTGCAATCGAGGGAAAGATGAATGCGGCCAAGTACAGGGATATCCTGGACGAAAACCTTCTCCAGAGTGCTCAGGACCTCAGACTGGGCCGAAGGTTTACCTTCCAACAAGACAATGACCCTAAGCACACAGCTAAAATAACGAAGGAGTGGCTTCACAACAACTCCGTGACTGTTCTTGAATGGCCCAGCCAGAGCCCTGACTTAAACCCAATTGAGCATCTCTGGAGAGACCTAAAAATGGCTGTCCACCAACGTTTACCATCCAACCTGACAGAACTAGAGAGGATCTGCAAGGAGGAATGGCAGAGGATCCCCAAATCCAGGTGTGAAAAACTTGTTGCATCTTTCCCAAAAAGACTCATGGCTTAAATCTTAAAGCTTAAATCAAAAGGGTGCTTCTACTAAATACTGAGCAAAGGGTCTGAATACTTAGGACCATGTGATATTTCAGTTTTTCTTTTTTAATAAATCTGCAAAAATGTCAACAATTCTGTGGTTTTCTGTCAACATGGGGTGCTGTGTGTGCATTAATGAGGAAAAAAAATGAACTTAAATGATTTTAGCAAATGGCTGCAATATAACAAAGAGTGAAACATTTTTCGTACCCACTGTATGTTGTACACTGAACATTTTGAATATGCACACTTCCAGTGGCACTTTTGTAGTTTTCTAATTTCGTATTTGTTGTCCTTATTTTTTGTCTTTGGATGCTTGAGGATACACAGAGCAAGAATTTAATTGTATAGTGTAACAGTGTGTTTGTGACATATGACAATAAATTCTCTTGAAACTTACTTGTAGGCCTAAAATCTGTGAAACAGCCGTATTTTATCTTTTCAGTGACCCATTAATCCATGTTTTAGCCTACAGTTACACTTACTATACTCCACTCAGCAAGCATGTATTCAGGATAAATTGATGATTATTTTAAACCAACCAGCAAAAAACGTCTCGGGTTACAGGAAGACAGCCCTGAATAGAGCGATTTCATGCTTTGGGAACGCCCCTGCGGACCGATGTCTGTGAACCCATATAGAATCACGCCAATTCAGCCCGTCATTGATCGTCTCTGGCGTCAGCTCATACTGGCGAACCATCCACTCCTCAGATTTCTCTGCCGAAAAGAACCCTGTCGGCAGCGTGAGGAGCAGCAACGTTCACACCCTGATAAGAGAACAGGGTTACAGTGAGTAACCTCAGCTCTTCATCCTGCATGAGCTTTTCACGCTTTGGGAACCCTAGGGGCAACACAGCTGAGGCCGCTGCCATCTGGTCCATGAACCTACAACAACATGCCGGTCAGTTCAAACAGACAAGATCTGTGGGAACCTGGATATCGTATCAACGCCAAAGGACCTGCATCTGAATCAAATGACAAAAGTGCGGAGAAGACCATACTGCCGCAACACAAATATCTTCAGGGGAACCCTCTTGAGCCAAGAGAGGAGGCTGGCCCTAGTAGAAACAAGACTAAGAAGTGAAGGAGGTTCCGGGCCTCATAAGCCAAATGGCGCTCAGGTGAAATCCTCTGCTTTGACTGGAGCCTGCAGGGCACTGCAGCATCCAATAACTGGGAGGATTTTCTGCGTCCACATAAAGCCAATGCCCTGACCGGGAAGGATGTGGAGTCTCATCCTCACTTGAAGCAAAGGGAGGAGGATGGAAAAGTGAAGTGTGACCACCTGTGTCGAGCTGAATGATGTGGACAAGACCTTGGGAACATAGCCATCCTTGGGTCGATAGTGTAACTTACAAACCAGTCCCAAAGTCTATACACGTCTCACTGACAGAGAGGGCCTGCAAGTCTCTTGAACTCTCTTTAGTGACGTGGAAGCGCCAGCAAAGAACAGGTCAGTATCCGCTCTGAAGCTGACTCCAAGGGCTCGTTCGATGTCACTGTGGTACCTCTATCGCTCCCTGTAGGAAGAAGGAAGTTCTAACTGTAGCCAGAAGCCTTGACTCCATGTATAAAGGCAGAGACTAAACGACCCCAGGGGAATCTCATTAAGCTCTGTCTGAGCTGACCGATGGCCCAAATAAATCCCAGTGGTAGCAGCCTCCCTTTAGAATCCTCTTGCAAAAACTCCAGGACTGGACCAACAGGGCAGTTTGTTTGGGTTGATTGATAAACACCTGACTGACTTGGAAGAATACAGCTGAAGCGGAGCTCTGGCACTGGTCTCCTGAACCTTGACAGGTAAAACATCCAGGCCCCGACTGTGGCGGAGCTCTGGTTGATGCCAGATCCTGCTCTGGAGACATGAAGTCCCGCCTGATCGGAATCTCCCAAGGTGGCGATGACAAGAGGAAGTTATCTCAGAGAACCAAGTCTGGGAGGGCCAGAATGGGGCTATGAGAAGGTCTGACACTGCTCACCTTTACTCTGCATAGTACTGCCGGAATCAGCTTTATTGGCCGGTCAGCATGACATTCGGCCACCAGTGGGCCGCTTCATGCAACCGTCTGTGTCGTCGGGGACTCAGGGAGAACCAGAGCGGCACTGATGACTCTTGAGAAGCATAAACTCCGCTGCCAAACAGATCCCAAATCTGGGATACTGTCTGATGGTTCAACATCCATACTCCGCCTAACCGCTCCCAGACTTGACAGAAAGTCGGCCAGCAGGAACACCTATTCCTTCTTACTTATCTGTCCTCAAGGAAAGGAACTTGTCCACTGGGACCAAAGGAGAAGATGGCGTTCCAGCCTGAGGCAGTCGCAGTGCGATGGATGACCTCCTTGACGGTTTATGGGGCACAATCGCCATGTTGTCCGTCCTGACTATGATAATGATGCCCCCTGAGGACGGGAGAAATACATCAAAGACAGGAAGACAGCCCTGAGTTCCAGGCAATTTATGTGCCAAGAGAGGAACTCTCCTGTCCAGTCAGCCAATGAATTGGTCTGGCTCTATATGGGTTCACAGCCCGTCATTGATGCGTCCCGCGGTGACCATATGGCGACGGTGAATCGCACCTATTCTTACACCCAAAGAGAAGCACCTAACCGCTACTGTATTGTAAAATGGTGACCGAGAGACAACCGGTTCACCCTGATAAGGCGAGTGGCTGGGAACAGTGGGTGTAACCTCAGCTCCTTCATCCACCAAAGGAACGGCCTCATGTGAAGCAACATGGCAACACAGGGGAGGCTGCCATGAGGCCTAGCAGCCTGCGGCATGAACCTACAGAGACATGCCGCCTAGTTTGCCAGTGGGCCAGACATGGTAAAATTGGATATCCAGCAGGAGCCAAACGGACCTGCATCTGAATGGAATCCAAATGAACCCCAGAAACAGGGTTCGTGAGATGGGAGGAGCACACCTTCTTGGCTGCTCATCCTGAGGCCAAGAGAATGAATGTGGCGTAGAACAATATCATCTGTGACGAACTAGCTCCTGGTGCCATTTGCCAGTCGTCCAGGTAGTTCAACACACGAATGCCCTGGAGCCTCAAAGGGTGCAGCATCCATGCATTTCGTGAATGTTCTCGGCGCCAAGGCCAGGCCGAGGGAAGGACCTTGTATTTGTAAACCTTCCTCCCAAGGCAAAACGAAGGAACCTTCTGTCTCAGCTGAATGACCTGGATGTAGAAATACGCATCCTTTAGGTCGATAGTGACAAACCAGTCCCCTTCTTGGATCTGAGACATGATGGTTTTCATCGTCAGCATCTTGAACTTCCTCTGTAGAGGGAAAATTCAAACGCAGAGATCCAGAACAGGTCTCAGGTTGCCATCCCTCTTAAGAACCTCCCTGATGTCCGACTGTGGTATTTCCTCTATCACTTTTCTGTACAGGAGGGAGGAAAGTTCTAACTGTAGAACAGAAGCCTTGAGGCGCTGTTTCACATCAGTTGAACCCTGTCTAAGGGGGATTTTCCCAAACTGAAGTGATGGATGATGAATTTGACCGTGTTCCTCATATTTATAATCCATTTAGAAGGAACTGAAAGTCAGCGGCACCCTCCGCTCATAGGAGAGCCCTTGTTTGTAAATATGAAGTGCTGGAATAACAGGTGGCCGCAGATATTTTACTCATAAGAACAGGGGTGCCGAATAATTGTCCCCACACATTTATTGGCGGCGAAGACATATATTTCATCAGCTCTCCCCAACTGCCAAGACCGATAATAAAAGAGAATGAATTTATTGCCGAAAGCCTCGAGGGGTGGCTGTGACAGATTTAGTGAGGAGAGCACGTTTGAAGCGGCAGAACATTTATCTGACCGCCAATAACGGTGAAGCGGCTCTCGTGTGACCCAAAGGTCAGGAACGACCTCCCGGATTCCGTAGCATATAGGGCCGCTATGTCAACTCGCCTGTGTGGGCGTGCATGAAGATTAATTACGGGCTTTCTTGAGGCAAAGTTGTTCAGAATGAGGAGACCTATCACATGTGAATTTTTGATATATAAGTGAAACACTGATATTTCTAAACACAATATATAGACTTCTCTACACTGGGTGAGATACAGTTCAAAACTATAAAATAAAACTTATTTTTCGGTGAGGTTATAGCATGGCGTTGTCCGATCATCAAATTGGCGCATGCGTAAACGTGTGCTTAGTGGCTCCTGAGAGCTGGTCAGGATGTCAAAATTAATCCGTGAATTCAACCAGTGACGTGGATGATTCTGCATCAAGGAGTTAGTCCAAGATTATAGCCCACTCTAACAACGGGAACACAAATGAGTGTTATAAAAAAATGCACCCACTATTTTAAATTCTCCTGTCGTCTGCCATGTTCCTCTAAGCTGTGCACATTCACGGCCATGCACAGAAAGAAGAATGGATGACACTGAAACACCTCAATGCCGAGCAGAGGGTTATGAGACGGGATTCTCAGTTCTACATTCAAATACAGAGTTTATCGATACAGAGTATAATTTTACTTATCGGTGCGGGTCATAGCGAGGATGAATCGTATGTCGCACATGTTGACAGCAGGGATCAATAGAATCCAATATCACGTAGTCATAGACCAAGTTGCCAACTGAGGCAGCAGCTGAAAAGCAAATACAAATGAAATGATCGCAAGTTTAAAGATTAATCGAACAAATGGATAACAGTAAATCTCAGACATGGCGCGTGTAGTAGTATGAGCTACTCTGTGTCAGGTGAATACCATCAGCCAATGAATTGTGCGTGATTCTATATGGGTTCACTAGAGATATTTAGATAAGCATAAGAGTTAATTTCTTCACTTTTTAATAAAGAAATGAATGTTTAACCACTACTGTATTGTATGGTGACCGGAGGAATAATGTTCGTTCATATTAGTAACAAACTTGAAGAATTTGAACTGATGTATCAGTTTAAATACTTCAATTAGAATTCGTTATAAATGTCATAACATTGGAACACTGGTCCAGACTTAAGGTTTGATGCAGAGGAACGACATCCTTATGTTTTGAAGATCAAAACATATATAAGATTTCTAACAGACAGTCAGATTTTGATTTTTTATCTGTAGGTATTTGATAGAATCCATGATATGCCTCTGAACAAGATGTTCAGGATCTCCAGTGAAAAACAGGCCCTACAAACAATTAATTTCTACTTAACTTGTTATCCATGTATATCCCTATATTGTACTAAAATATGGCAGGTTAGGTAGCCAATTTTTTCAGTTTCATCTGACATTTGTCTCTGAGAACCTGAAGTAATTCTGGACAACTCCAGGAAGGTTGCAGTTCTGGATGGTGACACTGGAGAAATTCTTCAAATTAATTCATTTTGCAGTTATTTTATTCTCCACCTGTTTCTGACCCTGCTGACTCAGAACTGAATGAATGGAGAAAGACATATATTTCATCATGAGATTTTCTCCCCACTTTCAATTGTTTTACTTCAATGATAGGTTAGAATTTTGTGAATTTATTGAGTGAAAGATCAAAAGGATAAACAATGCACATTTATTTTCACAGCCGCTTTGCTCATATTTATCAAGGGTGCCAATATTAGTGGAGGGCACTGTATGTCGTGTACGACAAAACTAACCGAGCATGTCACCTCCCGGTCACCGTAGTATTGTATAAAGTGCTATATAAATAGAATTTGATGATGTGTGCACTCCAAAATTTAAACATGTGACAGTATTTTGACACTTACCCAAAGAAAATTTCTTCTCTGAGAACATGGTCCCATTCTCTTATGGGATTTCCTTTAAATGCATCCCTAAAAAACTTCTTAATGGTCTGCACTCGCTGTCTTGCATTCTGTCTTCTTTTTGAAGTGGGATCTGGACCACTTATGAAGTAAGCAAATTGTCTAAAAGACAAAGAGAAAGACATAAGTATTACCATCTTCAACAGAAAAACCTAGGAATGAAAGATTTGATTGACAGAAGTGTTTCTTGAGGCAAAGTTGTTCAGAATGAGGAGACCTATCACATGTGAATTTTGATATATAAGTGAAACACTGATATATAGACATAAACACAAATATATAGACATTTTCTCTACACTGGGGTAATTTACAATAAAAAAAGTTCAAAACTATAAAATAAAAACTATTTTTAATAGTTATAGCACCACCCATTGTCCGATCATCATGTAAATTGGGCATGCTTGTGTAGAAACGTGTTTTATCCCTTTATGGTTAGGATGTCAAAATTAATTGTTTGTATGATGCATCGCGATGTGGATGTGGATGATTCTTCATCAACGCAGTTAGTCCATTTAGATTATAGCCCACTCTAACAACGGGAACACAAATGAGTGTTATAAAAAATGCACCCACTATTTTAAATTCTCCTGTGTCTGCCATGTTCCTCTAAGCTGTGCACATTCACGGCCATGCACAGAAGAAAGAATAACGTTGTGCACTGAAGAAACAATAAAATGCCGTGCAGAGAACAGACACGGGATATTACTGCAGTTCTCTGACTAACCATACAGAGTTTGTGTCGATACAGAGTTAGAAGTGGTGAATGCGGTTTACAGGGTCTATAGAAGAGAACTGTGTCAGCACATGTGAGCAGCAGGGATCAGCTTAATGAATCCAATATCTGTAGTCATACTTTATGACCAAGTTGCTCAACATGAGGAGCGTGAAAAGCAAATACAAATGAAATAAAACGTCATCATGATTTAAAGAGTGGCGTGATTAAGTGGTGGAAATAACGGATAAGCACAGTAAACTCAGACATCACAGGTGTAGTAGTATGCAAACTCAAAATGTGTCAGGTGAATACCTCAGAATTTTGTGTGTGTTTGTGTGTGAGTTTTAGAGATATTTAGATAACAATAAGAGTTAATTTCTTCACTTTTTTAATATTTAGCTATAAGATCTGTTTAAATGCTTAATTTTGCTTTCATATTAGATAATAATAGTATCATATTAAAACAAACTGAAGAATTTGAACTGATGTATCAGTTTAAATACTTCAATTAGTGTTATGAAGTTACGTTATAAAGTTAATCAGAACATTGGAACACTGGTCCAGACTTAAGTTTTGTTTGATGTTTGCTACATTGAGGAAGTTGAATTGTGATGCATCTTGATGCTTTGTGATATCGAATCGAAGACATGATAATTGTACTCTAATCGAATCGTGAGACCAGTGAAGATTCACACCCCTATTTATGGTATTTGGCAACAATTAATTTCTACTTATTTCCTTGTTATCCAGAAAAGAATATATACAATATATTGCACTATGGGAAATATAAGGGCAGGCCTTTAGGTAGCCAATGATGTGCTGTTTTTAATTCAGGTGACATTTGTCTCTGAGAACCTGACACCTTGTAATTCTGGAGACTCCAGGAAGGTTGCAGTTCTGGAAAATGGTGACACTGGAGACTAAATGTTTCCTGATGGTTTTACACCTAATTCTTCAAATTAATTCTTAAATATTTTGCAGTTAAGGTATATTTTATTCTCCACCTGTTTTTTCTGACCCTGCTGACTCAGTGAGCATTTTGCTGTCCAATGGAATGCCCTTAACTGAAAATTGAGTGTTTAATCTTATTATTATACATTACTGACACTCTATCCTCCAACTTGATACTGTTAAGTGCTTTGACACAATCTGTATTGTTAAAAGCGCTATATAAATAAAGGTGACTTGACAATGGTCATGTCTTAACTTTGCAATTTCTGTATTGCATTTGTTTTGAATATTTCTCATGTAGATTTAATAATTTTTTACTTAAAAGAGTTACATCTCTTTTTTGGCTCATTTTATCTGTAAAATGAGTGTCTTTAATACTTGTTCATAGATCTGTTGTTTAAATAATTTCCTTGCTGCTAGGAAGGAATATTTTGTTTCCTACCTATTTGTAGTCTGCATTTTCGTTGGTTTGTAGTTTTGATTGCACTTACTGGTAATTATAATCATCTGCGCCTCCATTGCTCCTTGGGCAAGGTGTTAGTTTCGTCTCGAGCTATTAGCACTCTGTTAGGCTTATTGGCTGGGCTAATCAGAAGCCGTTCACAGCGACTGTTAAAGTATTTAAACTGCTTGGTTGCGGCTTTAAGTTGGGAGAAGCCGATTAGTCACCAGAAGAAACGGACGTCAGCTTGTGAGTGTCTTTAATACTTGTTCATAGATCTGTTGTTTTAATAATTTCCTTGCTGCTAGGAAGGAATATTTCGTTTCCTACCTATTTGTAGTCTGCATTTTCGTTGGTTTGTAGTTTTGATTGCACTTACTGGTAATTATAATCATTTGCGCCTCCATTGATCCTTTGGCAAGGTGTTAGTTTCGTCTCGAGCTATTAGCACTCTGTTAGGCTTATTGGCTAGGCTAATCAGAAGCCGTTCACAGCGACTGTTAAAGTATTTAAACTGCTTGGTTGCGGCTTTAAGTTGGGAGAAGCCGATTAGTCACCAGAAGAAATGGACGTCAGCTTGCAAATGTCTTTAATACTTGTTGATAGATCTGTTGTTTAAATAATTTCCTTGCTGCTAGGAAGGAATATTTTGTTTCCTACCTATTTGTAGTCTGCATTTTTGTTGGTTTGTAGTTTTGATTGCACTTACTGGTAATTATAATAATTTGCACCTCCATTGCTCCTTGGGCAAGGTGTTAGTTTCGTCTCGAGCTATTAGCACTGTTAGGCTTATTGGCTGGGCTAATCAGAAGCCGTTCACAGCTGTTTTCACTCTATTCTCTTAATTAGACTGTATTTATTTGATGTCCGAGGCTGACGCGGAAGCGTCTGCGTAACCGTTCAGCATCCTCGTGTGAAGACAGACGAGTGTAAAGACAAGCGACTTTTTCCTGCGCGACTTTTAGAAGACAGACGAGTGTAAAGACAAGCGACTTTTTCCTGCGCGACTTTTAGAAGACAGACGAGTGTAAAGACAAGCGACTTTTTCCTGCACGACTTTTAGAAGACAGACGAGTGTAAAAAAGCGACTGCGCGACTTGCCACCAACCCCCTTACCGTTTTTTTTTGACGAAACCTACGCTCCCTTTCTCCCTCACATCTTTCCTCTGTAGTATCTTCCTCTCTTCCCTCACCCACCCATTTCTCATCTCTGGATGTGAATGCTGCTACTGATACTTTATGCTCTACTTTAACCACTTGTCTAGATGACATTTGTCCTCTCTCCTCCAGGCCAGCACGGACTGCACCTTCTAACCCCTGGTTATCTGATGTTCTTCGTGAACATCGGACCAGACTCCGAGCGGCAGAGAGAAAATGGTGAAAATCAAACGAGCCGTCGGACCTGAGTATGTATCAATCGTTTCTTTCGTCTTTTGCCGCTGAAGTCCATGCTGCCAAATCGTCACATTTCCATAACAATGCTCCAGATATGCGTAATCTCTTTAGAACATTTAATTCTCTCCTCTGTCCCCTTCACCACCTCCCACCATAACAGCTGATGACTTTGCAACTTTTTACAAACAAAACTAAAACAATCAGTAGTCAGTTTTCACCTCCACTCACACAGAACCCCCAACCAACTAGATCCACTGCTCAAACTCCCATCTTCTCCTTCTGTCCCCTCACTGAGGCGGAAGTATCCAAACTTCTCCTCTCCAGCCATCTTACAACATGTCCTCTAGACCCTATCCTCACACCTTCTCCAAGCAATCTCTCCGCACTCTTACCAGCACTAACACACATTATCAACACATCTCTCCTCACAGGCATCTTCCCCACTGCATTCAAGCAGGCTCTGGTAACCCCACTGCTCAAAAAACCTACATTAAACACTTCTCTTTTAGAAAACTACAGACCTGTCTCTCTCCTTCCATTCATTGCCAAAACACTCGAACGAGTTGTCTTCAACCAGGTCTCATTGTTTCTTTCACAGAACAACAAACTGGACGCTAAACAGTCAGGTTTCAGGAGTGGCCATTCAACTGAGACTGCGCTACTATCGGTCACTGAAGCCCTGCGAATGGCAAAAGCCGATTCCAAATCATCAGTCCTCATTCTGCTGGATCTGTCTGCCGCTTTTGATACTGTCAATCATCAGATCCTCCTGTTCACCCTCTCATCACTGGATATCACTGGGATTCCACTTCGCTGGTTTGAATCTATCTCA
>CM050431.1:27700466-27745466 GCA_027564155.1 Gymnocypris eckloni scoliostomus
GTATTTTAGATATCAATATTCCCTTCACAGTTTCACATCGGCCGTGTTTTTACATTATGCTGATGAAGTTTGAAGCAAATTGGGTAAAAGTAAGATGCTAAATTCAAAGCATTTTGAAAATGACACACTTCCTGCTGCCAGTTGGTGGCGCTATAACTTTGCCTCATAATTATCACATCGATGCGATCGGCTTCATACAAACCACTGAAGTGTGATCAAAATCAGACAATGTATGTGGACTTTATTAGACACTTCCTGTATCTCAATTCTCGCCATAACTTCATCGCCTCGCCACGGACAAACCGTTCGAGATATCAAAAATCCCTCCGGAATTTAGCATCCCCAATGTCTTGAGATCATGTTCACCAGGTTTGGGGCTCGTCTGTTGAAAATCCTGGGAGGAGTATTTCAAATTCCAGAGCATGTGCTTTTTAAACAGCCCTGAATAGCCGACTTCCTGTTGGGCGCTCCCATGACATGCGGCACAAAAGTTGTTCGGCTCGATGAGATCTATATATGTACCGAATTTCATATGAATACGTGCAAGTATGTGTGAGCTATTCATCAAGTTTTCTGATGGTGTTCCAGGGGGCGCCGTAGAGCCTCTGTGCCACGCCCGGGTCCCAGCCTTTGTGGCCTCCTAACTGCCGCGGGTTCCAATGTGTGTGCAAATTTTCAAGAGTTTATGACCATGTTAAGCCCCCCAAAAATGCCCGGATAGTCAAAAAGAAAAAAGATTACTAAGGAAAACAATTGAATAGCCGACTTCCTGTTGGGCGGAGCCCCTGACATGCAGTGCAAAAGTTGTTCGGCTCGATGAGATCTATATGTGTACCGAATTTCATATGAATACGTGCAAGTATGTGTGAGCTACACATCAAGTTTTCTGATGGTGTTCCAGGGGGCGCCGTAGAGCCTCTGTGCCACGCCCGGGTCCCAGCCGCTGCGGCGTCCTAACTGCTGTGGGTTCCAATGTGTGTGCAAATTTTCAAGAGTTTTTGACCATGTTAAGCCCCCCAAAAATACCCGGATAGTCAAAAAAAATAAAGAATCCTAAGGAAAACAATAGAGCCCTGCGCCTTTTTGGCTTGGGCCCTACTTATTGGTCAGATCATAAAAACTCACCAGTTTCCCCTGCAGTAATGTGTGATGCAGCTAAGGCTACAATACATGGATACATTATTTCTTATACTGCTGCACATAAGGAAGCCCATATATCTAAACGGCAAAACACAGAAAAGGAGGTTAAAAGACTAGAACACCTCCACAGTACAACCCCCACTCAAATTAACTGGTCTGTTTTATGCCATGCTAGGTCCAAACTTAATCTTGACCACACTAATCATATAAAAAACTACTGTTTCTTTCCAAACAGAATTATTATGAGCATGCAAACAAATCTAGTAGACTGTTAGCATATCAGATTAAAAAGAAACAATCTGAGCGAGCAATTAAATCTCTAAAGATGCCAAATGGTGTCACAACATAGGATCATGTACTTTTAAATGATGCATTTCGATCCTACTATGAATCGCTCTATTGTTCACAAAACAGAGCTTCACAATTAGAATTTCAAACTTTTTTCAATAATATTTATCTTTCAGTTATTTCGGATGAATTTGGTTATAACTTCAGAAGAGGTCCTGGCTGCAATACAATCAATGTCATCTAATAAGTCACCAGGACCCGACGGTTTTCCCCTGGAATTTTATGAATAATTTTGGCCCGAGCTTTCTAACATTTTTATGCCAGCTTTACAAGCTACTTTAGATCAAGGCACAATACCTGAAACATGGAAAATAGCAAATCCCTGCATAATACTTAAGAAAGATAAAGACCCACAAGACATCATACAGACCAATAAGTCTACTTAATACAGATTCTAAAATACTGGCAAAAGTTTTGGCATGTAGGTTGGAGAGCATACTACCCAAGTTAGTTAAGCCGGACCAAACAGGGTTTGTGAAATCACGTTATGGCACTGATAATATACGTCCACTTTTAAATGTTATTGATTTTGTTCAAGGTGCACTTGTCCTCTCCCTTGATGCTGAAAAAGCTTTTGACAGAGTCGAGTGGGACTTTTTGTTTTCCACTCTGGGAAAATTTAACCTATTAAATAATTGTATTATTCAGTTGCTTTACTCTGATCCTAAAGCAACAGTAATTGTGAATGGTCTTACTTTGTCTTGTTCTGCATTGGGAGAGGCACAAGGCAGGGATGCCCTCTTTCACCTTTACTTTTCACTCTAGTCATTGAACCCTTAGCAGAACTCATTAGAAGATTGGTCTTTCAGCATGTCTGAAGCTGGGAACCTCTCAAATATCTTGTTTATTTTCAGAGGGCACCCTAAAGTTTTCCAGCAGATTGTAGAGCAATATAAAGTTACAAAGCCCAATTTTACAAATACCTTCAATTGCGACAATTTTTAAACCAAAGATGGACAAAGACTGAATCAATTAGTTTAAAAGGATTAATATCAAGGGCATATGACATCTTGTCTAGTAATTGCACTTCTGCTTTGCCGGGACTGAAGGTGTTTGGGAGAAGGATATTGGTCAAACCATTGAAGAGAAGGACTGGGCTATCGAATGTGATAACATGTTTCCAAAATGTACTTCCCTTGGGATCCATGAGCTCAACTTTACATTTTGAATAGGATATATCTTACACCGATGTGTATTAAGAAGATGTTTATCAATGCCACAGGCCTATGTTCAAGTGTAAAAAGATAAAGGCACATTCATTCATTGTTTTGGTACTGTGACCAAATTGTGCCGTTTTGGAAGAAAATACAGTGTAATGAAAGATCTTCTTGAACTAAACTTTGATATGACCCCAGCTTTATATTTTTTATCTTAATGTGAACAGATTGTTTAAAACCGATGCAATACAGTAATTTATTGTCTTGGCATATTTAGCTAAAAATGCTTTTTGTTACCGTGGTCTGCATCACAGGCTCCATCTTTCAAAATGTGGATATCACAGATTGCTACTTGGTTGCCACTTCAAAAGCTCACTTATGATAAACATCAAAAACAATAAAAATAAATAAAATGTCCTCATAAAGTCTTGCTCACCTTATACATCATGTTCCCTTCTTGCTTCTTCAAAGACACGGGTCTTTCCATCACAGTTTATCCATCGAGACTGGAAACAAGAAAGCATGTTGAATATATACAATATAAATTGTTATGCGTAAAATATGAGGATTATTGCATTTCTGCTAATTATGTATATTTTGTTTACATTTTATTTTTATTTGTAACATTATTTAGCTTAAACACCCAATAAATGCTTTAATAATGTGAAATATGATTAACATAGATGCAAAAGATGCCACTACATTTATGCATGAAATCTTCATAGCGTTTGAAGGATTTTAAGTGGATAAAAATATAAATTGAGGCAGGTTAATCCTTCCTATGGTACCTTAACATTTCAATCTTGTGTTTTAAAAAGACACAGACATGTAGTCAAAGGCCTGTATCAAATTCTGGGATGCCTCTCCCAAAAGCATAGCAAGCCTAATTTAATCTTAGGACCATTCATTGCTATCATAATGGACGGGTATGGTCTCTGTGGAAGGTTTAGGCATATAAGATGCTTTTGGGAAAAGCAGTCCTGGTTAGTTTTAGCTTAAACCGTTACCCAAACACGAAAGCATTAGTGCAGCGATAAGCCTTAAGACACAAACATTTCTTTAAGTTCTAGCTATAATGAATCAGCGAAGAATTTGCCAAACTAATTCACGTATTTCCAGAAGAACACGTTTGTTAAATATACATTAATGTAAATGAACTTACAGAGATGCTCACAAAACGGCCGATGTAAGATGTCTTCTGTCAGAAAAGAGCTTCAACAAAATGTCCGGATTGAAAAGTTACTTTCACTTTCAACAGTGTCTCTTATTGAATCACGTGACGCTGTTTGTCTCCAATAGGAGGCGCTGTGATTCCATCAGACGAAGCAGAGAAACATATTTATAACATTAATCATTTCACGTGTAAGAAGTGAAGATGATGTAATGTTCAATTGGGATTTAAAGTGTTTGTGTTGTCTGAGTTTTGTGAAGTTATCGTTGTGCACTTTAAACAACACGTTTCATCCACACTCAGCTTATTTTATACAGTATGCTACAATAACGCATTGAAAACAGCATTAATGTGATCGTATTGTTGTGTATATCTTAGAACATTTGCTTGTGTGTAATTTGGACCCTATTTGTTCCTGTTGAAAGTGTCTTGAACAAGAGAAAAAGGACCTGGAAATGAAGGACCAGGTGAGTTTGTATTTTTTATTTTATTTTAGACCCTCTGGATTATTTGGACATTGTAAAAGACATGATAATTGTATAAGTGTTTTAATTGACCGTATGCTGCATGGTTTTATGTATTTTACAGGTTGGTGGCAGATGCTGATCTCCGGCTGCTGTTGATGGGTAAAACCGGATCCGGGAAAAGCGTCACAGGAAACCTCATCTTTAACGATTGGGTGTTTGAGTCAGAAAAGAGCTCTTCATCAGTGACCAGAGTCTGTAAATCACGCACTGGATCTGTTCATAACAGGAGCGATATCATGAGTTTAACATTAAAGCTCCAGCAAACAGACGGCAGGTGACTGAACTCATGGAGAAGATCGACAGACTGGTGTCTGAGAACAGAAACTCCTGTTACACACTAGAGATGATGGAGGAGACGGAGAGGAGAAGAGAGGAGGAGAAGAGAAGAGAGGAGGAGAGGAGAGAGAGAAAACATCAGATGATATTAGACACAGTCAGAGAAGAGACTGAGATACGAGTGATGAGAGAAATTGAGGAGGAGAAAGCTGTGAAGAGGGAGAAAGATCTGTTCTTTAAGCAGAAAAGGCTGAAATATGTCTGTTTAATTATGGTTTTTGCTGTCGTGTCAGGAGGTGTTCTGGTGTGGAGGAAAGACTCTTCACATGGATGGATGTTCACTAAGGGGTTCTTCACTGGAGGATCAGCAGCAGCTGCAGGAGTCTTCACAGGGGTTTTCTGGAGATTGTTGTGTAAGAGTCAGTTGATGCTTTCATCTTCTCATGAGCGTCCCAGCGCTGTTAGACAGTTACTGCTGAGAGCAGCAGGTGTTGTGTGTGGTTCATCAGCTGGAGCTGTGATTGGTCACTTTCTAGGAGGAAATGAACTTCCTGTTACAGCGCTAGCAGGATTAGCAGGATTAGCAGGAGCTGTCGCAGCAATACAGTGAAGCTGCTGATGCTTTACAGATGGATGAAATAATCACTGAGTTCAGTATACTGTCAAATGAATAACATTAATATAAATTACTCATTCATTTCTGTGTCATGAACACAATTCAGAATTGAGATTTCTGCTGATTCGCTTAGTTTAGTCTCTGATTTATTCTGTAAATGTCATGTTACCAAAACTGTGGTTTCAAGAGCAGTGAAGATACCATTTTCATAGATTCTCAGATAATTACAGAGTGGAACTAAATAAATAATTACATAATCATAATTAAATACAATTGGTGTAAAGAGTAAACTGCATGAAATTCAATAAATGTGTTTTATGTTTTTGTTTGGAGAGTCTTTGTTCGATGAGATACAAAACCCTGAAATTTTTTTTTTATTTCTTTGCATCATATATTCATCTAATATTTGTATTGCAGTTATAATAGATGCTATGTTAAATGTGTAGTGCTGACACTATTTTGTAATCATTTGAGGTATTTGTTTTACAGAGTTCACGAGAGATGATGACGATGGAGTATAATAATATAAGTACCACAGATATTGTTTGAGAGCTTGTTCTTCTATGCTGTACTGATGTGTATTTCAGTCATCATAAATAAAACTGATCTTATTTTCACACATGGCTCAGAGTGCTTCTGAATATTCATATTCATTGCAGTAAAGGTTTAGAGCCTAAATAACAATCTTACAGGTTTTAACACATAACTTAATTAATATCCCTCATATAAAATGAATAGATTTTTATGTCTTGTATTCTTACATTAATGCAATACATAAGGACTATTTAATTAAAGGATATGTATCAATACATATCCATATAGTATCAACGCATATATTTCTGTATATTGAAAAATATAAGCACTAGTTTCCAATATATGGAACTGTATTATGTAATATATCGTATTATATGTTGCAGTATATCCCCATATATGTCACGGTGCACGGGGGTGCCAGGAACGAGGAGGCGTGGAACTGCTGTCAAACACTTTATTGGGAAACACAGAGATCGCTGGAGAACTGTTACACACCCCAAAATGACTTTAAGACTGGACACAGAAGCAGGGAAACACAGGGCTTTTAAAGGGGAGATTTAACTTAGATAATTAATACACAGGGCTGGGGACAAATGAACTAATAATGAGGAAACGAGGACAGGAACAGGAACTAACCAAATATGGGCACGAGAGGAGGGGAAACACAAGACACGGAGAGACACAGTCTGACATTACTTCCCCCTCCTGAACGGTGCGTCCCACACCGTACACCATCCAACAGGGGAGGGGGGGTGGGCGCTCTGGAGGCCTCAAGGGACACGGAGACAGGATAGGACAGGAGGCCTCCAGGGCGGCGCCCGTTCTGGGAGCCATAGCGGGTCAGGGGACTCGGGCGGCCATGGCGGAGCGGGGAGCTTGGGCGGCCATGGCGGGTCAGGGGACTCGGGAGGCCATGGCGGATCGGGGAGCTTGGGTGTCCATGGTGGATCCGGGGACTCAGGAGGCCATGGCGGATCATGGAGCTCAGGCGGCCATGGTGGATCGGGGAGCTTGGGTGGCCATGGCAGATCGGGGAGCTTGGGTGGCCATGGCGGAGCAGGGAGCTCGGGCGGCCATGGCGGAGCAGGGAGCTTGGGAGGCCTCTATGGCGGGTAGCCCCCCCCCCCCAAATTTTCTTAGGGAAACTCTTCATCTCTGGGGGGCTCTGGGGAGCCTGACGAAACCGGCAGGGGCTCTGGGGAGCCGGACGGAACCGGCAGGGGCTCTGGGGAGCTGGACGGGACCGGCAGGGGCTCTGGAGAGCTGGACCGGACCAGCAGGGGCACTGGAGAGCTGGACGGAACCAGCAGGGGCACTGGAGGGCGCTGGCGAGGAGCAGGCACTGGAGGACGCTGGCGAGGAGCAGGCACTGGAGGGCGCTCGGGAGGCACAGCATCTCGGGGGCGCTCTGGCAGCGCAAACTCTCGGGGGCGCTCTGGCAGCGCGGAGCTGGACAGGACCAGCGAGAACGACGGAGAGCTGGACGGGACCAGCGGAGAAGCAGGAGAGAGCTTGCGAGAAGCGGCCACAGGAGGGCGCTGTCTTGGAGCTGGCACAGGAGGGCGCCGTCTTGGAGCAGGCACAGGATTCGCCGTGGTCGGTGGCGGGCTTGGGGGAGCCGCGGACGACGGCCGGCTGGTTCTGGCTCGGGGCAGGACACTCTCCAGACACCGGAGGATCCCCTCCCTCCAGCATAGTCCCTTGGTGTCTAGGAGGTCCAGGGGATGATGGGAATTGGCCCCGTGCAAGAACAGAGAGAGGATGGTGGCGTCATCTAATGCCGTCGCCGCGGCAAGCCCGCAAAACTCCTGCGAATACTCGGGAAAGGGAGATCTCGGTGGGCAAGGGCGGTGAAGCGGGCGGCGATTTCCATCTCCGTGAAGGAGGTTTTGTTAGGTCCAGTCTTCTGTCACGGTGCACGGGGGTGCCAGGAACGAGGAGGCGTGGAACTGCTGTCAAACACTTTATTGGGAAACACAGAGATCGCTGGAGAACAGGTACATACACCAAAATGACTTTAAGACTGGACACAGAAGCAGGGAAACACAGGGCTTTTAAAGGGGAGACTTAACTTAGATAATTAATACACAGGGCTGGGGACAAATGAACTAATAATGAGGAAACGAGGACAGGAACAGGAACTAACCAAATATGGGCACGAGAGGAGGGGAAACACAAGACACGGAGAAACATATTTTTGTTTCGTAAGAATGATTAGTCAAGAGGTGCAATAATGAGAGTCTTTAATGAGATTCAGTTACACAGAGTGATAAAGCTATAGCAAACACCGCTTCCCTTTCTTCAGCCAATTTATATGCATTTGCCAAAATATGTGCACTTACATATCCTGTTTATTATGTCTGTGATTATTATTTCCATAAATACCTTTTTGTGTCTGCCCTGCTTCCACTAAAAGCTGCAGGGCGGCAGCCTTACCCTAGTATTAGAGTTTCAAGCTGAATATGAAGATATATACGTAAGCACATGAGCCACAACATTTATTGAAATCAAATGCAGCATAAACACACACACACTGCACAGTTTAACTGATCCATCCCTGCCTATAGGCCGAGACGCTGTGATAGGCTCCACAATGCCCACAACCCTACAGAGGATATGCAGTTTGACTAAGTCAACCAGTTCCTCCTACAGATCCAAAAGCAGAAGAAGAGCTTTGCTGCTGGGTCGAGTTCAGGTTGATGATTAATTAATAGCTTTGGGCTCGGGTCGGACTCGAGTTTGATGTGAGATGTGATATCTGTCTCCACACTGCTGAACTAAATGTTTTAAATATTTGTTCTCCTCGATGTGATTAATACATTAACTGAAAGATAAAATAGGGTGATTTTTTAAAACAAGGGCATGATCACATAAAAGTATTTTTTTGCTTGCTGCAACAGCCGCTCCATCAAGAGCTCCAGCAAGAGTTTTACTATAGTAACTCCACTCTGACAGTTTGCCCAAAACTCTATTAACAGTATTCTATCAGCCAAGAAGCGGACTAAGTAAAGCCAGAGAAGTGCTTTGTCTGATCAGCACAAATCCTAATCCACAAATGACTAATTGGTGAATGAAGAGTATATAAAAAGTTTAAATTATTATTATGAATGATTATATGACTAAATGGAATAATAAAATGATAAATGATTAGAATGAAGAATAACTGCATATAAAAGAAAAAAGTAAAACGACACAGGTGCATGGTTGCTTTCTTAAATCAATGCAGTTTGCATTTGAGTATGCATATATGTAATAATATAGTTATGTAATAATATAGAGGAAAACAAAGATCATCATCAAGAAGGAGCAACAGAGATCCATCTCTAAATGTCAGGTTGAAGGAGTAAAAGACTGTTACATCACTCAGAATATGGACCAGACCCTCAGTGACCTCTCGGATAAAACTCAGTTAAAATCAGTGATTTTGTATCACAATCAAAAATCAAAATCTGTTGAGCAGTTACAACGAAATAGAAAGTAAACTAAAGGAAAAGTCAAATCATAATATTTGGATATTTTTCCCCATACATTTATGTGTCTTTATAAAATCATTCATTACACAAGTTCTGAGTAAAGACTAGAGTGCCAACAGTGACAGCTCATCTGGTATCTCTACTGGCAGCAACTCCAGCAAAAGCTCCAACAGCACCTCCAACAACACCTCCAACAACAGCACCAGCAACAGCTCCAGTAGCAGCAGCTCCAATACCAGCTCCAGTAGCAGCAGCTCCAATACCAGCTCCAGTAGCAGCAGCTCCAATACCAGCTCCAGTAGCAGCAGCTGCACCAACAGAAGCTGAAAGAGGAACTCCAGCAATAGTACCTGTAACAGAAGCTCCTCCGCTACTAATAGCTGCTCCAACAGCTCCAACAAAAGGTGCAGCTACAGCTCCAACAAGAGCTAAAACCAAAGCTCCAATAACGATTCCACAAACAACAAAAGCTGCCATTTGAAAATGACTCTTGTACTGGGAGAAAAAATTAGAAAATCCATTCTGGCTCGTTGTTTCTCTCTCTGATTCAGACGGCATCTCTGCTCTGACTCTCTCCTCTGTCTCTTTTCTCACTCTCTCAATCTCCTCTTGTATTTGTTTCTCTTGTTGTTTTCTCTCTTCCTCTCTCTGCTTCTCTGCTCCAAGTCTTTCTAGTTCAGATCTCTTAGCTTCATACTCTGCTCTGACTCTCTCCTCTGTCTCTTTTCTCAATCTCTCAATCTCCTCTTGTATTTGTTTCTCCCCTTGTTGTTTTCTCTGCTCTTCCTCTCTCTGTATCTGCTCTTCTTCCTCTCGTCTGAATCTCTGAGCATCTTCAAACATCTGGTTGCTGTAGTGTCCTCCTCCATTCTGCTCTATCATTGAGTCAATCTTCTGCAGGAGAGCATTCACCTGCTCTCTGTTATTCAGATCTTTATTGTTGAAGACGTGATATCTGCCTCCACACTTCTGAACTAGATCTCTTAATCTACAGTTCCTCTCAATGATTTTCTCTACTAACATATCTTTCAGCTGATCTCCATGAGTGAAGAGAATGAAGGAGTATTTTAACACCTCCTGACCAAACATCATCTCAATGATCTGAGGAATCTGCAGCTCATGTTCAGTGAATCTGTCTATTATTTTCAACACAATGAGAAAAGCGTGTGGTCCAGGACTGGATATATAAACACTTCTGGCTATCTCCTCAGCTAACTCTTCAGGTTTCATCTGTGTGTCAAAGAATCCAGGAGTATCGACTACAGACACCGATCTGCCTGAAACAGTGGCGTGAGCTTCTGAACATTCACTGGTTACTGAACTCATACTCATCACAGAGTTAAACTCTCTCTGTCCCAGGATTGTGTTTCCAGCTGCACTCTTCCCAACTCCACTTTTACCCAGAAGAATAATCCGTCTGGATGAGAGACTGGCGACTTCTTCAGACTTGTCTTGTTCACAATCTTTGGGTCCTTTTCTTATAGCTGAATTCTGAATCTCTGATACTTCTTCTCCTACATATTATAGAAAAAAATATATAATAATAATAACATGTTTAGATTAAAACATGCCCAGTATATTTATATAATATTGCTATAAAAGACTCACCGAAGTTGATGTCGAAGTATGACTTAAATATTTTTATTAACAGCCTTTGAACTTGTCCAGCTTGTTCCTTTGCCTTGTTGTTGAACACGTGGTATCTCTGATCATATTTCTGAATGAGGTTCTTCAGTGCTTCAGTGTCATTGAGGAATTCTTGTATAGTCATGTTTTCATCCTCCAGTTCGTCTCCTCTGGTGAGGAGAATCCAGGTTTTCTTCAGGCGCTCGTCTCCCAGCAGCTTCTCAATCTTCTCCACAGTTTTCCTCTCTTTCCCATTGAATCTGTCAGCTTTAATGACCAGCAGAAACACACAGAGACCTGATTCACATCTCTGAAGAACCTCTTTATATTTATTCTGAATCTCCTCTTCATTCATATCTGTGTTAAATAACCCTGGTGTGTCATAAACAGTGACTGGGAAGAGACCAACTGATCCAGATTGAACAAAAACATCTCGAGTGACTGATCTGGAGCTTTTCTTTGAGACGAAAGCTTCTCGTCCCAGGATTGTGTTTCCTGATGCACTTATCCCAGCCCTGGTTTTTCCCAGCAACACAACATTCAAATGTGCATTTGGGTCTGCATTTATTTCTTCCATTTTCAGTGTGTAGCCTAAAAATAAATAATATGACTTAGTGTCAGACAGAATCAAGTATTATATCCATTTTCTAATAATCATTATTAGAGATTTAATATTGAAGAATATTTTGAATACTCGTATGAATCTTCTCCTGTTGACAGGCACAGATTAACACACCGGCTGGACACCATGAGCTGTCTGCAGGTAAATCTTTTAGCTACCTAATTACAGTAACAAAGCATTCTTATCCAGAATGCTGGATCCTTGTCATCCTTCAAGCAACAACTGAAAACTCATCTCTTTCGACACTACTTGACTTCATCCTAAATAATAATAATTAAAAAAACGTTGTCTTTCTCTTTATTTATTCCTTCTCTTGCTAGCTTGTACTTATTTGAACAATGTTTTTGCCTCTTTAAGATGAATCGCTTCATGTATTCCCCAATTGTAAGTCGCTTTGGATAAACGCGTCTGCAAAGTTGCCTTAATGCAAATATGTAAATGGTGATTACCACGTGAGGCTGCGTTTTAATTTTATTATAGTTTTTTTTTGTGAGGCTGCTGTTGGATAGCGAAGTAGGGGTGGGACGGTTTGCGGAAAAAAATCAAACCATGCGGGTCTCTATACGCGGTTTTGGCACACGCTAGGAACGCGGTTCAACTTAAATCTTACAAGAATCTGCAATATGGTTTGTTATAAATAACAGGTAAAACAAGCAGGGTTCAGCTAATGTATGTTTCTGTTGACGGATGCGAATTCTGGCTTCCCAGTACATTACAACAACAGCAAAAAAAAAAAAAAGATTATTTTGACTTTTTTAAGAATTATTATATATTTGGACTGGAAACAAGACAAAAAAAATGTAAGAGAGGCATTTTTTGCAGTGTGTAACATTTTCTCCCTATAAAGCAATTTGACTTGCCCTTGTGTGTGAAATGTGCTATATGTGAACTAACTTGCCTTTACCTACATTGGCATTTAACTTGTTCAGGTAGCCAAATTTTACCACTCATCCACTTGAATTTTATTTAAGAGGGAGGGAATGAGAGAGTTTGAGGAGGAAGATGCCCTTACTGACGTGAAGGGAAAGGAATACGTGCTTCAATTGTGACAGTTAAAAACAAAAAATGCCAGACACAGCCTCTGTTGCAAAGAGATCAATGCTACCAAGAGCTCCCATGACCTTTTGCCACATTGCCCTTTTGTTTGTACTTGTAATGGTGAGTCAACCGAGTGGGGATCTATTTGCAGATTTAATATAAGTTAACACAGTTGTACAGGCAGTGGTCGGTAACGGTAACAGGGATATCAGAGGAGAGACAAGAGCAGAGTATCAAGGCAGGCAAGAGGGTCAAAAGGCAGGCAGATATAAATCCAAAACGAGAGAAACTGTCCAGAGTCAAAACACAATGATCCAACAGAGAAAGATGAGAACGCTCAGAAACATCAGCCGGGGCAATACAAGACTTCACGATGAGTGTGTGAGTGTGGCTTAAGTAGTCCCATAGATGAGCATCAGGTGAACTAGCAATCAGAGTCCTGGAACAGGATGATCGGAAATGGATTTCGGAGGAGAAGTCAATACTCGGGGTGATGGTGACCTCTGGTGACAATCAAGAGGAACCACAGAGGCCGAATTCTTTACAGTACTTCCATTTACCAAATACAAATATTGTGTGATGAAGTTTTTTTTTTGGGGGGGGGGGGGTCACCCTTTTCACCCCTGACGAGTTTGCAGCCCTGATATTATATGAAGATAAAATGATGCTTAAAAGGTTTGTATGCGCAGGGTAAGATTTGTGAAAGTGTAAATCAAGTGTAAGAAAAAAAGATTTGCAGCCTTTTACTGTTCCCCCAAAAAAAAAATACCATGGTTAATGGAAACCTAGTATCAGTCTATTAATTAACTATTTAAATCGCTCCTTCTGCGCTTTTATGAGCGTCAGCTTGACGTATGAACCGAACGAACGAACCAGTTATCAGCACAATATGATTGAAGCGCAGTTGTTTTAATTGCGCATGAGTGCCGCGCGAATCAGCTTATACTGTTATTATACTCTGCGCACGTTCACCAGCGCGCTCGAGAAGTGTGATAAGATTTGTGTGAGCCATTCCTATCACGAAGCTGGAGCTAAAATGTGCGATCTATTTGAAGTCTGTTGAGAAATTGCCACGTTAAAATGCTATGGAGAAAGTCAAATAAACTGAAAAGACTGATGAAAAATATGAAAAGAGGACAAAATAATATTGCCCCAACACATAGGCCTATATTAACATATTTCTGAACTGCTAATGACAGCCTTTACTAGAATTCATAACGTTTTATTGTAGGCTTGTTTATTGTCGTATATTTTGTCTAACTTGTTGTAGAGTTTATAAAGATAATCTGATAAGGGAATATATTTTCAGATTTATACAGTATTACAAATGTGCAGGCTGTTGTTTTTCATTACAAATGCTATATAGATTATTAAAAAAAATCATTATTGGCCTTGTAATACCGTAACAAATGCTACAATTAAGAACTATGGTACATTTTTATAGGAGCATGTAAGTCAGAATCGAGAGCCATGTGTAACCTGGCCTTCACATATTCCAAGAGATGGCATAGATTAAATAATTAAGAGCCTGATCATCTGGGGTAAGAAATAAACATCAATGTAAGAAAATGTTAAATCGACTTCCCATGGCATGATGAACTATAACATTCTGTCAAACTATAGCCTCCAGATGTGTAAAACGCAATCAAAACTCTTAATCAATTAAAAGTACAAGAATCTAGCCAAAAACATACTTGAGTAAAAGTAAAACAGTACAACTTTAAATTGTACTCAATATTAAAAAAGAAGAAGTACTTTCTTTTCTGACAGACATTCAGAAGTTTGGTTAAAGGCAGAAAACGAAACACACAGGTCCAACACGTATATCTAGTACAACAATAACAATTAAAATGCAGGACAAAAATACAGGGAAAGGGATTAAAAGGAAACTCCATCCTTTTCCCCCCATGCCATCCCATATGACTTTCTTTTATCAGATGAACACACTAAAGGTGCGTTCACACCAGACGCAAATGAAGTGATTCGCGCAAATGATTTACATGTTAAGTCAATGCAAAGACGTGATAGACAATCCTGCGGTGCTATTCGCGCGAATGGCGCGAATTACGCGGTGCGAATTGCGCGTTTTTTGTTGAAAAAGTTGAAAAATTTGAACTTTGGCATATAATCGCGCCGCGTCAACCAATCAGGAGCTTGCTCTAGCAGTGACGTGATTACGAGCGGAGGCAGAAAATACAAAAAAATGGAGGACAAGTTATCATTCGTGGTTGTGTGCGGGTACCGGAGCTTTATGATACTACTTCGTACTTTTATAATAAACTGAAATAAAAAGGATCTTGCTTGGGAAGAAAGTGAGTGAGGAGGTCGGACAATCTGGTAAGTTGTAAAAACGCTCTTTACTCAATTTGAGCTATATATATATATATACTACATAGCTAGCTAAAGCTAATTTATACAACTACTTTCTCACTAAAGTAATTAATGTGTTTATTCAGAGGAAGTGTGAAGAAAGAAGTGGAAGGTTTGAGGGACACATATTTGAAGAAGGGAGAGAAGGAGACAGAAGAGGTGGGTCAGCAGGGTCAGGGAAAAGTGTATTTATTCCACTTTCAGTTATGGCAGAGCGTGGATGAGTTGGACTTGAAGAAAGAGGAGGTTGTGGGTTTTAGACAGCAGCAGCAGGGCAGTCAGAGACAGGAGGTGTGTTGACAAGTGAAGCAACACGACAGGGCATATATGTTGTTGTGTTTTATGATGAAAAGTCTAAATTAATGTCTCTGACTGGTGTAATGTTCAATGTGTGTAATGTTGTATTCATATTTAATATTGTCATGACAGAGCTGACTGGTTCTTTTGATGGCAGTGAGCCTGGGTCCCCTCTGCCTGAACCTGCTGCTGCTTCTGCCGGCCCTTCAACATCTGCTGCTGTACCCACCGGTGTGTATAGGCAATAATGACCATGTTTACGTGCATATTATATTTACAGTAAGCACTCAGTTTGTGAATGAGTTTAATCCTTTTCTGCGTTCTGATTTTACAAAATGTGTTATTTTATACAGCGCCACCAAGAAGAAGAAGAGCTCAGAGAAGGCCTAGGTAGCAGCCATCGGAGGTGGAGCAGCAGCTCCTAGAAGCATTCCGGACCAGTCCTGCTGCTCCAGCACCGCCTCCACGATCAGAGGATGAGCTCTTCCTCTTGAGTCTGGTCCCTTCCCTGCAGAGGTTGCTGCCCCAGATGAAAGAATTCGTAATATTTTAAATACACAAATTAATATATGAAAGCAGCACAGTTCTGCTTAATTTGGAACAATTGCACCCTATAGAGTAGTTTTAAAAAAGAGGCAGCAATCTCTGCAGGGAATTAACCAGACTTTCTCTTCTTTCTCCTCTCCTTCACTTTGGCCCTCACTTTTCCCTCCAAGCAAGATCCGTTTTATTCCTGTATGTAAATGTTCTTTGTATATAGATATATATTTTTTATTTTATTTTATTATTGTATCAATAAATGTTCTATTAAATGACCAAAGGCTTTGGTGTGTTAATTTGTGCACAACATAGTAAATCATAATTTATATTTGTTACATAAAAATATTATTTCTATGTTAAGACTAGAATACTTATGGCAAACGTGTACATTCATTCTAATTATATCCTATTGCAAATACACTCACAATAGAATAGTAAAATAAAGTTATTTGTGATTGAACCAATGTTGTGGTATAGTGTAATGAGAATGACACAACGAGACAGGGATTCCTTATGGAGGCTGGCTCCATTTATCATTTTAAAACAAGAAAACTATAACAATCTAAACTTGAATAAAGAAAATTAGTGAAAAATGAAATATTTACAAGAGTTAAGGATGAAAATATATAGCAATATTTACAATAGAGGTTAAAAGTTGTAATTATTGACAATACATAAAGGGTGTAAATCGACAGAAAAGACAAAAGGATGGGAATATTTACAATAGCTAAACATAAAGGACATAAACAGCACATGATATAATAAACAAAAACTATTCAGTCGGTTGCCATGGGACTGCACCCTCAGCTGAAAAGTGAGCCATGAAGCTGTCCCTGACCCGAATGGCCTCTCTTGCAGAATTATTTGCTGCAACCCGACCGAGACTCAGCAGCGAGTCCTCTGCACCTGCCTGGCAGAAGCCCCTCCCATGACGCGAATTCGCGTCTGTGTAGTGAATTTCACGCGCGAATGAAGCGAGTAAACTCAAAATGTTCAAGCGTCCAACTACGCGCGAATAGCGCGATTTATTCGCGTCATTCGCGTCTGGTGTGAATACACCTTAAGAGTTTTAGAAAAAACATAATGTGTAAAAACTACACATAGTGAATATGACAGTAACTCATGCAACCCCTGTTAATGAATCAGTGTCTTCTTAAGTGAAACAATCGGCATATGTAAGAAGGATACAAATACTAATATTTTAAACTAGACCCTCAGGTTCACTTTGTGTGGTTTCTGGTTCTGTCCCCTTGCATTATCTGGACTATAAAAGCTTGTGTTCATCTTAGCCTGGCCGCACACTAGACGTTTTAAGCTGGATGATTTGGGGGTTGGGGGTTGTGCTTGCGATTGCATGAAAACAATAATCATTGGTTCTCACATCAGACACGCATGTTTGAGCTTGCGTTTACATATGTAATGTGCATAAGATAAAATAAAAATGTAATGGACTTTTCAAGATTATTGTAAAAAGTACTGTTTTTTTCTTCAAAAATGTAATCAAGTAAAAGTAATCCATTTAAATTGTACTTGTATAAAGTACAAATCCCCCAAAATAATACTTAAGTACAGTAATCAAGTAAAATTACTCAAGTATTTTACACCTCTGTAAGTGCTAATATAAAATACGTTATATAGACTAATTGCTATCATAATGGACGGGTATGGTCTGTGTGGAAGGTTTAGGCATATAAGATGCTTTTGGGTAAAGCAGTCTTGGTTAGTTTTAGCTTAAACCGTTACCCAAACACGAAAGCATTAGTGCAGCGATAAGCCTTAAGACACAAACATTTCTTTAAGTTCTGGCTATAATGAATCAGCGAAGAATTTGCCAAACTAATTCACGTATTTCCAGAAGAACACGTTCGTTAAATATACATTAATGTAAATGAACTTACAGAGATGCTCACAAAACGGCCGATGTAAGATGTCTTCTGTCAGAAAAGAGCTTCAACAAAATGTCCGGATTGAAAAGTTACTTTCACTTTCAACAGTGACTCTTATTGAATCACGTGACGCTGTTTGTCTCCAATAGGAGGCGCTGTGATCGCATCAGACGAAGCAGAGAAACATATTTATAACATTAATCATTTCACGTGTAAGAAGTGAAGATGATGTAATGTTCAGTTGGGATTTAAAGTGTTTGTGTTGTCTGAGTTTTGTGAAGTTATCGTTGTGCACTTTGAACAACACGTTATTTTGTAGTGCGTGCATATACTACGCGTTACGGTAATAGCGTGAAAAACCCAGATCAGACTTGTGTAAAGTTTGTTTTATATTCGCACATTCACACATATCCGTGTTCAATAACTTTCTAATTGTATGTGCAATAAAGTTTTTTTTGCTAATTCAAATCAGCGACATCATTTTCAACATACTTCATTTTTCACAATCGATCAAAATGGCCAAGTATTGTTTTGATGGCATATTTATTACGAATCTCTACTGAATGTCTAATGTAGTGCGGGGACCGTCTAAAAAAACTCTAATTGTTTTTCATTGTGTGCAAACAGACAACTATGTTTTAGCCAACAACAGATGTAATGGCAAATATCCCTCACATTATGTCTTCTTGGCCCTTCCACCGTCCCCAGGACATTATAGATACAAACATGCTTAACAATTAAAAATATATAATTTAAAAACAAAAATATTAAAAACCGCCTAAAACACTGAAAATATAGCATTTGTACATGTCCTCAATGTCTAACGCTACATTTTAACATGAAATATATTGTTTAAACTCGTTCAGAAATCATTTTTATTTTGCATGTTTGTGTACCTCCATCTGTGTCTGTGTTTTGTGGGTCACCGTTGTGCTTCAGTTCAGGAGAAGACCAAGAAACATTGATGTTTTGCTGCATGTCGCGTTATTTAAAGGCAGTAACTGTGGAGTTATTGATGCAGTGATAGCTATTAGTTTCTGCATGTGTGCTGTTGTTGCTGATGGTTAACACAAGTTTCACAGAGATTGTTTCACAATGATAATACAGACAATACCTGTAAAGGTACAATACCTTTGCTCACTAATGTCCAATCCTTGGAGAATAAGATGGACGATCTAAGAGCCAGGATAAGTTTCCATCGGGACATAAGGGACTGTAACATCCTCTGTTTGACTGAAACATGGATAATGCCCTCGGTCCCGGACACTGCT
This sequence comes from Gymnocypris eckloni scoliostomus, assembly GCA_027564155.1. NCBI lineage: Eukaryota > Metazoa > Chordata > Actinopteri > Cypriniformes > Cyprinidae > Gymnocypris > Gymnocypris eckloni. The sequence continues at coordinate 27,719,359 of CM050431.1, forward strand.
GTAACGCCGTCTGATAACTTCTCTGTTTTACGGATGGACAGAACAGCCGAGGCCGGTAGAACTATTCCAATGTTGAGAGCAGTCAGAGAGAAAATATTTAGCTGTAATGTTTACATCCTATACTGTGTTCATTAACTAGGATGTTGCTGGAATCAGTACAGCCAGAGACCCTGGTCTTCCAGTGCTATGAGGAAGGATGCTACGGTAGGCCTAGCAGAGACAGGGAGGAGGAAAAACCCAACAGACAGTGACAACAAAGAACAACATACTGTAGAGAATGACAGTAACAGCAGACAAATGGCATAAACATACATCAAACAGACACTACAACATCCTCAGATTATTTTTCTTTTGTTTTTACTCTTTGTACATTTGTTATAAACGTGTGCTCTTTATAAAGTAGTAAACCGTGTTGGGCAGTAACTGGTTACTAGTAACTTAGTTACTGTAATAATATTACTTTTTACAGTAACTAGTAGTGTAACTAATTACTGTTGCCAGAAAGTAATAAGTAAAGTAACAATATCACTTTTGAAAGGAGTAACTAGTAATGAGTAATATGTTACGTTCTTTGAGTAACTAGCCCAACACTGTTTGCCAGACACATATAATCAATCTGTTATGGTACTGCTTATCTTATTTCCCCTTCTGTACACAGATGTAAGTAGTGAATGCGTGTTTCTGTGGGTGGGGCAGTATGGGCCGGTGTGGCTACAGTGCCAGGGCTGAATTTTTGTCCCAGTCCGCCCCTGATGCAACACATTATGAAGTAGGAGAAACTGACCATATGAAGTGTTGTAGTATGTTTATTAGAGTCACGTTAAGATTTCCCAGTGTGTTCAGAAACACTTCATCAAGCCTTTTAAAAGTTATTTAAATAAATCATGTGTCATTGAAGAAACTACAGTAGCCTAATTAACACAGTAATAGCAAAAGAAAATTAACTTAAGGCACAAATTGTTTATGAAAGATAGAAATAATAAATGTATCATATATCAGCATGCTCTGAAACGTTTTAAATAAAAGATGTTCAGCTCAAAAGTGTCTTTAGCAACCTGCCATAAAAGTATGTAATTTGTAGACGGCCCCTCTGATGATGATGACGTCACTCCGCTCCATAGACATCAACGTGTTTTTAAGTCTTTTAAAAACATCAACTTCTGCAGAAAACGGATTGTAGGTTCTGCTCATTATAGTCGGTAGTCAAAATTAATTGTAAGTATCCTTTTTAATGCATATTAACAAAGCTATTGTTGATGAGGAGAAAATACCACATTTATGTGCATTTGCAATCACAAAAATCACTGCAGGAGAAGAAATTGTGTTTGACTATGGAGATCCTGACTGCCCATGGAGACATGTATGTAAATTAGTTTTTCTATATTTTCAGTTAATATTTATTTAATGAAGTTAGGAGGACACTTTTTTATTGCTAATAAAATAATGCTGTATACTGAACATATTAACATCATGCTTGTAATGATTTTCAGAAAACCCCGTCCAGAGATATCAAGGTAAATGCATAGAGGTTTCTTTCTTTATTTGACTTTATAAGTGATAACATGACATGGATAAAATTATATTTGCATAATGCTTTTATGCATTTTACAGGAATCACGATGGAAGAGTTCATTTGAAAACCTTGACCTAAAGCCTGGCGTGATGAACATTGATGACCTTGTTATCAACACAGAAATGCAGATTGCAAATGGATGCAATGCTGAGAAGATTTTCCCTGGACTCTTTCAGCACCGTAAAGTTGCAGTGAAACGAGTTGCCAAACATATTTCCAAAAATGAAATGCAAGTGGCTCATTTCCTGTGCTCTAAAAATTTTAAAGCAGAACATCTTTTGCAACCTATTGCAGTGTTGGAAGACAGCTACTTTGCCTATTTTGTCACTCCTCTTTGCGAATACAATCTGATGGAGCTGATTGAAAATAAGGACTTTCCTGAGAGAAAAGGCCTGACAGAATACCGAAGACTGGAGATGTGCCAGGAGTTATTGCAAGGACTTCAGGAACTGCATTCACATGGACTTTTGCACAGAGACCTGAAGCCTGAAAACATTTTGTTTGGTAAGAACAATCTGTGGATTAGCCATAGACATTATTACCCTGTAATATGTAGTTATATGCTAAATAAAATCACATTAATATACATGAGAGAATAGTGTGGATGTCATTCAAAGTATTACATTTCTACCAAAGTTTTTTTTACTTTACAGATATCAACAATAAAATGTACATAGCAGACTTTGGAGCAAGCAGAAAGCTGGATCTGGCACAAATAACATTGCTTTCTCAAATGGCTGGATCTCTTTCTTGGTCAAGTTATGAAGATGTTGGGGACATGCAATACAAGTACAATAAAGAATCCGACATCCAGGTACAGTAAGTCAAGGTTGAAAATGTAGGTTGTTATCCTGCAAGAAGATCCCAGCACACTAAATTTTTATTTATTTGCACTAGATCACATATAATTCAAAAGTAGCATTAAAATGTCTTTACTTTTATTCTTTTAAGACACAATGACTTGATCAAGAGTATTTAAAAAAGAAAACAAAAAAAAAGGTTTTTTTTTTTTTTGTTATTTTGAACTTTCTTTTCATTAAATAATCCAAAAATGTAAATATATCACAGTTTCCACATAAATATGAAGCAGGAAATAAAAATCTACATTGATAATTATAAGAATCATTATTAATCATTGAGTACCAGTGTTCCTGTGGCTCAGTGGTTAGAGCATTGCATTAGCAGCGCAAAGGTTGTGGGTTCGATTCCCAGGGAACATATGTACTGACAAAAATATGTATAACCTGAATGCACTGTAAGTTGCTTTGGATAAAAGCGTCTGCTAAATGCATAAATTAAATGTTATAACTAATCATACCAGCACTTTAATTCATCCTATTAAAAAACAGCATAGGTGAGCAGAATAGTCTTCTTTTAAAAACATTAAAAATAGAAACACTTTAAAAGTAGTTTTTCAAAACAAAAACAAAAATGCAAGCTACATAATTATCACATTTGAATGGATAAGACATGCCTTTTATCTAAATACATAAGGTGTGAATGGTTGTGGGGCGAGAGAGCGCACTAATAGGACAGTTAGCACTACAGAACAATAGAGATGATGATGACAGACTAATGATGATGACTGTGTTTTCCGTAACACTTTAGTTTAAGTACCAATTCTCACTATAAACTAGTGGCTTTGAATGCATAAAAAGACTTGCCTTTTATCTAAATAAATAAAAACAGAAATATTTTCTGAAATCCTCATAGTTTTTTCTTAGGTGGTCATTACAAGGCATTGTTATAAATACATTTTCTATATTATAGGTAGCAGGATGCTTGGTGCATTACATCCTGACGGAAGGGGAACACCCCTATCAGACAACTACACCCTACTCAAAGAATCCAATTGGACTATCTGAAAATGTCAGAATGGGTCACTTCATTCTTCAATGCAATGAAAAACTAAAAAATATTGTAAGAAGAATGCTGTGCAAATCAATGGAAGAGCGTCCCACTATTGAGAAATGCCTTCAGTCAGTCAAAGGTATGTGCAAAGACAATCTGTAGAGGTTACAATAATCCTTAAATTATTGGATATAAATATTGGTGTGAATTTACAGGTTTTGATCATCTGTCTGATCAAACTGGAACCACAAATAACAACAGCAATAAGAATGGGAATAAAGTAAGTATCCATTCACAGTTTATACTCACAGTTTATCCTAAGCAACAGGCATACAGTGCTTAAACATGGGTCAAACAAAAAGCAGACTTAAATCAAGTGTGTTACATGGATTCTTACACTGCTTCTGTTTTACAGGACATGTGTATCGATAACTCATTTCCCCAAGCACACGATGAAATGGAAATCCCAGAGAGTGTTTGCAGTGATGTGATAGATTAATTTTCCAACACTGAAGAGGAATTTTCTGATTGTGAAATGGTAATTAAGTGTTTATTTAGATAACCAGTGGTTCTGAATAATGCAGAGATTATATCAATGTTATTATTTGCAATTCAATTAATGTTTATGTATTTTAGAACAACATGGATCAACAGGTTTCCCTTTCCCTGGAAATGTCAGAACAAGAAGAAGAAGCAGAAGAAGAAGAAATCAAAACAAAAGAAGTACAAGGGAAAGTAGAAGAAGAAAAAGCCTCCCATGGAAAACCGCTTCTAAAGGCTGTGATGGAAATGGATGGAAGTGCCCAAGGTTGTAAATCTCAAGAACAACACATGATCAAAGTGAAAATGTCCTCAAACACACCTAACCAACGCATCTATGACAAAAAGAATTTCTGTCTTTACTGTGAGAAGCCTTATGCAAAAATCACAAGACATCTCAAACAGAAACATTCTGGAGAAGGTGAAATTGCAAAGGCCCTGTCATATAAGCAAGGCTCATCCATGCAAAAAGGAACATGGGAAATTACCACCATAATAGTGCAGTCCTATCCACCGGAAAAGGGGAGATCATACCAAAAAGGCAAGCAATGCATATGTCAACAGCAACTGACTATCTGCCTTGCAAGTTTTGCTTTGCTATGTATGTCAAAACAGACCTCTGGAGACACCATAAGCGTTGCAAATTAAAAGTAAGAGAGAATATGCCGGGGAGGCGGAAGGTTCAGGCAAGCTGTTCCCTGTTGTTACCCATGGACACAACAATTTCTAGCGGACTTCAAAACATTATTGAAGACATGACATATGATGCTGTAACCCAGGTGATAAAATTGGATTCATTCACTCTGTCATTGGGTGAGAGAATGTTTCTAACAAATGGCGAAGTTGGACGACACCGGGCCGATATTAGAAATAAGATGAGGGAACTTGCAAGACTTCTTCTTGTGGCAAGAGCCATTGACAAAGACATTGTTACGTTGAAGGACTTGATCAACCCAGCAAAGTTCAACACAGTACTTGAAGCTGTGAAAAAGATGACTGGATTTGATGAATCGACAAACAGATTTTCAGTCCCATCAACAGCACTGAAACTACGACATTCCCTTGTTAAAGTATCACATATTTTGCAGGGGGAGGCTTTACGCCAAGAGGACGAAGCTTTAAAGGGAAGAGCAGAGCACTTTAGTACATTAATTGAACTGGAATGGACAGTCCATGTGTCATCAAATGCACTACAAACTTTATACCAGAAAAAATGGAATAACCCGCAAATTCTGCTTCTTGCAGAAGACATCAGGAAGCTTCAGAATCATTTAAAGTGCCTTGAGGAGGTCAACAAAAAAGCACTCATTGACCATCCATCCCAGAGGTCATGGAGCGATCTCTCCCAAGTGACTTTGGCACAGCTAATTTTGTTCAATCGGCGTCGTGAAGGTGAGGTTTCTAGGATGGAACTTACAACATATCTGCAGAGAAACCAAACCAATATGCAGGATGAAATTTTGGAGAGCCTATCACCTTTTGAGAAGAAACTATGTGAGAATCTCACCAGAGTAGAGGTACGAGGGAAGAGAGGTCGGAAAGTGCCAATACTTTTACCAGCAAATGTAAAGGAATCAGTGGAACTTCTAATTAAAACTAGAGCAGACGCTGGTATTTCCCCTAGTAATCCCTACATATTTGCCCGTCATTATTATGGATCACAAGAGAACGTGCGTGGATGCGACAGCTTCAAGCGATATGCCAAAAGCTGTGGGGCTAAACATCCAGAGAACATCACTTCCACTAAGTTGAGAAAACATGTAGCCACAGTATCTGTATCTCAGTATCACAGTATCTCAGTTACTCAACTTAAAAACACACGAACTTGACCAGCTTGCCACATTTATGGGACATGACATTAATGTTCATAGGGAGTTTTATAGACTCCCTGAAGAAACATTGCAAATGGCAAAAGTAAGCAGAATTCTTTTTGCCTTGCAAAATGGAATCAGCAAATTTCAGGGAAAATCTCTGGAGGACATAACACCTAACATAAACCGTAAGTAAATGATTTCTGTATATTGTTCTTTTTAAACAAGTCAAAAGATCTGTACTTGCTCAAAACTTTTTCAGTTTTACATAATGTGATTTACATAAAGTATTTAATCATTTTGTTACAGTTGAAGAGGACTCCAGCTCAGAGTCAGAGGATGTTCAGAACAGAGGATGTAAAAAACAGACAAGTCAAGAGGGTAAGTTTTTATTTTGAATTTTTGACATAATAATTAAAAATTCTATACATTAAATGCAACATGGCTTTGATTTATTCTATCATTTTAAGTAAGTGTTGCTCTCTATGTGGTTTCAGAAAATCCTGACACTGAGGACGATCTTTCTGAAATAAGGGCTCTTAACTCTGGAAAGACTTCAACCTCAGGAGAGACAGTTGGATATAGGAGTAATCCACAAGTGCCATTAAATCAAAAAGGTATGTTATTCCATTCACTATAAAGCATACATAAGATCTTGACATTTGCTTTTAGAATTGTATTATGTTTTCAACTTTGCAAAATCTGGATTACTGACATTAAATTTTGCTTATTCATTCCTTCATGTATTTAATAACTATTTTTACTTTTTTTAAATAGTAAAACCCAGAAAGCCCTGGTCAGGAACAGAGAGGAAAGTCATAGAACACTATTTCAAGAACAACATTAAAGAAATGAAGGCTCCTGGAAAAGTGGACTGAGAAAAAAGCTTAAAAGAAAGCAATATTTTAAAGGATAATGGAAGAGATTGGAAAGCAGTTAAATACTTTGTGCACAACAGAATAACTTCGATTAAGAGAAATGTGGGTCAACAATATCGGGCCCTATATCCCTGAGAGCTTGCAATGTGGAGTATCAATGTTGAATGTCACAATACTGATAGCTTATGATGCACTTTAAATAAACTTTGCCTTGATTTCTTTCAAAATTATGTTGTTATATTTCTTGTTAATTGTGTGTGTGTGTGTGTGTGTGTGTGTGTTTTATTAACTTAAAATGCAACATGTCAACATGTGCAATAAGTGATTTTAACAACTGCCAATGTTAATTATTTTTAAATGTTTGATCTAATAATAAAATAAAACATCAAATAATAAACAATAATAAAATAAAACAAATAATAAAAAAGTGTATCTGGGTCAGGTATCATATTTCACCAGCTAACTGATCTTGCAAATCTTACCTTAAAGGTAACACTTTCTACTTCTATTTAACTAATAAATATTACTTTTGTCAGTCTAAATGTAAGTTTGGTTCAGTGATTTTAAATAATATTCTTCACTTGAACAAAATTGGTTAATTTCTATTTAATCGCTAGTGAACTATTTGGCTCACTATTCCATGGCTTTTTCCACACAAGCAGAACTCTACACACTAAACATAAACAGCAACAGGTCTGTGCATGTAGCAGTGATTTAACTAAATTAAAGGAAAATGGTCCCCTGTTGGATGGTGCAGAGTGATGTATGTTTGCTTGACTTGATATTAACCAATATTTCACTTTCTGATTATCTCTGAAACAACAGTGTTGATGATAACACTAAAACACCAATTCTTGACATAGTGTAGTGACATAGTGTAGTTAACATGAACTAAGAATGAACAATTCATCTGCAGCATTTATCTTAATGTTAATTTCAACATTTACTATTAAAATCAAATGTTGTTTAACGTGTTAATGCACTGTGAACTATGTTCTGTTTAATGGCCTGTTTAATGTTTAGGCCTACAGATAGAGTACGTTTATTTGCATCGTTGCATGTGTCATTAGATATTAATATAAACATTTCACCAAAATCAAGTTCAAATATGAAGCTGACCAGCGAATATTTATTTATTTTTTTTTTCCTGGCTCGTGTCCTGTTTTCCCCAGTTTTCTGTGGGCATTCAGTTTTTTTCTGTTATTTGGCCAAAGTATCATATTAGGAAAGATTCAGTGCTTCGCTCGAGCTATTTGGCTGTGACTTGACAACAAATGCTAGACTAAGAAACTTCTCCACTCCTCAAATACAAAAACATTAGCCTTTATAAATAGTGTTTTTTGAGTAAAGAAACCACTGTACTTATTCAATCCACAGGTCTTTATTTACCTTTAGACTGCAAACAAGCTGAGATGCTCCAAAATGTGCGCCGCACTTCATTGACGAGAGAGGCGGGAGGAATAATGATGTTTGACTGACAGTTTGAGGAGCCAATGGCGTTACGAGGTTTAGTGTCTGTGACGTCACTTTTACTGATCCTGGATCAGTGATCCGTAGCAGTTATATTTCTGATTTGAACTTGACTTTCAGAAATCCTTTGGAAAATTTAATGTTAACTGTTGTTGACTCTACCACGCTATCTGATCTTTTTGTACTCTATCTTGTGACAGTGTCTGAGAGTGTGTGAGTGTGAGTGTATGTGAGAGTGTCTGAGTGTGTGTGAGACAGTGTCTGAGTGTATGAGTGTTGTGTGTGTGTGTGTGTGTGTGTGTGTGTGTGTGTGTGTGTGTGTGTGAGTGTGAGTGTGAGTGTGTGTGTGTGTGTATCTGAGTGTGAGAGTGTGTGTGTGTGTGTGTGTGTGTGTGTGTATAGTTGTCTCATAAACAAATTACAAATATTGGTTCTCCACAAGGCTATGTCCTTCCACCGTTATTGTTATTGTTATTGTTTGTATACAAATAATTGTAGGAATACTTGTTCAGGGAAATATTGATTATTAGTTATGCTCCTCCAAGGGGACTAGGATAGTCATGCTCCCTTTAGATGAATTTGTCACTTGGTGTGAGATATCAAATCTTAATTTAAATGTTGAGTAATTACTATGAAAGGCCTAGAACACATTTATCAAACCAGATGCTTTAGTAAAGCTTTGGAAATTACTGATAATATGCAGTATTGTGTGAAGATAACAGGGAGGGGGGAGGGGGCTTTTTAGTGAGAATCAGTGGATTATGAATAATGTTTTGCTATTGTGTGAATAATTTATAATCATGTGACCAATAAAAAGTTCCTGTAGACTGATTATGAGTATTTCCAAATGTAATATAATATAATCAAAGTACTGTTTGGAATCTGATTACATAGTTTCTTCCAATTTACAAAGCTTTTTGGTGATTAAAAGCATACTATTAATCAACATCACTGTAAACAGGCTTTAACAGGGCCGGCTCTAGGCATGGGCAGGGGTGGGCTAAGCCCACCCAAACGTCTGTCTTGCCCACCCAATCAGAATGTAGGTAAAAACAGCGTGACTCATTTTTACGATTTGTGTATTGATTAAAAGCAATCTGAGGCGGGCTCTGTGTTGAGAAGTTCGAGTAAGGGCTGTAGAATGCCCCGACCAATCACAAAAATAACACCAGTAAAATTGCAGTATTTTGATTGGCTGAAAGCTCGGTAGTTTACACTCACGGGCGGGCGGCTTCAGTGACAGTCACGGAGAAGCAGACGCTGACAGTCTAGCGATAAAGAGCGTTAAAAGTCATAGTATTTGCGTGTAAATGCAATGCATAGATTTGTGGTGCCTATAAAGAAGCCTAGTGGCTATGGGCTGTGTTTCGTGCCTTGGATTACCTACCAAAGGTAACAGTCGTTTACTTTTTACGTGTGAGAAGGGGTACGTCGCAACAAGTCGCGTGACACCAACGCCGGAGGAGGAGGAGTACGTCGCAACACGAGTCGCGTGACACCAACGCCGGAGGAGGAGTATGTTGCCACCACAGTAAATTAATATCTTACCCTCATGTGTTTTTTCCCCCAAAGTTTTCTTATTTTCTTTATCAATCATTTAACTTTTTTTCTTTTACTTTCCTCTGTTGTGATGACATTGAATATATCCTTTATACGAATTGTGTATTGCATACAAAATTGTATGCCATTAAAATCATCTCTACTTTTTACAAACATAATAATAAAAAAAAAAACTGAATACATTTTTCTTTCTCTTGGAGATTAATAAATCTTTATACACCATCAAAGTCGCAATTTTATATTATGTTCACAACTATTTACTTTCACAAATTCACAATTAATAATTATAATATAGAAACATAATATTGATAATACTGAGCTTTTACTTTTGGTGGTGTTAATAATTTTAATTAAAGCAGTTGACTATACAATGTGTGAATACATTAGCTCACAATATCAGACTATATGTAATATTGTTTTCAGGAGATGAAGTCATTTTAATAGCCTATTATTTTCAAGAAATCACAATGACAAAATATATGACAGAAAAATACTATTCTAATCACAAATTTCAAGACAATGCAGGTTCATTTTCAAATGTTTTAACTAGGGCTGTCAGTAATTAATATTTTGTTAATCATCTGCTAAAGATTTTAATTATTTATATATTTTTCTTAATTAAGATAAGTGAACAATAGCTTTTAGTACGAATTAAATACATGTAATAATGAGGCAATAATAATTGGTTGAAATAAAGTATCAAAAGTAAGTAGTCATATTGTTTTTCTGTTCAACACTATTAAAATCCATTAAGAAACGTATAAACAATAAGCTTACGTATTTAATGTATTATAAGAAATGCCAGCGATTGTTGTCAAATTTTACATCACGAGCAAACCATTGTTTATCTAATGTTTAATTGCATTTAATCTGTATTGTTTGGCCACATATTTATGATATAAATCTTCCCTCACACTTCAGATGCTACAGCCAATAGTTTAAAGTTTTATTTTGAAACTTTAAACATTTATTTGCATATTAATAAATATATTGATGCATTCGCATGTGTTGCTGGTGTATCTTTTTAAGTTGCTACAAATAATTTCAACAGCACAAGTTTTGTCCACATTCCCAAATGCAAGTTATTGTGGAAAAAAAGTACCAAGCATTAGTCTTGCCGCCATAGACGGTCGTTTAGATTGTTTTTTTTATAGTAATAAAAATAATTTTGTTCAGTTAGAGGACACTAAAATTAAAACTGAACGCTGCTGCTCAATGCAGTGCACCGAACAGACGACAGTCGTGCATCACAGCAGTCTAGGTCTGCATTACCGCTGCTGTTCCGACCAGATTTCTTACACTGCGGGGTTAATTTCAACGAATACAGTGCGGTAACTTTCGGTAACTCTGGTGCAGTTTTAACGGGAGCGGTGGTCTAACATTATCCCGTTCCCAGACGTCCTTTCAGAACAGCATATCTGCGCTTTATTCTTATCAAGCACCGGTACAGCCTGCACTCGGACCGTTATGCGCGCGCTGTACACATGTTTTATTTGCGGGGTCTGAGCACAACGTGTAACGATGCTCAGCAGGCTAGCGGATATAATATACAGCTATCAAACAGAACAGGGAGGTTGTGATTAGTGACAGAGCAGAATAAGGATAGAGCAAAGTGTAGATTGAAGCACGTTCAACTCGTTTTTCCATTTTTCTTTTTTTTGTATTATGCTTATTCTATAATTTTAAATGACAGACTGTGTCGAATTTATTTATTTTTCTCTGCTGCACTTTGCACTGTGTTAACAACAAGGCGTTAAATTAATTTAGTGTTTTTGACAAGACTTATAAAATATATATTAGGCTAAACCTACATGTTTTTCCTATTGTGTTGTAGGCTGAATGTTAGCCTAAACTAATTATATCCTGACAAAACGAATAAAATAAGGATCAAAATTTTTATATAACTTTTTTTCTCTCTGTGACACTTTATTCCGTGTTGGCAGCAAAATGTTATTGACATTTTTCTGTCAATAAATTCAAGACTCTTGACAAGACAAAAATAAAATAAATACACTTTTGTGCAGACTAAACTTTTATTTGTTAGCCTATCTCTCTGTCTTTCATCAGAAATGTGAACAAACAGTGAATATATCGCGGGAGCGTGCGGAATAAAACCTAAAAAAAACCAGTCCCGCGCAGACCTCTACATCACAGATCAGATTTTATTTATCACTAAAGAGAGATGACTGACAAGAAGAGTGAGGTGACACAGACAAGAAGAGTGAGGAGACACAGACAAGAAGAGTGAGGTGACACAGACAAGAAGAGTGAGGAGACACAGACAAGAAGAGTGAGGAGACACAGACAAGAAGAGTGAGGTGACACAGACGAGAAGAGTGAGGTGACACAGACAAGAAGAGTGAGGTGACACAGACAAGAAGAGTGAGGTGACATACAAGAAGAGTGAGGTGACACAGACAAGAAGAGTGAGGTGACACAGACAAGAAGAGTGAGGTGACACAGACAAGAAGAGTGAGGTGACACTGACAAGAAGAGTGAGGTGACACTGACGAGAAGAGTGAGGAGACACAGACAAGAAGAGTGAGGTGACACAGACAAGACGAGTAAGGTGACACAGACAAGAAGAGTGAGGTGACACTGACAAGAAGAGTGAGGTGACACAGGAGAAGAGTGAGGAGACACAGACAAGAAGAGTGAGGTGATACAGACAAGGCAGAGTAAGGTGACACAGACAAGAAGAGTGAGGTGACAGACAAGAAGAGTGAGGTGACACAGAGAAGAAGAGTGAGGTGACACAGACGAGAAGAGTGAGGTGACACAGACGAGAAGAGTAAGGTGACACAGACAAGACGATGCGGAAGAGTTTCGAAACCAAATGTAAAAGCGCCCGTTTTAAGCCTGTTGACTTCTGAGTCTGACATACATATTAAATAAAATAAATAATTAAAAAGGCTTGTTGGGATGTAGCTTTGTTGCATTCCTTTAATAATAATACATAAAATATTTGTTTATTATTCTTCACTATTCGCTATCAGTAAATAGTTCCTCTGTAAGAACAAGCTGTTTGGAGTGTCTGGTGCCCGTATGAACACCACTGATCCTCACAAACTTCTCCAACACACGCGAGCATCCGTTATAAAACAACTATGTGAATATACTGAGCTGTATTCAAGCTGAAATAGCAGAGTGAACCGAGGCGCACATACACGGTTCGTTTGCGCATCATTTATAATGGACATAACCCGCGCCTAATGCACGATCATGTCAATGTAATCAGCTTTACCTTGATTACAATAGTCGTCCATCAAAACTTGTGTGTACTAGTGTAACACTGGCTTCTTTTATCCAGTGAGAGCTGTAGTTTGTGTATCATGCGCTCATACAGAGTTTTTGAGCAACCGTTCAGTCTGTATTCACAGCGCCATAAGAACCGTATTTCTCCTCCTAAACACAGAATATGTAGAGAGGTGGTACTGTTATTTTTTATAGGCTATATATTTGTTTACATGACTTATCATGCGAATCATAATATTAGTGAATATAATATATTGTAGTTTTATGTCTCGCCCCCCTGGTTGAGAAACACTGACCTAAAGCGTGATCTTCCAGCATTGTCTTCATGATCGATCTATTAGGCATCCCTGCTCTAAGTGATGTTTAAAAAAAAAAACATTTGTTTCTCATTTATTCGGTTCCACAGTATTTGCTGATTTTTATTTTATTTGAACACTGCTTGGCCTTGAATTACAGCTGATATTAAAGTCAAGGTAAAACGTGCAGCGTTTACAGGGTATTTAAAACCTAAGAAAAGCAAGGAAAACAAACGACCCCCCACCACGGTGATACCGGTGGGAAAATGTCCTCACTGTCACAACCCTGCCAAGCATATATAAAATAATACAAGGACCGTAAATGGATTTGCCACAAACTCAACTCTGTTGAACAGAACAGAACAGAGGGTTAAAGGATCGAGATGCTTATGTTGTCCCAAACACATATTTCTTTTTCTTTCTTATTTGGAAAATAAAAATTTAAAGGGGACTTCTGGAAGACTTTTGAATGTCATTGCAGAGAAATTGTGAAAACTCTTAAAACCATTAATATTTAATGTACAGCTCAACTGTACATATTTCTCTGTTTTATTGTGTTTTTCCAATGTATTTTTTTTCTTGTTTGCTCAGAATTTGCTGTTTTTAATCATTAATTGAAGACACCATTTGTACTCTGCTTGCTCACATTTAGGAAAACAGTGAATGGTAATGATACACATAATACATTGCATTATTATATGTTGTGGGGAGTGGTCAATAATCTCCCAATTTCATCAGAATTACTAATTGAATAATTATAAGTTTTGGGTTCTCAGAATAGTAGCTGTATGTTCATATTGAGATCCAATATGACGCACCTGTGTACTCAATTGCAATACATAAGCTATTGGAGTTTTAGGTTATCACGGAGTATGAAATATGAAATTATAAATATATAAAAAGAAATATGAAATTACATGTATTCTGGAGACCAGATCTTAGATACAGTTATTCAGCTGAATGAGATTTTAGCAGATGACAAAAGCTAAGTATTAAAAGTTTTATTTCCTAGTTTGTTTTAGTGAAAATTATAAATTAGTTAAGAAATAACTTGTGGTATAGTGGATCAAGTTGAGTTTAATAGTCTTTTATGAATAGTGTTAATAAAAGGTAATAAATCGATTATACTTATTTTGAAATTGGTAATTTCAGAGCTAACTGTTTTTCACAGATAAGAGAAGAAACGTTATTTGATGACACTGAACACAAAATATAAACCAAATACAATAGAAATGTGGCACAATGAAACTCGCCAAAACCGTTGTTCCTTATTCATGGAATTTTCCTATAGGTCCACAAACAGGTAAATATAATGTTTCGTATTTTATAGGGTATTAAAATCAACTAATGAATTACTTATTTTAGTCAGTAATCTCTTTAATCTTTCCACTTGTTCGTTACATTATGCCGCTGTTCTATGGTTTGACGTGTGCTAGTTATCCTTACAGGCATATTTTATTTGCTTTATTTTATATAATTTATTTTTATTCACATTTCCCATAGGCACCTAATCAATTGAATGTATTTATTTGTAAACTGTAAAGTATAATTTGTATTCTGTTATATTTATTATAATTTACTATTATTTATTTAATTTTTACAATACGTTACAAACGTTTACTATTTAGACATGAAATAAAAATACAAAATAGACTGTACGAAAGCCTGTCATAGGAACAAAAGTTGTTGACCACAAGGACTGATTTATAGTGTGACACGCAGGAAGACAGTTTGGTGAATGTTCATCTCTGCACGTTCGTTTTATGCTCTGTATAATGCATTTATGCCTTGATGTAAGTACATCTGCATATGTAGATTTGTCGAATGTATGTTATTGATGTTATTGATTAATTTACATTAATAACGTATCATTGCACAATTATATCATGCCTATTTGCATTGATAAGGCTGCTATTAATGTTAAGGATGCAGACTTGAGTGTCTAATCATTGTTTATTGCATTTGTTTGACTATCATGCCAGTGTGTAAAAGATTTCAGAATATGATTGTAATTATATTTCTTTATTGTTCCTTTAGACCATTAATACAGATGTCATTGCCAAAGAATAACTGGTTCGGATGACAACCCAAAGACTGTTCAATAAATATATCTTTGTGAAGAATCTCTTCTCCGATCCCTGATTCTCTTACCGGAATCCTGTCCATATTTGGCCGCCTCAATCAGCGTAATATAGAGTTGTAGCGTGCCTCTGCTACATAGACACTAATGTTGTTAAATATTATTTAACAAGGGGAAGGGGTAAGAAAGAGAATTGGGATTCACCCTTAGTCTAAAACGATTCCCTATTTTATAGCTCCATCTAGTGGACAAGGCTAATATCAAATCCTTCGTGTTGCAGATGATTTAGAGCAGTGATTATAATACCAAAAATACAATTATAATAGTTCAGGAGGAGACCAGCAAATTCTAAACCAGAAGTTATCAACTGATTAGGGTTGGAGGTAATATCTGCAGGAAAGTGGACCTTAAAGACCATAGCTGAGATGCATCACACTCAGTGCATCTCAGTGTGGTATGGTAATTCCTCAAACCAGGACTGTAAAGCTCTACAGAGAGTCGTGCGCTTGGCTGAGCGCATCTCAGGGTCTGCTCTCTCCTCTCTGCAGGACATCTACCTCAAACGCTGCAAAAGCAGAGCTGCTAAAATCATCAAGAACACAACTTACCCTGGTAACCATCTTTTCAATTTACTGCCATCTGGCAAGCGCTTCAGGAGCATGATGGCAAAAACTGAGAGACTGAGGAGGAGCTTCTTCCCTCAGGCCATCAGGCTCCTTAATGAATGAATGAATGAATGATGCATTTATATAGCGCTTTTTGTGTATTGTTGTACACCCAAAGCGCTTTACAATCATGTGGGGGGGTCTCTCCTCAACCACCACCAGTGTGCAGCATCCACTTGGATGATCGACGGCTCTGCCACAGGACAACGGCGCCGCCAGTGTGCTCACCACACACCAGCTACAGGTGGAGAGGAGAGAGAGTCATAGGGACAATCAAGTGTATGTCGCTCACCACACACCAGCTACAGGTGGAGAGGAGAGAGTCATAGGGACAATCAAGTGTATGCGCTCACCACACACCAGCTACAGGTGAAGAGGAGAGAGAGTCATAGAGCCAATCAAGTGTATCAGGCTCCTTAACACAAACCCAGTTTCATAAACATTTACAAGACTCATTTATTAACTGTAAAACATTCATATTCTCATCACTCGTATTGCTGCTATGTGTACATACCTGGTACAACCCGTTTGCACATCCCTCTTGTTCATATTACTATGTATTAAGTCCCAGTATACTGTTTTTGCACATCTTATTTGTTGTGCACTTGTTATTCTATTGCACATTTTACCCTTTATTTCTTTTTTTACCTATATATATGCTCTTGTGTTGCGTTGCTTTTATATAAACACATTTTTATTCTTTTGCACTGTCCACTGAGCGGACCTAATTTGATTTACATTTCACTTCTGATTATACCCTGTATAATTTATTATGTGACGAATAAAGAAACCTTGAACCTTGACCTTGACTAGCTGACAGCCCCTGGTTTAGAATTAGCTGTTCTCCTCCTGAGTATCAGAAATTCATACATCTATTATAACTGCTCTCCTTTTAGGTCTGAAGTTACCATGTTAGGCTATTCCTTTGATGTAACACATTTAATAATATTTAGCCACGGTTTTAACCCGAATACAACCAAAAATCATCGAAAAAGACACAAGGAAAATTCAAATGACTTAAAATACATTATATAAAAACAATGAGGCAATAATGATTGGCTAATTCATAATTGTATGGTTTCATTGAATAACACTGTTAAAGTACATTATTAAATACTAAATAAACAATTTATGTACATTATGTACGTTATTACAAATGCCTGTAAAGGGATCCAAAGGCCTGGTCATTGCTGCTGCTACACTTAGCCTATATAGGCTATTGACCAAACATTTAATTCAAATCTCCACTTAATCATAATATTTGTATCACCTTTATATATGTATATATATATGAAGAGCTCTTTTCCAAAACGCGATAAACGCCAAATTTAAAAAAATGAGTTCGTCATGCCATTTTGCTGTGTACTGAACCTATTCACTGCTCCATCAATGTTTCATGCCAAATCGCTATATTTCCTTGTTTAAAATGTACTGCAAGATGCAGTTCTTTTCCAAACCGCTATAAGCGCCGAACCTGGTTTTAGCCTAAATGCGATATATCCTCTCGACCAATCAGAATTCGTTTGATGCAATCCAACATGTTTGTGCTCAGTCTTCACAATGAGTGCTTTAAACTCTAATAACACTTTTGATGGCCTGGATGAGCCAGTGAGACCTACACCTGGGGGTAGAAAACGCAGACTGGACAAAGAAAATCACAAAAACAACAAAAAAGAAGGTTCTCAGGTGGCGCGTTAATACCCACTGTGGGATGTCAATGTAACAGATGTGTATACCAGTAAAGGTGGTGTTTAACCGATTGACGCTAGAGGCTGTAGCCTTTGGCGTTCCTTGTTAGAGCGCCCGCCTGCCGCACCGAAAATCCGGGTTCGAGACCCGTTCGAGATGCCTTTTTTTATGACATAAACCAACATAAAAAAAAAAGGATGGATTTGTAGCGTTTTGAGAAAAAAAAACACAACAACTTTGCATTTGTAATCGACAATATTGTTGTTTCATTTAACAATCATTGTTTAACATGTTCAGACTGAGCCAACAGACCATTTTAACAGGATAAATTGAATATTAACTAAATGTATGGGTCTAGGTAAAAAAAATGTAATTTTCATGAAAACTATTCAAATGGATTTATAACGTTTTGGAAAAAAGCTCTTCATATATATATATATATAAAGAGAGAGAGAGAGAGAGAGATGAGAGAGAGAGATGACACAGCCTCTATAATTTATTCAACAACAAAAAAAAACGTGGACATCACAACCCTTGCACAAATTAAAGCATATTTTATCTTAGTAAAAATGCTTAATTTTATTTTACTTGATACTATAAAATCAATCAGACAACCGTATTAATAAAATAATAGCCATAGGTAACTGTCAACAATTGCAATTTGAAAATAATACAATTTATTTATTTTTTTGCTTTTAGACTGTATTAAAGTTATATTTTGAAGTTATATAGTAGGTGGTTTTTATTTTGCTTCCATAATATTTGAGGAAGGGGGGCACAACAAGAGGGCACCCATTTACCCAGCACACACACACACACACACACAATATTTCCACTTGTTAGTTAACTAATTACTGTAAAATCAATAGCCTATAACAAATTGTTGTGGCAATTTTCTGACAAACAAATATCTCACTGAGTAAGAGACACTCTGAGTCCAAATTATAATAATAAAGTGTTTATTCTCTTGCAAGAGAAGATCTCCTCAGTTCTAACACACATAGCTGTAAGTCAGTCAGGAGCGAGAGAGAGAGATAGAGAGAGAGAGATAGATAAGAAGAGAGCCAGAGAGCCAGAGATAAGAAGTAGCAAGAGAGCAGAGAGGCGAGCTAAGGGAAAGCAGTTTTGGTCTGTTTTATAGTCCTTTCCTTCCAAGGCCTCCTCCTTCCCTCCTCTAGAGGAAAGATACCAGTTGTTTACCGATTAATGGTTATACAGAAAAGGGAGGCAAATGCCCCTTGACCATCTGCGTTTCCTTACCTCTATCACTTCTCAATCATAGTAAATCATCACACAAAGAATGCTTATCTAACTACGAGAAGAAAACATATAATACATACATCTGAATCTATGTCTCACTGTTTGATTACTGTCCATAAAGGAAAATTCCCTTTCCTCTCTGTTTATCATTCTCTGATAACTGATTAATCAAACATTGTAATAATAATAGTAAAATAATAATAAATACAAGTTCAAGTCATTAATCACACTTATACTCTTCATCTCTGATTTTCACATAAATGATCACTCTTCTTGAACCTGTGAAGTAAGTTTTTTGAAAATTTGAAAAATGCTTAGGCTGTAAATGTTTAGCAAGCACAGTAAAGATTTCATTCTATCGCCGGGCTAAATGGACAGGCATTGCTGTCGCACTCTCGGCCTAGACCGAACCCTCAGTCACAATAGTATAAATAAGGAAAAGTATAGTTCAAAGTAGGAAATAAACATATCAATTTATCACTGTTGAGTTACTCCTGTAATATAAAATGTAAATATTAAAAGTATGTAAAAAATCCCTCAGTTTCAACCCCTCTCCTTGTACGTCCTCTCGTACACGGATAACTGCTGCTTTTAACCTTCTTTACATACCAATCATCCTCAGGAAGAAAAATAGAAACATCATAACTCAATTAACACATTTCACTGTAACTTCCGCTACTTGTGTCATCATATTGTTGGTCTGATCTCCTGTTGGTAACACCTTCAGACCTGTTGTGAAGTGTAGTATTACCAAGCAAATTACTGACAACAAAGTCATTATACATGTGGTTTATACAGGCCACACATTCCTGTTACTCTGAATGGGTGCCACGGTCTTGGACGCTCTCCGTTCTCTCAGTTACTCTTTATCAAAAGATGCTGTTATGACCAAAGAATGTGAGAAAGTACTGTTTTTGAAACACTAAGAGTCTTATCTGTTCTGTTGATTACAGTGTTCACCCAGATGCCGGTTGCGCCTAAACACACAGCTGCAATGCAAGGGTTTTTCAAACTGGATCTTAGCATTTATTGACATTCGCGTTGAACCTCCTCCAGCAATTGCTCCGCCTCCGCAATGGGCGGCACCCTTCTGCATGGTTTACGTGAACCCACGTAGCCCTCTCTGCGACCTTCACTGCCGTGTGCGTCACCAGAAGCACCTGGAAAGGCTCTAGCCACCTTTTCGATTTCCAGCTCTTTCTCCTGTGATCACGAATCACCACGAAATCACCAGGTCTGACCTCGTGCAGGAATGTCTCAGCAACCTTCCCCTGGGCAGCTTTTACCTGCACAGAAATATTTGACAACAGACAAGACATTTCTTTGCAGTAATTCAACATGTCATTTTCACACACATCCGTTGATGGCAGCCCTTGTTTACCCCTCTCTATGCCCATGAATGGTGGCCTGCCAAACAAAATTTCAAATGGGCTCAGATTTATTTTCACTCTTTGAGGTTGGGAAGGCCTCAACCCATTTTGACCACATGTCAACCATCACCAGACAGTGTTTCTGTTTCCCACAAGGGGTTAATTCGATGAAATCCATCATTAGATATTCAAATGGACCTGCTGGTGCTGGTTGAGATGCCAAGGGTGTTTTTATTCCCCTAGCCTCATTGTGTGTGTTTACAAGTGACACATCTTTTGCAAAAAAATTTCAGCAACCACTGTAAACCCTTTTGTAAACCATAATTCCCTCATCTGCATTATCATACCCGCTTTTGACACATGATCCAACCCATGTGTCAACTTAGCATAATGCTGAAAGAAGTGTTTGGGCAAACAAGGAATGTCATCAACACTCATCCATACACCCCCCCGGAGACTGCAGCCAGACGACCTCCATCGTTGTTTTTCCGCTCCTGTGGAAAAAGACTGCATACTCTGTAAACAAGGGGAAATATCAGGGTTAGTCACAGATACCAAAGCACAAGTTGTTTCTTTTGTCTCCTGTGCTGCCGCTGCCGCTGCCGCTGCCTGCTCGCTTTCCTGTGGAGATAAAACTTTTATCGTTAGTGTGCGCTGCGCATTTACAGATCGCGACCTTGTCTGGTAAAAGAATGGCCTCCAAAAGCTTAGACACAAGCAATGCGTTTAATATCGGATGTCCATCCGACTTCAAAAAAAAATTTCGGTGCTTCCAAAGCGCCAAAGTCGTGAGTGACCCCAAAAGCATAACGCGAGTCTGTGTAAATTGTCACACACTTGTCTGCCATAAGATTACACGCTTCTGTCAGAGCAACCAATTCAGCTGCCTGAGCCGAATAATTTGATGGCAATTTGCCAGACTTTACGACTTCAAATTCAGTGGTCACCTGAAACCAACCTTATTCAAGCCTGTTTGTGGATCTTTGGACGCCGATCCATCCACAAAGAGGACATTGTCACAGTTCTCTAAAGGTGTGTCCAACAGGTCTGGACGTGGTGTACACACCTGTTCCTGCTGATAGACAACAATGGTGTTCCTGTCCATCCTCCTCCGTAGGGAGTGTGGCAGGATTCAAAGTTGTGCATCTTTTCACTGTTACATTTGGCATGTCAAGCAAAATCGTGTGATACCTCAGCCATCGGGCTGTTGATAAATGTGATGTTCTTTGCTCTTGCAAAATCATGGAGACTGCGTCTACCATCTGTGTAAAAAGGCCTTTCAATCTTGTCACATGACCTCAGCCCTTTCCCTGTTGTCAGGGCTCTCAAGGGCTTTTCAAGAAGTGCATAATTTGGAATATACGTTCGACAATATGCACACATTCCCAAGAATGATAACAATTGTCTTTGTTAAAGGTCTTGGTACATCTTTGATAGCTTTTATCCGTTTCTCAGAGATAGCTTTTACTGTTTGGTGTTAGTGTGACCCAAAACAAATTATTTCCTGCTTCACAAACTGTAGCTTTGTCAGACTGACCTTGTGACCCTCTCTCGCCAGATGGTTCAAGAGAGTTACAGTGTCAGCCACGCACGTAACCTCATCTCGTGCACAAATCAATAAATCATCTATATACTGCAATAGCGCTGTTCCGCTCGATAGAGTTAATGGTTCAAGGCTCCGTCTGAGCGCTTCATTGTAAATCGTCGGAGACTCACAATAGCCCTGACACAACCTGGTAAACGTGTACCCTTTGTTGTCAAAATCAAACGCGAACCAAAACTGACTTTTTTCTTCCACTGGGACGCTAAAGAAAGCGTTGGCCAAATCAACCACAGTGAAATACATTGCATTTTGAATTTGTGACAAAATTGTGTATGGATTATGGCAGCTCTTGCAATAACGGCTGAGTTTACAGCCTGCAGATCCTGCACAAATCGCCACGTGACTGGTTCACTTGTGTTAGATGTTATTTTCTTTACGGGGAAAATAGGAGTTCGCACTGGAGAATCATGACAGCGAAATGATTACTCCCTCCTTCAGGAGAGACTCAAAAACCGGCTGTATCCCTCTCAATGCCTCCTTCTTCAGGGGACATTGCGATGGACACAGCCTGCAATCAGACTTTGGAGTGATTACAACTGGTTCACAACCTTTAATCAACCCAACATCATATTTGTGTTTTGCCCACAATTTTGGAGGTATTTCTGCCAGGACAGGATGAATGTCTGTGGCAGAAATAGATCCGTGCTCATGTTTCTCCATTAAAAACACCTGCATTTCTACTGTGTTTCTGCCCGTTTGGTTTTTTCAATCCAATCTGTGGCAGAAAGACATTTTCTCTAAACAGGCCTATTTCTTCCCATTTCTGCTCGGTGGCCTTGATTACTGATAAGTGAGGCGCAGACTGGCCTGTTATCAAATACAGCTGAATTTGTTTTTCTGACAGGCAAGCTGAAAGCACACACACACACACTTATCAAACCTTGTCAAAAACATTTTCTGCCCCGTTAATCCACTCTTCCTCATATTGATATATGCATATATCAATGAATGTAATTCATTGATACTGATACTGATACTGTTCGATCTTTGCCAATTTCAAAATCTTTTGTGCCCAATCAGAATCTCTCATCTGCTGTTCCTCTCCTGTAAATCCCAAACGGGCCAGCAGTGAGTTTCAGATTTAATTTACACATTAGATCCCTGGCCATTAACGGAACCGGACAGGTTTCAGAGCACAACAACGCATGTTTCAATGCCCTGCCCCCCCTCCGTCTCACATTTTAACGGCACAGTATAGTTTTCTGAAATTAATGCCCTGACTTCAAGTGCTTTCAACCACTAAATCCGTCATTCTTGGTTCACAATCAACCATAAAGTCTATCATTGTCCCGTCAACTAACATGGAATATCTCTGTAGCCTTAAAAACCCTAAACTTTTGTACATTCTCAGACATTCATCAGTCACATGGTCTTATTCAAAACTTCAACAATCACACATTTAACGGTTTGCAAGCATGTCTTCATTGCAGATAGCCTTATTCAAATCTTCACACTCACACATAAAGGTTTGCAAGCATGTCTTCATTGCACAGAGCGGTATTTGAATCAGTGTATGTGAGCGTGTTGTGTGTGTGTGTCAATAAATTTTACTTCCCTTTTCGTAGCTTGCTGAATGCCTGTCACCCGCCCTCTCCTCTCCTGTTCTCCGTTCCTCTCCTTTCAATCCGCCTTCGCGCCTCTGGACAATCCTGTGCCCAGTGTCCATGGTTCTTGGACAACCTGCACTTGTGCAGCCAGAAAAGTCATGTTCACATTTGTGCGCTGCTCGTGCTGCTTTAATCTGTACAACAGCCAGCTGCATCTGTCTCCCCTCTGTCACTCGCGCTGCTCGTGCTTGTTCATTCAGTGTCTCGCGCTGCGGTTGTCTTGGACGGAGAAACAGTCGAGGTCGGGCGAATTTCAATGCATCCAGCTGGGCTATTGGGTAGATGGGTGTTTTGGCGGTGCCGGCCTCACCGTATTTTCATGTGGGAAACACAAACATACTGTGGGTCATTCGGTTCTGGTCGTGCAGACACATACAAATAGACTTTCACACTTTTCATTTTTCCTTCCTGCTAACTTTCTGCACTTGCTTTTTTTTTTTTCCTTCCTGCTAACTTTCTGCACTTGCTTTTTTTTCCTTCCTGCTAACTTTCTGCACTTGCTTTTTTTTTCCTTCCTGCTACTTCCTTGAGCCAACCATCTACTGTTTGTTCACATTTTTTAACATACATGTTTAACACATTTGCAACAACAACCTGGTTGTTGAAACCACTTTCAGTTTTGTGAGACTCAATGTTCCCTCTTCGGGAAAATCATGATGCTTGATTAATTTTTCAATATCTTGCATACATTTCTGACCATAATAATTTTTTAATTTGGTAGTACACCGGTGTATCATATTTCACAAACTTGCTCTGAGATATCCCCATACTGGCTGTCTTCTGCTTTCCCGTGGATTTGCTCGCGCACGCTTCTTTAATCTGCTAGACGTCTCCAGCAGATCCGATTTTCTCTTATCCCGCAATCGGGTCGGGTTGCACTATTAGTGCCCTCTTAATTGTGATTTATCAAAATCTTTCGATTTTTCCTAACCCCAATTAACCTCGGTACCTGTTTGAAACCCTCTTGATCCGTACAGATCTCAAATTAATCTCAGGTTACCTATCTGAACGTTCGTGCCCAGAGTCCTCGGTACCTGTTTGAAACCCTCTTGATCCGTACAGATCTCAAATTAATCTCAGGTTACCTAATCTGAATGTTGCTCAGATTACTCTACCACAGAAACAAATCTCAGCCAATATGGTTCAATTTCACTCTTTAAACTGAATTTCACCCTAATTAAATTGAATTTAATTGTTTCTTACCAGAGATGTCGTTTGTGCCACCTGGGTTCTTTTTGATTCCAGTGGTCGATCCCTCCGGTCCCAACAGCGGAACGGTCCCTCGTCTCTCAATCTTTTTTGCGAGGTAGGGTTGGAACTTTTCAGCTCCAAGGTGATCAGCCTCCGTCCGCTGTCAGGTCCAGAAGTCACGTCCAAGGAATCCCACTATCTGACACCAAACTGTTGTGGCAATTTTCTGACAAACAAATATCTCACTGAGTAAGAGACACTCTGAGTCCAAATTATAATAATAAAGTGTTTATTCTCTTGCAAGAGAAGATCTCCTCAGTTCTAACACACATAGCTGTAAGTCAGTCAGGAGCGAGAGAGAGAGATAGAGAGAGAGATAGATAAGAAGAGAGCCAGAGAGCCAGAGATAAGAAGTAGCAAGAGAGCAAGAGAGCGAGCTAAGGGAAAGCAGTTTTGGTCTGTTTTATAGTCCTTTCCTTCCAAGGCCTCCTCCTTCCCTCCTCTAGAGGGAAAGATACCAGTTGTTTACCGATTAATGGTTATACAGAAAAGGGAGGCAAATGCCCCTTGACCATCTGCGCTTCCTTACCTCTATCACTTCTCAATCATAGTAAATCATCACACAAAGAATGCTTATCTAACTACGAGAAGAAAACATATAATACATACATCTGAATCTATGTCTCACTGTTTGATTACTGTCCATAAAGGAAAATTCCTTTACAAAATACATATAGTAATGCAAATACATATAATGCGACGTACTTAGAGACGACGTATATATCAGGCGTCATATAATGCGACGTACATAGAGACGACGTATATATCAGGCGTCATATAATGCGACGTACATAGAGACGACGTATATATCAGGCGTCATATAATGCGACGTACATAGAGACGACGTATATATCAGGTGTCATATAATGCGACGTACTTAGAGACGACGTATATATCAGGTGTCATATAATGCGACGTACATAGAGACGACGTATATATCAGGCGTCATATAATGCAACGCACTTAGATGCGACGTATATATCAGCCATCATATAATGCGACGTACATAGAGACGACGTATATATCAGGCGTCATATAATGCAACGCACTTAGAGACGACGTATATATCAGGCGTCATATAATGCGACGTACTTAGAGACGACGTATATATCAGGCGTCATATAATGCGACGTACATAGACGGCGTATATATCAGGCGTCATATAATGCAACGCGCCTTAGATGCGACGATATATCAGGCGTCATATAATCGGCGTACATAGAGACGGCGGCATATATCAGGCGTCATATAATGCGACGCGTACATAGAGACGGCGATATATCAGGCGTCATATAATGCGGCGACATAGAGACGGCGTGTATATCAGGCGTCATATAATGCGACGTACA
>CM050431.1:27750466-27842259 GCA_027564155.1 Gymnocypris eckloni scoliostomus
CCTCTTTGATCGTAGTATTGTCCCAGTCTGCCCGTTTAATAGCTTTCAGTCACAGATGTCGTCTATTTTTTGAAACGGATAAGATCCTGCAGGAATCCTGAAAAACTTGACTCCAGAACTGGTGCGATTTTCACAGTCCACGACGCAACAAGTAGGCATTTTGTCTAGGGCTGTAATGGTGGCCGTGACAACCGCGCCACCGGCGGTAGTGCACGTGACATCACACACCGGGTGTATTTAACTTTCTCATTTAAGGCTACTTTCCTATTTAACTGTATTATTTATTTGATATTTATTTTAGTGTTTTGCAGGCTGAGTGTTGACTGACGTAAGTGCTAAAATAAACACGTATGTTTGTTAATAGATGATTGAGCCTCATTTATTTATTTTTGCGTTTCAGAATTATATATATATATATATCACAACACCGCGCCACCTGTAGTAGTTGGTCCATTACCACCGCGGTGGTAAAAATCTGCCACCGTCACAGCCCTAAGTTTTGTCTTGACGAGAAATTCTCTGGTTAACACAATGGGATGGAATGAACGTTCTGACCCCGACATGCGCACTGCAAACTTCAAATTTTCCTGTGACGTATACCGTGAAGGGGTCTATTGTGTCCAGGTTTAGCAGATAGGTTGTGTTAGTGCAGTGTGTGCGTGTAGTCCAGTAGAACTGTGTTAAAGTGCAGTGCATGGCATGTTGTGTGAGTGGGAGTGTGATGTAGGTGAGTTATTTGTGACTGTTCATTAGCCTGATAGCCTGAGGGGAAAAAGCTGTCCCTCAGTCGGCTAGTGCGGGATCGGATGCTGCGGAAACGTCGCCCTGAGGGCAACAGAGAGAGCAGACTGTGGGACGGGTGGCTAGAGTCTTTGATAATCCTCCGGGCTTTCCTTGTACACCGCCTGGTGTAGATATCCTGGAGGGAGGGAAGCTCACCTCCAACAATGTGGCGGGCAGTTCGCACGACCCTTTGCAAAGCCCTGCGGTTGCCAGCGGTACTGTTTCCAAACCAGGCGGTGATGCAGCCGGTCAGGATGCTCTCCACAGTGCAGGTGTAGAAGGACCTGAGGATTCTGGGGCTCGTTCCAAACTTCCTCAGCCGTCTCAGGAAGAAGAGACGCTGATGTGCCGCCTTCTGCTTTTTTTTTTACCCGAAAGCTGTTTACCCGCTCCACAGGTGTCTTGTCGATGGTGATGGGTGTGTGTTCTCTGCTCTGTCTCCTGTAATCCACCACCAGCTCCTTGGTCTTGTCGATGTTGAGTGAGAGGTGGTTCTCCTGACACCATTTAGTCAGGGTACTCACCTCCTCTCTGTAGGCCGTCTCATCGTTGTCGGTGATCAGGCCTATCACCGTTGTGTCATCAGCAAATTTGACGATGACGTTGGAGCTGTGTGTAGCTGTACAGTCGTGTGTGTACAGGGAGTACAGGAGTGGGCTGAGGACGCAACCCTGCGGTGCACCAGTGTTGAGGATCAGGGGGGATGATGTGTTGTTGCCCATTCTGACCACCTGACTTCTGCCTGTCAGGAAGTCCAGGATCCAGCTGCACAGAGATCTGTTCAGTCCTAGAGTCTGGAGCTTCGCAACCAGTGTGGCAGGCACTATGGTGTTAAATGCCGAACTATAATCCACGAACAGCATCCTCACATAGGTGTTCTTATTTTCCAGGTGGTAGAGAGCAGTGTGCAGGGTGAAGGCAATAGCATCGTCTGTGCGGTGTTATCAGCCTGTATGCTAGTGGGTCCAGTGAAGCAGGCAGCACAGGTGCAGATGTAGTCTCTGACAGAGAGGATTCTCAAAACACTTCACAGTAGCTGGTTTATTTCCTTTAAAGCCTGTGATTTGTCTGATGCCCTGCCACATGCTTCTGGTGGATTTTTGTTGAAATGTTCTTCAGACTTTGATTGAAAATATCTGTAAAACCCGGCTAGCTGGATGCATGCTTAGAGAGCATACACGGCTTGTTATACCATCTGCAGTGTTTCCGGATTTACGGATGTTCACCCGCGCTGATTGAACATCGGGTTACATCCACGGAGTAGAAGCGTGAGTGGACTCACCTCTTCTGCACTTCCTGATGAAACAGCGACCGTCTCTGTGTACGCGGTGTTATCAGCCTCGCGAGCATAAAAGGTAGTGTGAGCTCGTCCGTCGGACCAGCAATGTTCACAGTAGCTGGTTTATTCTGCCTATAAAGCCTGTGATGTTGTTGATGCCCTGCCACATGCTTCTTGGATTATTGTTGTTGAAATGTTCTTTATTTTGGAGCTACTGTTCTGAAGTTGGCTTTATTAAAGTCCCCGTGATAATAAAAGCTGCATCTGGGTGCGCGGTTTCCTGCTCACTTATATTCCTGTACAGTTCCTTGAGTGCCTGGTCTGTGTTGGCTTGGGGGGGCATATAAACAGCCGTGATTATGATGGCTGTAAATTCCCTCGGTAGCCAGAATGGTCGACACAGAAGCGTATGAAATTCCAGATCAGGCGAGCAGAAGAATTTAATAGAGTGTATGTTCCTTTCATCACACCACAATTTGTTAATATAGAAACAAACACCTCCGCCTCTGCTTTTCCCTGTGAGCTCTTTCGTCCTATCCGAGTGGTGCACGGAGAAGCCCGTGAGCTCGATGGCTGAGTCTGGAACAATAGCATACATCCAGGTTTCTGTGAGGCAAATAACGCAGCAGTCCCTTGTTTCTCGCTGGTATGAGATGCGCGCCCGCAATTCACAGAGTTTGTTATCCAGTGACTGAACGTTGGCCAGTAAAATGGTTGGAAGAGGATGTCGGAAAGCATGGCGTCTCAGTCTGACGAGAACGCCAGCTCTTTTTCCTCTTTTTCGGCGTCGGCGGCGTTTCCTCGATTGCACGACCCAGACAAAGGGCTCA
Source organism: Gymnocypris eckloni scoliostomus (assembly GCA_027564155.1). Taxonomy (NCBI): domain Eukaryota; kingdom Metazoa; phylum Chordata; class Actinopteri; order Cypriniformes; family Cyprinidae; genus Gymnocypris; species Gymnocypris eckloni. The sequence goes on from CM050431.1 coordinate 27,753,359, forward strand.
GATGCCGTGTCTGTGAACAATCCACCGGCTTTCAAAAACTCAAAGTCCGGTTTGCGTTGCGCGACGGAGGAACCAATGTTTATAAGCGTGTCTCTATCGTAGACCGTTATACTAACAACATCTAACATGTAAAACAACAAAAAAACTAATAAAACATACGAAAAACTGCAAAGTTTTCCTGGAGCACGCAACACGGCTGCAATCCTCGGCGCCATCTTGTTAGCAAAAAAAAAAAAAAGGTTTGCAGATGGTTCATATGATGCTTTTAAAAAAGATGGTTCATATGATGCTTTTTAAAGATCATTATTTGGTGTAACAGAATATGTTGACATGCTTTAATGTTCAAAAACATATAATTTTTCAAATACTGTACATTATTTCCTCTATGCCCCGCTTCTCTCAAAAGAAAGCCCCTCCTTCCAACAAGCACAGTCTGCTCTGATTGGCAGCTGACCCAGAGCATTGCGATTGGCCGAGCACCACAAGCACGAGTCGGGGGGGGGAATGTAACGCCCCTTTCCAGTTAATAATGTCCTTAGTTTAGCATCGTACAAGCCAAGATTAAATATCTAATAAAATGTATATTATCTATAATATTGAAATCATGATCTGTGAAAGACCAGTGGTTAATTTTGATAAAACCCAATCAGTCAGAATAATTAAATATCATTGTATATTATAAACTAAGGTCGTTACAGTTTTTAATAATGAATGTGAATCTGCATCCGAACTCACGCTACTGTAATGAGACACAAATACGTAATATTATTAATATTCCAGCCGGCACTGCAAACTAAATATGCGATTTGTTGTACGTCATAATTTCAAAATAAAAGTCCTAACCAAATATTAAAATTACATGGATTTAAACGTGATTGAAAAGTGAAACATCACCTTCAGCTGGTTTGTTATAATATATTATAGTTATGTTATAATATACATATAAGTTGGTTATGTTCATATTTTGTGTAGGCATATAACATAATGTAGGCCTATTTTATTATTGTTCAATAACTTTTTTTATACTTTCACTCACGAAGGTCTTATTAAAACATATTGTCAAAATAATCAGTAAATTAGTTTTGATTTGTCGGATTAAAAGACAAATATTTTGTCATTTAAAAAATCTGGTTCTAGTGAATCAAGTGTATTATAGCTCATAATTCATTCTTCAGGTCAATCATATATTTATGGAAAATAAGGACTTTGTCACAATATCCTTTCAAATGTTAAAGTTGCCAGTCTTTGCATGCTTTCGTGCTGTGCTTTATTTGTTTTATTCGTTTATTAGAATTTGAAAGATAATAAAAATATAGTTTAATAAGTGATTAAAGTCCTTGAAAACCAAAAAAAGTCTGGATTTTAATTCAGCATTGTACGTAAAATAAAAGTGCCGTTAATTGTGTGTCCAATAAAATACATTTCATAATGATATTTCCCGACATTTTAGATTCCTATCATCCAATGCACAGTGAGATTTTTGTTTAAAAACATTTATTTTTTAGAAATGTTCAAAAATAATCACCTAAATGTTTGATCAAGTGGTGCAATTGTTGCACAATAGCTTACACACAGCACACGCCTGATTTCATGAGGTGGCTTTTTATGTTAAACACACTGCTAAATATAGACAACTTCATTTAAATGATCATAATCTATAACAAAAACACTTATAAACTAGGTTAGTGGATAATTCGGCAGCAAAAGCTACTAATAGGTGCACAATAATTTGATAAAATGTTGCATTGCTCTTTGTATCGTTGTAACAAGTATGCTTAAATATATTTGTATATGAATATATATACTATAAAATGTACAGAAATGTAGTAATGAAGGCAAGAACATATGATGAATAGGAGAGATAAGTTCAAAGAGAAGAGGTATTGATGCGTAGTGTATTGAATAAATTACCGATACTCAATATCAGCTCCATGCATCCTTGGTGGAAAATATCCATATCTTGATATTAATCGATTCTCATTTTTACGGAGCGATATCGATTCTTAAATCCCAAGAAATGGACCACACCTCCCATCCAATATATCGTTATACGCTTTGTGCTTAATTAGAATTTTTTCATATTTCTCTCTGCAGGACTCGCAGCAGCCGTCCCCTTTAGCACTGCTAGCTGCCACCTGCAGTCGGATCGATGAAAACGACGCGGCAGAGCAACAGTCGCGGATCGAGCTCCAGCAGCCCCATCTGTCCCACAGCGCTAACGGCTGGCACGTGGTCCCGGTGTCCAGCAGCGCCGCGGAGGGCCGAGCCGGAGCCCTGCTGCAGCAGCCACAGTACGTGATGGCCTCCTCACAGAGCATGCAGAGCCAGCCGGTGTTCACCACGCTCTCGGGGGTCATGCCGAGCGTCCAGTACCAGGTGATTCCGCAGTTCCAGACCATGGACGGACAGCAGCTGCAGTTCACTCAGACCGCTCCGGAGGTGTCCACAGCCGCGGGACAATTCCAGCTGGTGTCGTCTCCCAGCGGGAATCAGCAGCTCATCGCTGCCTCCTCCAACAGAGCGTCTGGAAACATCCTCACCATCCCTGGACTCTTCCAGCAGGCCATCCCGCTGCAGAACATCAGCCTGGGCGGAGCCGTGCTGCCCAATCAGGCGCAGTTCCTCACCAACATGCCGCTGAACGCCAACATCACGCTCCTCCCGGTGGGAGACGCGAACGCCTCCGGAGCTCCTCAGCAGCTGTTCCAGACCAGCGCCACCGCAGCGGAGTACTGCACCACCTCCACCAGCACACACACGACTGCGTCAGGGGTCGTGACGCTAGCCCAGAGCAACACCGCCGCAGAGAAGCAGAGCACCGCCGGAGATGGACACAAAGCCAGTCAAGCTCAGATCGTGATTCAGCCGCAGCAGGTGCTGCAGAGCGTCTCGGCCGGCGGCCAGGTGTACTCCACGCAGAGTCTATCTCAGGATGGACTGCAGAACGTTCAGATCCAGACCATCGCCAACGGCAGCCCCATCCTGATCCGCACCGTCGGGCCCAACGGACAGGTCAGCTGGCAGACGCTTCAGCTACAGAGTCCTGCTAACACTCAGATCACGCTAGCACAGCCAGGCACGCTCTCGGGCCTGCAGACCATCAACCTGAACACGCTGGGCAACACAGGGCTGCAGATGCACCAGCTGCAGGGGGTCCCCATCACCATCGCCAACACTGCGGGTGAGTCTGCTGTGTGCTCGCTGACTGCATGTTAGTGATGTAGTTTCCGAGCTGTGTGTGATGGTGGTGTGTTGGCTCTACAGGGGATGTGAGCGGGTCGGCGGGGGACGCTCTGGAGGACAGCGGTGCGCTGGAGGAGAATATGGAGTGCAGCCCGACGGCCTCCAGCAGACGCACACGCAGAGAAGCCTGCACCTGTCCTTACTGTAAAGATGGAGAGGGACGGTACGCTGCTCATCATCTCACACACTACAGTACAGCCTCGTATTCACTAGCTAGAGGATCAGTGCATACTGTAAAACAATACAGATTGAACTGTGTTTGTTTGATTGGACATGCATTAGGTGTTTATAGGCTGCTGTCACTTTAAGAGCTAATATAATGATGCACATCACTGACTGTGTTAGCTGTAGTTCTTGTATTATGTGTGTCCTTGGGTTCTTAAATGGTGTTGCATTATTATGAGCTACAATACTTGATGGGATGGGTAGACCAGCCCTGGGCACATATCATCTGCTGAATCCCTCTCATGTCAGTCTGTTAAACTGTCTTCTCGCTGCAGTGACCCGAGTAAGAAGAAGCAGCACATCTGTCATATTCCCGGCTGTGGGAAGGTGTATGGGAAGACGTCTCACCTGCGGGCGCACCTGCGCTGGCACACAGGAGAGCGGCCCTTCGTCTGCTCCTGGTCCTTCTGTGGGAAACGCTTCACTCGCTCCGATGAGCTGCAGCGGCACAAGAGAACACACACCGGTGAGTTACACATGGCTACAGAGCTCACAGACACGGCACTGAGTGCTGAGTGTGTGTGTGTGTGTGTGTGTGTGTGAGAGTTAGAGCGTCTGCGTTTATTACAGTGACGCGTTGCGATCGCGCACTAAACATCACAGTGAGATCCAGTACGAAGCACTCGAGTGCAGCGCAGAGTTCTCCTGAACAAATCACGTCTCTTTAAACTAGTTAAAAAGCGAAGCTGCTTTTCTCATCAACACTGCAACAACGATCCAGTTAGAAGACGTTTCAATCCACAAATCCCCCACATTCACCATAGGTGCCATAAAAGAAGGATATTAATATTGAGTATTATTAATATACTGAATAAGGAGTAATGGAATATAATTACATTATTGTGTTAATTATTCGATCAGTTGATGTTGATTTGTAATTGACTGAATATCTTTGTTACTGTTTAATGCAAACACCATAGAAACCATATAGTTAGGTACTTTGTCACCATGATATTGAGGTATATGTTTATATATTTTATATATGTATAAAAGATGAGACTGGTACAGTTTTCTCAATGGTGCTGTCAAATGTGCATCTGCACCCCAACTCAAGCTCCTGTTCTAATGTGCATTTCTAAGACACAAAACCTGTAACATTACATGTTCAGTGCTGGCGCCACTGCTCTCCAATGCTATTCTGGAGCCCTGGTAATATTAATTGTACTGTAAAATGTTACTGTATTGTTAAATTGTAAATGAAATATATAGCTTTAGTAAACCATTTTTTCTTTTAGTTTTAGTATAACATTATTACCATGCATAATAAAAAAAAAAAAAGTTTAAAGACGAAACCAAACCAATGTATAGTTGACATTTGAGGCTCAATGCTATAGAAAAGCAATACATGTTCAGGAAGAGTGTTTTCAGCCTTTATTTAAATATATATTTTATATAAAAACATGGCATGCAGCTTCTAACAATGGCATAAATCTGTTCAAAATAATCGTTATTAATAATCGCAATTACAATCTCAAGGGAATAATCGACAAATGTCATTTTTGCATAATCGTGCAGCCTTAGAGTGTGTGTGTGTGAGAGAGAGAGAGAGTGTGTGTGTGTGTGTGTGTGTGTGAGAGAGAGTGTGTAAGTGAGGGGTCTTTCACACTGTCAAGGCTATATGGCTATAATCCGTTGAATAAGTTATTGTTTTTCATGCTGCTAAGAGAACTGACGCCAATTACACACAGCAAAGTTTTGGAAATGACGACAGATAAATGCATGAAAAATATGGCTTATGTATTCAATTTGGCTCTATACTAATAGATTACTAGAAAAATATTCTTAGCAGTATATATATATATATATATATATATATATATATATATATATATTAAATTCAATTATTTGTAAAAGTAATGCATGGTAAATCATCTTAAATATCTCACTGTACATTGCTATTCTTGTTATGGTGGAGTTGTTGATTGCAATATATGTGGTATATATCTGTATTTTGTGGCTGATTTGCAGTGTACGGTATATATCTCTGTATTTTTTGTTAATGTATATTTTAGTCCCGAGTTATTGCGCTCCGTCTCGTTCACTGAAGTCTGGAGTTCAGCAGATAATACAAAGCAAAAGTTCATGCAATTCTGACAGCAGAATGGAAATCTGTCACAACACTTTCCCTCAAACTCTTGTGTTTGTCTTTATCTGCTCACAGGTGAGAAGAAGTTCTCATGTTCGGAGTGTCCCAAACGCTTCATGCGCAGCGACCACTTGTCCAAACACACCAAGACACACTTGAATAAGAAGAGCTCTGGTGTGGTGAGCAGCAGTGATCAGCAGACTCTGGTTCCTATGGACCCGCGGTTAGCGTCCAGCGGCATCAGCGTGCTGCAGGTCTCAGATCTGCACCGCTAACCTCGACAGCAATGGCTATTAATGCACTGTGTGGTGTCTGAGAGGTGCATTGAGAGCCCGGGACGTTTGTTTATGCATCTCTTCCTTGTATATTCTCGGCTCTCTTTCCCTTCTTTTACTGAAACTGTGACTAAACATCACTCAGCGGTCCACTCGATGGGTTAATATGGAAAAAATTATCTTTTTAATAGTTCACTCACAAGCCATCATGCTTTCATGTATTAATCACAGTAAGAAAGATTAAACAAAAAGTTGTTTTTGTACATAAGTTATATTTTTTCTAAGTATGGAAAACTGCAAATGAACTTTGTTTTGTCTTAAACGTGGCCATTTTTATATTACGTAGATCTTCCGTAACGCATTGCTTTAGTTCTTGGTGTAAAACACATTTAAGTTACACGCGGCCGCTTCATGCTAACTGTCCCTGGTCTCTTGGTCGCTGTGGTCTTAATGTTTCTAGGGAAAATGAACCCGGTTCAAATACAGATGCCTTAAAGCCTTTATATAGAGAGGACTCTTTTATGAACTTGAGTTCAAACCAAAGCTCGACTTTCCTTTACATGTTAACTCAGGTGAATGTTACTCTTTCGGTGTTCAGCATTCATAATTATTAAATTAAGATGGACTTCAGAAAGACTCCTAGTAGTTATTTATGCTTCTCATGTCTATGAATAAGATTGTGGATCATAAATCTCTTATTCTTCACACATTATCCTTCACATTGGTCTAAACGCTTGGATCCAGTCCAGATATAAACGCCTGCTGTACTCTGAATTTAAGGCCAGAAGTGTTCTTATTAAACACGATGTAATGGTTACTCTGACATTAAGAGTGTGTTTATATGATGAACAGACGTTTATCCTTTGCTTTTATTAAATGTTTTGCATACAAATGACAAAATTATTCCTATTCACACATTTTTGTGAAACATCTAAAAGTGCTTTATTATTCCTGTAGACTGAACACGTAAAAAAACACATCTGATATCGCCATTTTTGTGGATTACACTGAATACATTACATATACATTTATTATAACAAGATTGTGCATGCATAGGTCATACTGGACTTCATAGTAACTTAAATTACAAAGCATCATGGGTTATGCAGTCATTGTAATGTAGAAGAGGCAGTTGAACATGTAATATTATATCGTACAGGGAATGGAAATTAAAGAAGAGTGTTATTTATACTATTCCAAGCTATGTTATTAAAAATCTGTTGGCAAGAAACCAAGGTATTTATGATGAGGTGTTGTATATAAAAGCAACAAGATTATATTTGACACTATAACTTAAGTAATGCAATAGTATGTTTATTATTTAATTATTTGTATTAGTGTTATTTGATACAATAAGAGTAGTCGTTGCTGTTGCACACTCAGTTCAGTAGTAATGCACCTTAAAGCTGCAGATACACAAGACACACCTTCACCAGGTAGAAACACAAGACACACCTTCACCAGGTAGAAACACAAGAAGACACACCTTCACCAGGTAGAAACACAAGAAGACACACCTTCACCAGGTAGAAACACAAGAAGACACGCCTTCACCAGGTAGAAACACAAGAAGACACACCTTCACCAGGTAGAAACACAAGAAGACACACCTTCACCAGGTAGAAACACAAGAAGACACACCTTCACCAGGTAGAAACACAAGAAGACACACCTTCACCAGGTAGAAACACAAGAAGACACCTTCACCAGGTAGAAACACAAGACACACCTTCACCAGGTAGAAACACAAGACACGCCTTCACCAGGTAGAAACACAAGACACGCCTCACAGGCAGAAACACAAGACACGCTCACCAGGTAGAAACACAAGACACGCCTTCACCAGGTAGAAACACAAGACACGCCTTCACCAGGTAGAAACACAAGACACACCTTCACCAGGTAGAAACACAAGACACCTTCACCAGGTAGAAACACAAGACACGCCTTCACCAGGTAGAAACACAAGACACGCCACCAGGTAGAAACACAAGACACACCTTCACCAGGCAGAAACACAAGACACGCCTTCACCAGGTAGAAACACAAGACACACCTTCACCAGGTAGAAACACAAGACACGCCTTCACCAGGTAGAAACACAAGACACACCTTCACCAGGTAGAAACACAAGACACCTTCACACATTATCCTTCACGATTGGTCTAAAAGCAACGGATCTGGTCCAGATATAAACGCCTGCTGTACTCTGAATTTAAGGCCAGAAGTGTTCTTATTAAACACGATGTAATGGTTACTCTGGACATTAGGAGACAGAGTGTTTATATGAAATTAGATGAACAGACGTTTATCTCTTTATGCTTTTATTAAATGTTTTGCATACAAATGACAATTATTCCTATTCACACATTTTTGTGAAACATCTAAAAGTTCTTTATTATTCACTCGTAGACTGAACACGTAAAAACACATCTTATCTGATATCGCCATTTTTGTGGGATTATTTAATTACACATTATAACTATATTACATATATATTTATTATAACAAGATTGTGCATGCATAGGTCATACTGGACTTCCCTCATAGTAACTTAAATTACAAAGCATCATGCGGTTATGCAGTCATTGTAATGAAAGAGAAGTTGAACATGTAATATTATATCGCATATATGTGACAGGAAATTAAAGAAGAATGGAATTATTAAAGAGTGTTATTTATCCACTATTCCAAGTTATTTAAAAATCTGTTGGCAAGAAACCAAGGTATATTATGATGAGGTGTTGTATATAAAAGCAACAAGATTATATTTGACAATATAACTTAAGTAATGCAATAGTATGTTTATTATTTAATTATTTGTATTGAGTGTTATTTGATACAATAAGAGTAGTCGTTGCTTGCAATTTACACTCAATTCAGTAGCAGGCTGCACCTTAAAGCTTGCAGATACACAAGACACACCTTCACACCAGGTAGAAAACACAAGACACGCCTTCACCAGGTAGAAACACAAGAAGACAGTCTGCCACCAGGTAGAAACACAAGAAGACACGCCTTCACCTAGGTAATGCCAAACACAAGAAGACACGCCTTCACCAGGTAGAAACACAGAAGACACACCTCTTCTACCAGGTAGAAACACAAGAAGACACACACACCTTCACCAGGTAGAAACATACAAGAAGACACACTTTCACCAGGTAGAAACACAAGAAGACACACCTTCACCCAGGTGGTAGAAACACAAGCACACACCTTCAGATTAGGTAGAAACATAAGACACACACTTCTTTCACCAGGTAGAAACACAAGACACACCTTCACCAGGTAGAAACACAACAAGAAGACACACTCTTCACCAGGTAGAAACACAAAGACACGCCTTCACTCAGGTAGGAAACACAAGATGATACGCTTTCACCAGGTAGAAATATTAAGAAGACACATGCTTCACCAGGTAGAAACACAAGACACGCTTTCACCAGGTAGAAACACAAGACACGCCTTCACTCAGGTAGAAACACAAGACACGCCTTCACCAGGTAGAAACACAAGACACACTGCTTCACCAGGTAGAAACACAAGAAGACACCTTCACCAGTGTAATGAAGTTCTGTGAGGAAGGAAGGGAAGCATTAGGGTTGGCTCGTGGAGACTCAGTGATTTATTGGTTTTGAACATAACTTAAACAGGTCGCGCACTCTCGCGATCACCTCGTACAATCATAAAACTCGGTTGCCATCTCAGCTGCTCACACTCTCTGTGTGTTCTGCTCTGGCTGTTCCACCTCTCACAGTCCATGCGCCTGTTTCACCACCCGTCCTCCCCGAACTCCCGCTCTACGGTGGCTTTATCCGGTCTCTCCATGCCACCACGAATTACTGCAATCAGGTACACAGGTGTTCCTCATTTTGCACTTGACCCACTTACTTACCGGCTTGTCTCCTGAGTCTTTCTCCCGCTGACAGACTTCATGAACCACGCCCCCTCGCCACATACTCCCCACACCGCGACTCAGGCCGGAAGCCCTCCGCCAGCAGCCCCCCCCATTTCTGGAGAGGAAGTCGCTTACAGTCATCTGCATCCCTGGCCTGTGGATCACCTTGAATTTGAAGGCAGCTGTAATGCCAGATACCAACGGGTGATCCGCGCAGACAGGTAAATCGCTTCATGGTGGAGCCACTGGGCATGCGCGGATGGTCCGAACAGAGGGTGAATAACTGTCCCAGGAGATAAGCCTCGACCGCTGCCTGCCTCTGGTGCCGCCTCAGCGGGTCCTGGCTCAGCCTCTTCCCCTGCTCGCAAGACGGCCGCCTCCCTCCCCGGCTTTTTCCGCAGGAGGTATCCACACACAAACTCCCAATAAACGTGATTAAATCGCCATTACAATTGGTTCCCAAAATCAGCGAATGCGTCGAGGTGGGGTTAACGGCCACCTCACATTATGCTTTTACCCTCAAATGATAGCAAAGCACTACTGGATATTTACGCCCATCGCCCCAATACACCTCACCCAACCATGCAGCTCTTATCCAATGCCTCTGGCTGGAGGCCTAGGGCTTTGATGGATCGAGGTTTACATCCTGAATCCACCAAAGCCCACTAAGTACCCCCTTAATAGCTCAGGTATTTGCCAACAGCCTCGATCGGGGCAGCCGTTTGTGGGCGCCCGAACCCGGACCAGTGTCCCCACGCTCCATCACTGGACAACAATCGATAGCAGAATGCGCCCGGGTCCCCGCAACGGCCAACAGGGCTTGGCTCCAGGCTTCCCCGCCACAAATCTAGGGGCGGAAGTGGACAAGGAATTGCAGGGGAGACACCGGAGCGAACGGAATAGAAGCGAATAGAAGCTTCGGGCTGGTTGACCCCGCCTCCTGGCGTGCCTCACGCCGCCTGACTCCGTGCCGGACCTCCCTCCATCCAGCCCTGGCTAGGGCAAAAGCAACGCCTGCACGGGACCTAGGAAGAAATGTAGGGAGAGAAAGAAGAAGTGTGGAGGAGAGAGTCTACATCAGTCAGAGCTCCACATCACCTGTTTATTTCCCCGCCCACATAGGCTACATCACTACCTGCTTAGCCCCGCCCACATAGGTTACACCACTGCCTCGTTTAGCAGTCTTCATCAGACACTGCCTGCGTTTAGCCCTGCCCACAGTCTACATCACTACCTGTTTAGCCCCGCCACAGAGCAGTCTACATCACTACCTGTGTTAGCTCCCCGCCCACATAGTCACGGTACTACCTGCTAGGGCCCCGCCCACAGAGTCTACAGCACTGCACCTGTTTGAACCCGCCCACTTTAGAATCTACAGCACTGCCTGTTTAGCAGTCTCACATCACCAGCCTCGTTTAGCCCCGCCCACAGAGTCTACATGGTAGCACTGCCTGTTTAGCGAGAGTTCATATCTTCGCCTGTTTAGCCCCGCCCACAGAGTCTACGCCACCGCCTGTTTAGCCCCATTCACAGATTCTACATCACCAGGTGTGTGACTTGACTGAAGCAGCGGCCGCGCAGGATGCGTATGATGATCAAAGTATCAAAGCACGCAAACATTCGGAAAGCTTTAAGGATCCGCCTGGCTCTTTATCGCCTCGCTGTACTTTGATGTCATTCTTAATCGAACGAGTTCACGACAGCGAAATTACCACTGATTTTATATCACTGTCTGTTTAGCCCCTCTTGTAAAACACTACATTTAGGGGCTAAACAGACAGTGATGTAGAATCGGTAGGCGGGGCTAAAACAGGCAGTGATGTAGAATGGGGGCAAATACAACAGGTAGCAATTTTGAAGCAGGCGTTGATCTTCTGCGGTGGTATGTGTGATTATTTTTAATACAAAAAATTGAATATGCTGTTTTTAGATTAACAACAAAGTTATGATTGTAGACTTGGAAACTAGCAAGATTGTTTTTATAATAAAAAAAACCTCTTTTAAAGTATCAAGTCCAAAATGTTAAGAGTGTACTTTTATGTAGCTACTACAGAAATATTTTAACTCACAAAAACTTTCCTCACAAAAGTTGGCAAATAACAGCAGGAGGACAGTGTCTTTAAAATGAGTCTCCATAATGCGAGAGATGAGGACATGGACTCTACAAAAAGTCCATCTCCTGGATCAAGCTGTGCATCTATGAAGAGTAATAAATCCATGACGGTGAATCCTCCTAATCTCAATGAAGCAACCTCTGACCCCAGGTAAGACTGGCCATTTTAGCATTGACTGATGCTTCTATTCAAAGTGATTTGCAGTGCAGTTCAAAAGTGAGTGGTGACACCATCACAGAGAAGCACTAAATCACTTTCCTGTACTTTCACTCTCACTGTTCCTCACTGGTGGAATGATCTTCGCAGCTTTCCCAAACAGTCAAGCCCCATGCAATTTTTTAAGCATTGACTACAGATTTTTCTATGAGCCCTTGACTTAATCCTGTTAAACCAGCTCTCCCTTTTCTAGTAATGTATGTATTATTGAAAATAAATGCTTTCCTCTACTTTCCCAATTTCTTATTTTAAGCTAAATTAATAAATTTCTGTAAACCTATGGTTCATTCAGGTTTGTTTGTTTGTATTTTGTGCTTTAACAATGTTTGTTTGTTTTTGTCAACAAGCATCAGCAGGAGGAAGAGACAGAGATCAGAATCTCCAGCCTAGAACTTCACGGGAGGACCTGGTCAATGACCTGAAGAGAGCTGGGAACACAGTCTCAACGGTTACCATTAGTAACACACTACACCGTCATGAATTAAAATCCACAGCGCGCACAAGGTCCCCCTGCTCAAGCCAGCACATGTCCAGGCCCGTCTGAAGATTGACAAAGACCATCTGGATGATCCAGAGGAGGCATGGGAGAAGGTCATGTGGTCAGATGAGTCTTTTTGGCCAACGTTTTGGTATAAATCGCCGTGTTTGGGGGAAGAAGAGGGATGAGTACAATCTTCAACCTCTTCAACCACCTTCAGGGGAGCTGCAGCCTCTTCGGCCGCCTTCGGGGTAGCTGCAGCCTATTCGGCCACCTCCGGCCATGTGCAAAACAGGACACGTGTTCACACAAGCCATGATGACATGAAAGCACGCAGCCGATAGAACACAAACTGCGTGCAACACAAAACAGTTTTTTCTTGTACAGAGTAATAATGACTGCATCACGGAGGTCTTGAGGGAGTTTTCCCGGCTCCCAGCAGCAGACAAAGAATTCATGGAGTTTGGTGTGCAGTGCTGGGCCTCCATTCTTCCATACTCGGGAGGGATGCTATCAACTCCTGCAGCTTTTCCAGCTTTTCAGCTTCAGCTCTTTCAGCTGTTTAATGTCTCAGTCTTGTAATGTTGGTGCTACATCCAGTTCAGTTTTTACTGGTTGTTGTAGGATGCGGTCAATCGCTGGTTCTTGGACTGAGTGGCTAGCATTAAAGAGGGTGTAGAAGTGTTCAGACCAGCGGTTCAGAATAGAGTCCTTTTCGGTGAGCAGTTATTTTCCGTCTGCACTCCGCAGGGGGCTCAGGATTTGGTACGAGGGACCATATACTGCTTTTAGAGTGGAAAAAGCAGCATTTACTGCATTCAAGGTGGAAGGCTTTTTTTTATGCGGGCAGGACGGTTGGGCCAGGTGAGCCTTGTATGCTGATCTCTTCTTTGACAGCAGCTCCTGGACTTCTAAATTGTTCTCATTGAACCAATCCCTGTTTTGTTTCGTGGTTAATCCAAGGGTGTCTTCAGATATTTGCAGGACAACAGTTTTGATACGGTCCCACAGCACTTCTGGGGCCGGAGGCGAGTCGGCTAGGCAGAAGGGTTCCTCTAGTCTAGACTGTAGGCTCTCCTGGAAAACTGCTCTGACTGCAGCAGACTGAAGGCTGCAGACCTTGAGCTTCTTCCTCGGGCCTTTCCTTGGTTTGGGATTAAAGTGGAATGTAATTTTGCAGAGGACAAGGGTTTGTGTGACACTCAGCGCTGGTTTGAAAGACATCTTTAGGTCATTACGCACTGTGACAGTCTATGAGATGCCAGTGTTTTGAGGGTGCATCCAGGTTGTCTTCAGACTGTCTTTCTGCTGGAAGATGGTGTTGGTAATGGAAAGCTGTTCAAGTCAGCATCCAGCTGCAGCTGCCCACACCATGCCTTCCAAGTACCTTTCCAGGTTTCTGAGTCTCTGCCCACTCTGGCATTAAAGTCGCCAAGGATGACAATCTGTCGCCGGCTGGGACGCCTTGAAGAAAGCTGCGTGCGAGATCGTAGTAAAACTTATCTTTGTCTGTAGGATCTGCCTGGAGAGTTGGGGCATTTACTCTGAACAGTGTGGCATGTTGCTGGTCACGGTAGTCGGTAGTCACAGAGATGCCACTGGCAAGCTTGGTAGATAGAGTCTCTGATCATGAAGTCAACACCTGAAAGGCGCCTCTCTCTGTCGCTGGTTTGCCTGACCAGTAGAAGGTGTAACCTGCACCATGTTCCTGAGACTTCTTGCTCTGAAAATCGTATTCTGCTGAGTCTTTGCTGCAGATGTCAACATCCAGCCTAGCAAGTTCGTGTGCAATTAAAAGCAGATCGTCGCTCAGGTTGAGTGCTGTCAGCTGAGTCTATCATGGTTCTGATATTCCAACATGCGAGTTTGAGTCCTTTCCCACCTTTTAAGGCGAGTGGGATACGCCACCTTTTCATTGATTTATTTCGACCACATAAGAAGTTGCCCGTTGACCGCGGTTTGCCAACTGCGGGATGAGGAGACGAGCTGTTTAGGTTACCTTTTCTAGGCCCCTCACCGTGTGGCAAGCAGTGCTATCCCTGAAAAGGCTGCTGCAGGGGTGCTGATGTCGCTCTCAGGTCATCATCAGGCGACCACTACAAGCAGCACCTGAGCCGCCTGCATGCAGGATCGAGACTGCGGCTTCCGGTGTCGATCTTACACCTGCCGGTCTGCCCCTTTCCTATCGCTACAGGACTTAGTGGGACTTGGGGGGGGTGACGTGGGTATTTCCTTCTTGCCTGCGCAGAAGAGCTTTCAAGTGGACTGCAGTGTGCACAGAACTGACCCCACCCTTTAAACCCGGGTTTTATCTGCCATGGCCTAGCAAGCTGGGACAGTGACAGTGAGGTCCTCGGGCCGTAGGTTTTACATCAGAGTTTCCCTGTCCTAGGCCGATGTCCTGCAAAGGCTGAAGAGATCTATGGATCTGCTATTCCAAACCATAGCTGGTAGGTGACCGGTGACTCCGTTGAATTCGGCCAGTGATGCAAATGTAAACATCACCCCCTCATTAGCCCACCAGCTGAAGCGGTGTACCGGGGTGTGGCACTAGGAGCCAGACGTGAGAGATTTAGGAGATGGATGAGGACCAGTGCTTCTGTCCACTCAAAAGTTGAGTGCAGCTGCCAGAAAGCAAAGGTACTACCTCTACCCAGAATTCCCTAAAACTACTAATAAACCTTTAAATTATTAACATTTAATAAAATAACATGCTCATTCAAGCCCCTAATTTAGCTTCTCTCAGTTCTTTGCAAATTTGTCAAATTAAAATAATTGTCTTATTTAATCTCCTGTTTTGTAGATTATCTGACGCTTGTGGGTTTTATTCATCTGTAGATTGTCTGGGTGTATGGTGACAGAGGAAGGCTGTGGTTATTTGTCTTCAGCTCTGAGTTCAAACCCCTCACACATGAGAGAGCTGGATCTGAGCTACAATCACCCAGGACCATCAGGAGCCCAGCTGCTCAAACACAAACTGCAGGATACAAACTATAAACTGCAGATACTCAAGTATGCTTGGCAGTTACACTGTTTTACTCAAGATCAATAATGATGCTAATCTCAGTTGGGTGATGTAAGTTGCATTAGAAGATGATATGTATACACATAGAGTACTTTACAAACATTGCAGGTGTCTGTATTTGTATGTTAGGGTTAGGGTTAGGTTAGGTTAGGTTAGCTGCTTGCCTTAAATTAAGCCTTTGTTGAAGAAACCCTTTGAGAAGAGATATTTTGAGTTTTACTATTTTAAAGTATTTGAATACATTATTTTTGTGTCTATTCACTTGCACTTGAATTTATTCTCACAGTGTTATTTATTTATTTTTGAGCTGATGTGTCTTTGGAGCTCTGCAACTGTTGGGCTTTATTCTACATTTTGAGTATCATTTTGACCAGTCCTTATTCACTGATTTCACTGTGTGCTAACTGATATTTTAGCTGCTACTTGCATACTTTTAATAATCAAATGTTAAGCATTTGTGGTTTATGTGTCTCTTTGTAGTTTGGATCATGGAGACCATTTTCGAATCACACCAGGACTGAGAAAATGTAGGTATTTTCTCTCTTACACAAACACACACACTCATTTACCTACACAAACTCTCTCTCTCACACACACACACATACATACTTCCTAATGTCCCCACAAAGATAGTAAAAACAAAAATATATTAAAGAACCCCACAAAGACAACATCTTAGACATGAGGATAAAGAATGCTTTATAGAACGTGAAAGGACCTATTATGCTCCTTTTAACTATAATCATTTTAACTCAACTCTAACTATAAAGTCTCTGATGTCCACATTATGAGCCAAAATGTGCTGTTTTTGTGTTTGTCCCTTTAAATGCAAATGAGCTATTGCTGCCAGTCCCCTTTTCAGAAGAGGGCGGAGCTTCAATTGCTCTTTAGTCATTTTTAAGATCATGTCTTTGTGGGTCTGATCAAGAAAGTAATTCATGATTCCATATTCTTATGCATTTTATCTCCATCAGACCCCCATCTGCTCACTCTGGATCTGAACACAGTGAATAAATGCCTCCATCTGTCTGAGAACAACAGAGTGATTACTAACACTGGCACAGATCAGTCGTATCCTGATCATCCAGACAGATTTGATTATTGGGCTCAGGTGTTGTGTAGAGAGAGTGTCTGTGGACGCTGTTACTGGGAGCTGGAGTGGAGTGGAGATGTGTTTATATCAGTGTCATATAAGAGCATCAGCAGGAAGGGATCGGGTAATGAGTGTGTATTTGGATCTAATGATCAGTCCTGGAGTTTGTACTGCTCTCGCTCCAGTTACTCATTCAGACACAATAACAAGGTTCAAGGTTCAAGGTTTCTTTATTTGTCACATAATAAATTATACAGGGTATAACCAGAAGTGAAATGTAATCAAATCAGGTCCGCTCAGTGGACAGTGCAAAAGAATAAAAAATAAGAATTATATAAAAGTAACACAACACAAGAGCATATATATGGTAAAAAAAAGAGAAATAAGAGTAAAATGTGCAATATAAAAAGTGCAAAACAATAGGATGTTCAGAGAGACAGTTGTCCCTATAAGTTTATTTGCATAAACTTATAGTACAAAAATCTAAACACAGGATGAAGTCAATTTCAAATGTATTGCCGATCAGCTGCCTATTTATTTTGTGATTGCAATACATTTTGGGTTGATTTAAGTTTTTAAATGTTTAACCCAACTAATATAACCCAGAGTTTAATCCTTAAAGATATTATTCATTTATTACAAACACCCAAAATCATTATCTCTTGAATATGTTACTAATTTTATGTTTTCTTCTTTTTCTTGTTGAATTCACCTCTCTTTTTTCATTCCTTGGGCTAATTAAAAAAATACATCATGATGAATTATTCAAATAAATATAACCTTGTCATTATGCTTTTGTTCTATGTGTATAATCTTGTATGATTAATGCAAACCCATTGTATTTGTGTTTTCTGTATTTTTTGTCATTATAATTTGTTATTGTTAGATACAACCATATTTTCCTGAGCTTGTATGTAATTATACATTTGACAATAATAATAATAAAGATAAGAGAGACCGGTGCACTAACTCCTCGTAGCATCAGTAACGCCACAAACCTACCTACAACAAATGCCGTAAAATCCAGAATATGTTATTTTTCATTCTCTTTAACTTTCATTTAATTGATTTAAGTACAAATAAAAACTAATGTTAACTTAAATTTGAGTTAAAACTTTATTATTTTGTAAATATAAACACATTTTAATTTTGATGGCAACAACATACTCCAAAAAATTTGGGGCCGAGGCATGTTTACCACTGTGTCAAATCACCTTTCCTAATTACACATTTTAATAATCTGGAAATTAAGGATGATATTTTTTTATGTTTTGCAAACTAAATTTATGCCTAGTCACACTTGATACAAGACTTCAGCTGCTCAACAGTCCATAGCCATTGTTGTGTGATTCTCATTTTTCTTGATGAACCATGCATTTTCAATAGGAGACAGATCTGCTGGCCAGACAGTCACATACACGTGTCTACGAAACCATGCTGTTGTAGCACATGCAGAATGAGACCTTGTCTTGATCTAATATCCAAACACTTCCTATGAAAGATGCAGTATATGCTCTGTACAAATCCCGATATATGCCTCCACGTCAATGGTACCCTCACACATGCAAGTCACCCATAACCCAATGCACCTCCATAACATGACAAATGTTTACTTTCGCACCTGTCACTGATTGAAGTCTGGATGGTCTCTTCATCTTTGGGACTGACAATTCAATGTTCGTCAATTCAGTTTGATATTGGTCTATAGTTGCTCAACATGGTGTTATCGAGATCAGAAAGGGCTTAACAACTGCAGTTTTCAGGGAGTTTGGAAAAGTCCCAGAACGAAGTGAGGCGTTCACCATTTCTAAGAGATCTGCTTCTAAACAGTTAAGCACACCTTTTAAAAAATATGTGGGACGTGTGTCAAGAGAGCAGGTTGACGGTTTAAGATGCAATAATATTTCTTCCAAAATGTTGCTATCAATTTCTTTCAAAAACAGACATAGTCACTTCTTTTTTAAATTGCGGTCGAATCTGTGTGACCTCTGCATAACTAGAAGATATACCAATCTCCTTTCTGATATTATTGATCTTCTCAGAAAAGAAAGAAGCAAACTCATTGCATTTGCTGTCAGAGAGCATTTCACTGGGAATCTGACTTGGGGGGTTTGTTAGTCTCTCAACAATAGCAAAAAGAGTATGAGTGTTGTTTAAGTTACTGTTTATAAGGTTTGAGAAGAAGATCTGTCTAGCTGTGGCTAGTTCTACATTGAAAGCATGAAGGCCGTCTTTATAGAAGCTATAGTGAATTTCAAGTTTCGTCGCTCAGCTTTTCTGCATTGTCTTTTCATACTCTGAACTGCTGTTGATTTTCTCCATGGTGATTTCTGTCTGCCGTTCTTCTTGAGACTTTCACGGGGGAAATATCATCAATAACATTCTCAACTGTTGAGTTAAATGAATCCAGGAGAAGATCAACAGAGTCTGCAGAAATGCTTGGTGTTAAAGATATAGCCTTCATAAATAGCGCACTAGTGTTCTTGTTAATGCATCTCTTTCCGATAGAAACAGATCTATACTGAACAAAATTATAAACGCAACACTTTTGTTTTTGCCCCCATTTTTCATGAGCTGAACTCAAAGATCTAAAACTTTTTCTTTGTACACAAAAGGCCTATTTCTCTCAAATATTGTTCACAAATCTGTCTAAATCTGTGTTAGTGAATGAGATAATCCATCCACCTCACAGGTGTATCATATCAAGATGCTTTGCTGAGATAGGCTAGCGATAAGATATAATGCAATAAGAGCTCGCTCAAGTACTGAGGAGTTTAATCTATGGAGTTTAATCTTTAGACTATGTTTAAGGGAGTCAGTGCAGTATTGACAGAACCGGGCTAATATGGTCATATGGGGAAGTCATGGCCTAATGGTAGAGAGTCAGAGTCATAATGTTGCGGGTTCAAGTCTCAGGTCCGGCAGAGAATGGATGGAGGGGGAGAGGGAGTGAATGTACAGCGCTCTCCACCTTCAATACCACGACGAGGTGCTTTTGAGCAAGGCTCCGAACCCCCAACTGCTCCCCGGGCGCCGCAGCATTAATATAATGCTGGATATAATGACAGGAAAATATAAAATTTGTTATGTTTAAATGACAAGAGAGCATTTTAAAATATCCATCGATGTTCAAGTCGTGTGTTAAATATTATAGACTTGAATATGTTACAACACTAGTATTTGACATCCTTAATTGTCACATTCTGTTTTAGTTTTAGTTCATATATTCCTTGTTTTCCATAGTTTGTCCTTGGTTGATTAATTAAGTTCACATTTTTGTTCCTTGTTTTCCGATGTATTTATATGTCCTCGGTTTCCTTCGTCTGCTGTCAGAGATGTCGTGTTGGTTTTCTCCTGTGTTCTTGGATTACCTTCTCAGTTTAGTTTGTAAAAAAGTTAAAACGATCTAACCTGCGTTACAGAGAGACAGAGGCGTGCGGATCCATCTGCAAGCTCAAATAATTTCACACAAGAAATGCTATTTTACAAAAACACAAAATATAACACATCATTAAAATCATATCTAATGCTTAATTTCCTTAAATTAAATGTATTATTATTCATTAGAATGATTTCTGAAGGGATGCTGAAGACTGGAGTAATAATGCTGAACATACAGCTTTTATTACAGAAATAAATCAAAACCTAAATAGAAAACCACTATTTTAAGTGAATATTTCATAATATTAGTCTATTGTTTTACTGTATTTTGATATATATTCAATCTTCTTTCAAATAAATAAATAAACAGCCTTAATTATTTCAAACTTTTAACCACCAGTGTGTGTATATAAAATAGGCTGTGTGAATTAATATTATATTTCTACTAGGCCTATAATATAAATCACTTTCTGAGAAATGTGAAAAGGCCAGAAGTTTGCATTCCTGAAAATTAATGTCTGTCATTAAACTAAACGATTGGAAAATAGGCCTATTGCTGAATGTTTAGCTGCTTACATCTTAGCTCAGCTCAGCTCGGCGTCTGTGAACAGTAAATCCCGCCTTCTACACTTTGATTGGCTTTCAAACATGTTGACATTGAGCCGATGGACGGTTATAAGTACATTTACTACAATCCATTTTTATTGATATATTAGGCAAAGGGCCGGCCCACATTGTACAGCGTGCTCCATGTGTCCCGTGTGTCCCGATATGAGTCATGGAGAGTGGCCCGGACCAATATGGCGGCGCCGTTGGTGTGCGGTCGAGCGGCCAATGAGGCGTCTAGGTATCTATAATGTACCCAGAGAAACCGAGAGAGAGAGAGAACACGTGTTTGTGCTTTAGGAAGTTATTAATATCCAAACTGCTGGATGATACGACTCTGATTAAATAGTAGGAGTGGGCCAAAACATCCATGCTTTCGAACAGCCAACACCTGGTTATTTGAGGTAATTTTGGCAGCACGTGTCCCTGGGAAGTGGCACGTCTGGTCACCTTAGCTAATATGTTTGAGTTTACTGTATACGATGTTTCATTCTCTGACGCTCTTCCAGCAACCCGCCAAAATAAAAGCTTCAAGTTTGAAAATTATGAAATTCATTTTATATTAAAAAGGCAAATATTTAGAGTTTACTATAAAATAATCTTATTTTTATTTAATACTGCATTTTATTTTAAAATAGTGTTATCAGACTTGTTTTGTTTATTATTGAAAACTAACTAAATAAAGTGCAATAGGCTGATATTATCGCTATATTATTTTTAATAGTTATATTTAATAGGTCACACTATGTGCGGTGTCTCCAGATGCTCTTATAAGAACAACCGGATTATTTTATTGTAATTCTACATAATATTTCACTAATTTTAGAACAAAACATTTTTGATTTTGAACTTTATTTTGTTCTGAAATGTTTTAATTAATGTTTTAATATGTAGCTGGATAGCGTCCTGAGCCACAGGTGAGAACCTTTATTAGTTATAATTAGTTTTAAAGTAGTGTTTTACCCCTGAATGGAACAAACCCAATCACTGCATTAGTTACACTTCAGCTCACAGACCGTCCCTTACTCTCTAACACACGCGACAGGTGATCGATCCGCGACAGGTGAGGCGCAGAGTGCGTCATGACGTCACGACGGTGCTCGGTGAGCTTGCGGAATGCGGAAGCGGGAGTCAGTGCCTCGCAGCTTTCCCGGGAAGAAGGTATGTGGTCTAAACCTGGTCATTAGTGGCGTTATGTTCAAATACTAAATACATTAGTATCTTTAGAAAATTACCATCGGCTTATCTTATCTAGCAAAACCGAAAAGCAAGATGTCACATGACTTTATTTGTTGTTGCACTGTAATGATACGCATATAATTGACTTTTATCAGCTTTTATGTGAACGGAAGGTGTATTTTGGGCTTATTGAGAATCACATGTTCCCGTTAGATCGGTGTGTTCAAGAGTTTATGTATGACTCAGATAGAGAGAAAGAGAGAGAGAGAGAGAGAGAGAGAGAGACATGGAGAGAGAGAGAGAGAGAGAGAGAGAGAGCTGGTGTTTGTCCAGGGCGTTCCCAGTCCCCGGATGTGGATTACATGAAGTGCGCAGTTTCAGAAAACACAGCAAATAATTGTTTTATGCGTCTTTAATAACTACAAATGTCGTTGAATTGAAAAATCATAGTTATCTAGAAATTTTAGTGTTTTGCTTATTATTATTATTTCCCATTTGGTGAAGTGAGATGAGCAGTTCACCTGTAAAATAAGCACAACAGCAAATCTGGAAACGTCAGATCAGAAAGGGCGGGGCTTATTAAAGTAAGCGTGTTGATTGGACAAAATACTGTGACACCGGACAACATTTGTAACATTGGGAAATATTTTTATTCAGCACATTGATTTAAATAAACAAGTTTTGGCTTTATCTCTCCCCTTTGTAAGCATTAGCAGTAAAATCCCATATCATTTGACCTTTGACATGCTGTTTTATAATGCCTGACTCAAACAGATTAGCTGTAACCGTGTATTGATCTGGGGCTATTTTAAGCACTGCTGAATGCAAATACTGGTTTGGTGGACATTAGTGTTAGTTCACTTTACTTCGGTGAATAACGTCTGTCTTGTATGTGTTACAGGTCATTCAGAAGAGACAAACATGTGGCCAAATCAAGGTGATTAATCATTTCTCAACACATCAGTGTCTATGCTGTGTCTCATTTAGGGGCGAAGTCTTAACACACTTCTAGGGTGCTTCAATATCCCTCCTCGCTATTTACTTGATCTGATCATCCAGACTCCTCCCACTTGCATTGAGACCTGTATACCCTCGCTTCGAGTTACCCACTGTATTTATATTTAAATACTTTAAAATCCACATTTGAAAAGGGCCAATACTGTACAAAAACATGGTGTGAATGAGAACTTGGTTTAGTACTCACATGCTGTGACCGCCGCTTTCTGTCCATGCAAACTAATGGTTTAAAACGCATGATAATCAAAACCAAATGAGCTGTATTGGTGCAGCTCTATTCTGGAAAAGGGGGCGTGGACAAGCAGCAGCTCATTTGCATTTAAAGAGACATGCACGAAAACAGCGCGTTTCTGCGTCCACTCAAAATAGGCTTTTTCAAAATGATATAATAAATTATCTGTGGGGTATTTTGAGCTGAAACTTCACAGGCACATGATATGTATATTACATATTGTAAAAAGGGTCTCCACCAAACACCAAACACAGTCCCCTTCTGTATTAAAAGCAGCTGTTAGTTTAGCTACCAGTAAGGATCTCTACCAGTCCATAAGTAGCTAGTCTTTTCTTTCTTCAGTGAAACACTGAATCGTAAGTTCATACAGTAGGCTGTCATACAGTACACCTGACTGTCACGATGCTCCTCTACAGTTGAGCACTGAAAATCAGTGATTCTCCTGCTGTAGATGTTGAGTGTTTTCCGTGTGATTTTCTCCTCTCAGGACCTCCGTACGCTGGACCTCCAGGCGCTGGGCCGCCCAACCCTGCCTACCCTTCTCCAAACCCGGCCTATCCAGCCATGCCCATCCCATCCTACCAGCCCGGACCCAACCCCATCTATCCACCCATGAACCAGCCCATGACCATCCCATCCCACCAGCCCGGACACAACCCCATGAACCAGCCCATGACCGTCCCGTACCACGCGCCCCACCAGCATCCAATCCCTCCAGCGGGGCCCTTCCCCGGGGCCGGACACCCCTGCCCCGTGCCTCAGTACGGCGGTCACCCTGCGGGAACACATGCACCTGGACACAAGAAACACAAGAAGGTGAAGAAGATGAAGAAGGCCCATAAAGCTCACAAGGAGCACAAATACCACGGCAAGGTGAGAGACCGTGATTGCAGCCAATCAGAATGGTTTAGTAACGAAATCTGCTCCAAATGTCAGCTTTATGAATGCAGTACATTGTAGAAGTTATGTGAATAATCCAGTCATTGTGTGGAGCACTTCACTGACGGTTAACATGAGTTTTTCATTCAACAACCTCATTTAAATCCCTTAAATCATACAGTTATTTGTGTTACTCCTAAAATTGCTGCGAGGAACAATGTTAAATCCCTGTCTTCAATGACTGATGCATAAATCATCATATACCTCCCCTTTATTATCCAGACAGTCAGTGTGTAGATAGCTGATCCTCGTGACTGGTGGAGTGTGAGAGAGTGTGTGTGTCTGCGAGTGAGTGAGTGTGTGTGTGTGTCTGCGAGTGAGTGAGTGTGTCTGTGAGTATCTGTGTCTGTCCGTATGTGTGAGTGAGTATCTGTGTCTGTCTGTATGTGTAAGTGAGTATCTGTGTCTGTCTGTATGTGTGAGTGAGTATCTGTGTTTGTCTGTTTGTGTGAGTGAGTATCTGTGTTTGTCTGTTTGTGTGAGTGAGTATCTGTGTCTGTCCGTATGTGTGAGTGAGTATCTGTGTCTGTCTGTATGTATGTGTGAGTGTCTGTGAGTATCTGTGTCTGTAAGTTAATATCTGTGTCTGTCCGTATGTGTGAGTGAGTATCTGTGTCTGTCTGTATGTATGTGTGAGTGTCTGTGAGTATCTGTGTCTGTGAGTATCTGTGTCTGTCCTTATGTGTGAGTGAGTGTCTGTGTCTGTCTGTATGTATGAGTGAGTATCTGTGTCTGTAAGTGAGTATCTGTGTCTGTCCTTATGTGTGAGTGAGTATCTGTGTCTGTGAGTATCTGTGTCTGTCCTTATGTGTGAGTGAGTATCTGTGTCTGTGAGTATCTGTGTCTGTCCTTATGTGTGAGTGAGTATCTGTGTCTGTCTGTATGTGTGAGTGAGTATCTGTGTATGTCTGTATGTGTGAGTGAGTATCTGTGTTTGTCTGTTTATGTGAGTATCTGTGTCTGTCCGTATGTGTAAGTGAGTATCTGTGTCCGTCCGTATGTGTGAGTGAGTAACTGTGTCTAGCTGTATGTATGTGTGAGTGAGTGAGTATCTGTGTCTGTAAGTGAGTATCTGTGTCTGTCTGTATGTGTGAGTATCTGTGTCTGTAAGTGAGTATCTGTGTCTGTCTGTATGTGTGAGTGAGTATCTGTTTCTGTAAGTAAATATCTGTGTCTATCTGTATGTGTGAGTGAGTATCTGTGTCTGTAAGTGAGTATCTGTGTCTATCTGTATGTGTGAGTGAGTATCTGTGTCTGTAAGTGAGTATCCGTGTCTGTCTGTATGTGTGAGTATCTGTGTCTGTCTGTATGTGTGAGTGAGTATCTGCGTCTGTAAGTGAATATCTGTGTCTGTCCGTATGTGTGAGTGAGTATCTATGTCTGTCTGTATGTGTGAGTGAGTATCTGTGTCTGTAAGTGAGTATATGTGTCTGTCTGTATGTGTGAGTGAGTATCTGTGTCTGTCTGTATGTGTGAGTATCTGTGTCTGTAAGTGAATATCTGTCTGTCCGTATGTGTGAGTGAGTATCTGTTTCTGTCTGTATGTGTGAGTATCTGTGTCTGTAAGTGAGTATCTGTGTTTGTCCGTATGTGTGAGTGAGTATCTGTGTCTGTGAGTATCGGTGTTTGTCTGTATGTGTGAGTATCTGTGTCTGTGAGTGAGTATCGGTGTCTGTCTGTATGTATGAGTATCTGTGTCTGTCTGTATGTGTGAGTGAGTATCTGTGTCTGTAAGTGAATATCTGTGTCTGTCTGTATGTGTGAGTGAGTATCTGTGTCTGTCTGTATGTGTGAGTGAGTATCTGTGTCTGTAAGTGAGTATCTGTGTCTGTCTGTATGTGTGAGTGAGTATCTGTGTCTGTAAGTGAGTATCTGTGTCTGTCTGTATGTGTGAGTGAGTATCTGTGTCTGTCTGTATGTGTGAGTGAGTATCTGTGTCTGTAAGTGAGTATCTGTGTCTGTATGTGTGAGTGAGTATCTGTGTCTGTCTGTATGTGTGAGTGAGTATCTGTCTGTAAGTGAGTATCTGTGTTTGTCCGTATGTGTGAGTGAGTATCTGTGTCTGTGAGTATCGGTGTTTGTCTGTATGTGTGAGTATCTGTGTCTGTATGTGTGAGTATCGGTGTCTGTCTGTATGTAAATTAGTATCTGTGTCTGTCTGTATGTGTGAGTGAGTATCTGTGTCTGTAAGTGAATATCTGTGTCTGTCTGTATGTGTGAGTGAGTATCTGTGTCTGTCTGTATGTGAGTGAGTATCTGTGTCTGTAAGTGAGTATCTGTGTGTGTCTGTATGTGTGAGTATCTGTGTCTGTCTGTATGTGTGAGTGAGTATCTGTGTCTGTACGTGAGTATCTGTGTCTGTCTGTATGTGTGAGTGAGTATCTGTGTCTGTAAGTGAGTATCTGTGTCTGTCTGTATGTGTGAGTGAGTATCTGTGTCTGTCTGTATGTGTGAGTGAGTATCTGTGTCTGTAAGTGAGTATCTGTGTCTGTCCGTATGTGTGAGTGAGTATCTGTGTCTGTCTGTATGTGTGAGTGAGTATCTGTCTGTAAGTGAGTATCTGTGTCTGTCTGTATGTGTGAGTGAGTATCTGTGTCTGTCTGTATGTGTGAGTGAGTATCTGTGTCTGTAAGTAAATATCTGTGTCTGTCCATATGTGTGAGTGAGTATCTGTGTCTGTCTGTATGTGTGAGTGAGTATCTGTGTCTGTAATTTAGTATCTGTGTCTGTCTGTATGTGTGAGTGAGTATCTGTGTCTGTCCGTATGTGAGTGAGTATCTGTCTGTCTGTGAGTGTGTGTGTGTGTGTGTGTGTGTGTGTGTGTGTGAGAGAGAGAGAGTGTGTGAGTGAGAGAGAGAGTGTGTGTGTGAGTTAATGAGTGTGGTTGCAGTGACGCTGAATGGTTGTAATGCTGTGTTTGGTGGTGTTTTGCAGCATTCGTCCAGTAGCAGCAGCAGCAGCAGCAGCGATTCTGACTGAAGAACATCTCTGAACATGCACTAATACACCTGATCATCTCTGTCAGGGTCTGATCCCACAAGGGCCAGGGCTAATACATAAAGCCCAGCAGCAATAACATGGATAATCAAAATGCAGTAATGTATAGCACTTAAGTGTTTCTGTGAGTCTGAATGATTTTCTTAATTACGTTTACAAGGAAAAAGTAATAATCAGCTTTCCTTGTGAAGAGACCATCAGTCTTTTAATAATTAAATTATAACTTTTGCTGAACTTGACTGAGTTGTGAACAACATACAGACATCTCAGACGTTTGCCTTGATTTGAGACATGGAACAAGTGTAATTAAACGAGCTCGCTTGCTTCATGCATTAAAGTTGCTTTACGAGGCCAGCACACGTGCATCTGCAAGGCGATCTGGAAACATCTTTGTTAATTAGGAATAAATGTCAATTAAAATGTAAGCTTTTTCGTTTTAATGAGGAAGATTCTGACACATAAATGTTTCTTTGTGCATTACCTGAAGCACTAAATATGTATTGATTATTAAAGTTAATAATCAGGAATTTATGAAGGTGACGTAGATCTTGTAGTTAATAAAGCCATTAGTATTATGCTGTGAAATCACTGAACTCATTTTGTTGGTTAATAAAGAAATGCAAGCAATTTTTCAATAAATAAAACATTAAGAGAAAGCTTGAAACATCTACCGGTTGTATTTATTATTGTGTTCTAAAGGTGCAATGACTTGTCAACAGATTTTTGTTTTAGTCTCGAGCAAGACTTTACCACATTCACGTTACATGATTTGACTGATTTTTACGCATCATTCATGTTTTCATAACCGCTGGCCAAATTCAGAACGAAACTAAAATGAAATCATCTTTGAGCGCAAGGGCCCCCTGGTGTTTCGGAGGCCCTATGCAGCTTGCATTCTGCGTATGGGGAGGATCAGCTCTGCACACACACAAACGCACGCACGCGCACATACACACACTCACACACACAAACAGGTGAGATCGTGTTACACTATTGAGCAACAGGTGGCGCTAACACTGCATCTCCAGCCGCTAAACACACCACAGAAGAAGAAGAGCCAGCTAAACACTACAGAAGAAGAAGAGGTTGATGAACGTGCTCCGGTCGGTCAGTCACGTGTTTCTGAATAACGCTCTTCTGAGGAAGATGAAGATGAAGATCGGGACTCATAACGGCACGTTTCACTGCGATGAAGTTCTGGCGTGTTTTCTTCTGCGACAGCTGCCGGAATACAAGGTGCTCTTCACTCAGAGACAGCAGCATCTTCACATGTGCTCGGTGTCTGTAGCTGAACTGTGAGGTTTACTGTAGGAGCTGTGATAGATGAGAGTATAATGGTCTGTGTTCTTCTCCAGGACGCAGAGGTCTGCGTGTGTGCGTGCGCGTCTGTGTTCTTGTGTAGTGTACAGAGCATGTGTGATTGATGGTCTGTGTGCGCGTGTCTGTGCGTGCGCGTCTGTGTTATTGTGTAGTGTACAGAGCATGTGTGATTGATGGTGTCTGTGCGTGCGTCTGTGTTATTGTGTAGTGTACAGAGCATGTGTGATTGAAGGTCTGTGTGCGCGTGTCTGTGCGTGCGCGTCTGTGTTCTTGTGTAGTGTAACGTTACAGCAGCGGCCGCGGGGGAACGCTCTCACAGGTTCGCTGTGATAGACACAGAGCAGGTGTGATTGATGGTCTGTGCTCTTCTCCAGGACGCAGAGGTCCTCCGCAGCAGAGACGCGTCGCTCCTGAAGCAGTGTGATGTTGTGCTGGATGTCGGAGGAGAATATGACCCCGCTCAGCAGCGCTATGACCATCATCAGAGGTACATCTTCATCATTCACTACATCTCTCACGTCATTGAGCAAACTTAGAGAGGTTTGTGAACTCAGGAGTGGGTGGGGAGTAATATTGGCATTTACCCATTGTTATATGAAATGTGAGAATAATAGTATTCGATAGAGCTGTTTACAGATAATTCAGTAATGAGATCCTGATCTCGATATAACCTGCATGCGTCCAACTACATCAGTTCAGGAAGGAGTCTGTTGATCTATTTATATATACAGTTAAATTAATGCAGTTGGACGCATGCAGGTTATATCGAGATCAGGATCTTATTACTGAATTATTTATCAATACTGAAAGCATTAGTGAATCCCTCAAACATCAATTCATGAACAATCGTGTGTCTGTGTGCGTGTGTGTGTGTGTGTGTGTTTCTGTGTGTGTGTGTGTGTGTGTGTGTGTGTTTCTCTGTGCGTGTGTGTGTTTGTGTTTCTCTGTGTGTGTGTGCGTGTGTGTGTGTGTGTGTCTTTGTGTTTCTCTGTGTGTGTGTGTCTTTGTGTGTTTCTCTGCGTGTGCGTCTGTGTGTGTGTGTGTGTGTGTGTGTCTGTCTGTCTGTGTGTCTGTGTATATGTGTCTGTGCGTGTATACGTGTCTGTGCATGCGTGTGTCTGTGTGTTTGTTTTTCTATGTGTGTGTGTTTCTCTGCGTGTGTGTGTTTCTCTGCGTGTGTGTATGTGTGTGTTTCTCTGTCTGTGTGTGTGTATGTCTGTATATGTGTATGTGTGTCTGTGTGTTTGTGTTTCTCTGTGCGTGTGTGTGTATGTGTGTGTGTGTGTGTGTGTGTGTGTGTGTTTCTACGTGTGTGTTTCTCTGCGTGTGTGTGTGTGTGTGTGTGTGTGTGTGTGTGTGTGTGTTTGTCTCTCTGTGTGTGTGTGTCTCTCTGTGTGTGTGTGTCTCTCTGTGTCTGTCTCTCTGTGCCTGTATTTGTCTCCCTGTGTGTGTGTGTGTGTGGGTGTGTTTGTCTGTGTGTGTGTGTGTGTGTGTGTGTTTGTCTCTGTGTGTTTGTCTCTCTGTGTGTGTGTCTCTGTCTCTCTCTGTGTGTGTCTCTCTGTGTGTGTGTGTCTCTGTGTGTCTCTCTGTGTGTGTCTCTGTGTCTGTGTTTGTCTCTCTGTGTCTGTGTTTGTCTCTCTGTGTCTGTGTTTGTCTGTGTGTGTGTGTGTGTGTGTGTGTGTGTGTGTGTTTGTCTCTCTCTGTGTGTGTGTGTGTGTGTGTGTGTGTGTGTGTGTCTCTCTGTGTCTGTGTTTGTCTCTCTGTGTCTGTCTCTCTGTGTTTGTCTTTCTGTGTCTGTGTGTGCATATGTGTGTGTTTGTCTCTCTCTGTGTGTGTTTGTCTCTCTCTCTCTGTGTGTGTGTCTCTCTGTGTCTGTGTTTGTCTGTGTTTGTCTGTGTGTGTGTGTGTGTGTGTGTGTGTTTGTCTCTCTCTGTGTGTGTGTGTGTGTGTGTCTCTCTGTGTCTGTGTTTGTCTCTCTGTGTCTGTCTCTCTGTGTTTGTCTTTCTGTGTCTGTGTGTGCATATGTGTGTGTTTGTCTCTCTCTGTGTGTGTGTGTGTGTGTGTAACCCCCCCGGGTCCGCACCATCACACCGAGCGGGTCTCGAACCCGGGATGCCGGCACGGGAGGCAGGCACTCTACCAAGGAGGCTAAAGGCTACAGCCTGTAGCGTCAGTCGCTAGAGCGCCTCTTTTTGAGCTCAGGGGAGTGAGATTTACACACAGCCTTTATTGGCATACATCCGTTACTCTTGCGTGTGTGTGTGTGTGTGTGTTCGGCAGGTCTTTTGTGGAGAGTTTCCACAGTGTGTGTCCAGAGAAGCCCTGGGTGACCAAGCTGAGCTCGGCGGGGTTGATTTACCTTCACTTCGGCAGAAGAGTTCTCTCTCAGCTGACGGAGCTGAAGCAGGACGAGCCACAGCTGGAGGTCCTGTATGACAAGGTCAGTGGAATCTAAACACTTGGAGCAGAACACAGACCCAGTATCTGACTCCTCTCTGCTCCAGATGTACGAGAGCTTCGTGGAGGAGGTGGATGCGGTGGATAACGGGATCAGCCAGTGTGATGGAGAGGTGCGTTACTCCATCAGCACCACCCTCAGCGCTCGCGTCAGCCACCTCAACCCTCGCTGGAACAGCACCGACCAGGACACCGAGGTTAGACTTCTTTATTATCAAGTGTACAGTTAAACTCTTTGCATCTTAAAATCAATATTTCTGTGTTCTGTATCCCTCTGTTGTGTGTTTAGAAGATATCTGAGCCATAAGTTATTAATAATCCTCGCTTTAGATGCGCTCACAGAAATAGTTATAAAACATTTAGTAGTTATATCATCTATTACAGCAGGAATATGTGTTAATAAAGCATTTCTAGCTAACTATTATCATGTCTAAATAATATGATTTATTAATGGTTAATTAATCATTTATTAACACTTTATAAATGATCTCAGGAACCACTGACGACAACTAAATAACTGGTTTGTACATTTAGAAATGTTAATAAAGTATGAAATTACAATTTTTAAACATAATAATCTTGAAAAATTATATTGCTTACCCCATTTGCAGATTATTTAGCTCGTTTCAAGCAAAAACTGTTTTTTGAAAGTTTTTTTCGATATTTGGGCCGGAAACGAATTTTTTGCAGTGGGGTTCGTAGAATAAGGTGACATGCTTACTCGGTTAATTCATAATTAAGTGTTATCAGATATTAAGTCTACTAATACTCTAATGACATGTAAATAAAGTCCTAGCAGATTAGCTGATCATCACGCAGCGCTCATCTGTTGCTTTCATTGATGAGAACGCGGTTAAAGATTGGATTTATATCAGTTTAGCAGAGACCCGAGTCAGTACACAACACCTGTATACATGCTCCGGTGAATATCATGCATGTTTTAACTGTTACATCACAGGAGGGCTTCAAAAAAGCTCTGGCTCTTGTAGGAGCAGAATTCAAGGACCGCTTGGATTTCTACATGAAGGCCTGGCTCCCGGCGAGAGAGATCGTGCAGCAAGCGGTTCAGAGCCGATATCAGGTGATTAATATCTCAGCGGTACTGAGAGTGAGTCATCTGCAGTCTAAATCACAAACACACCTGATTCAGTTCAGAGCCAAAGCCTTTAGAGAAGTCACACTATCAGCATTGTTATCCAAAGGCTCTTGGTTCGAGTATGGTGTCTGGTGGGTAATACCGGTCCTGTGCAGGTGGATCCGAGCGGAGAGCTGCTGCTGCTGGCTCAGGGCGGCTGTCCCTGGAAAGAGCATCTGTTTGCGCTGGAGAAGGAGCTGAAGCTGGACGTGCCCATCAAGTTTGTGCTGTACTCGGATCAGAACGGACACTGGAGAGTCCAGTGTGTCCCGGCCGGACCCAACACCTTCCAGAACAGGTGCGTGCACCGTCCTCCTGACACACGGCTGCTGTAAACGCCTAGCCTTTGCTGATTGATTTGTGCTCTAGATTGAGTCTCCTGGAGGAGTGGCGAGGGGTCCGGGACGAGGCGCTGTCGGAGCTGAGCGGGATCTCCGGCTGCATCTTCGTTCACGCCAGCGGCTTCATCGGGGGTAACCGGACACAACAGGGGGCGCTGGAGATGGCCAAGAGAACACTGCAGACCGCACCCAAATAAAGCTCTTGTACATTTCATACTGTATGCTTAATTATTGATTATTAATATGCATTGCTAAGACTTAATCTGAACAACTTTAAAGGTGATTTTCTCAATATTTAGATTTTTTTTGCACCCTCAGATTCCAGATTTACAGTTAAATATTGTCCAAACCATACATCAATGGAAAACATAGCTTTCAGATGATGCATGAATCCCAATTTTGAAACCTTTATGACTGGTTTTGTGCTCCAGGGTCACATATGTAATGGTTAATATCATACCAGAGCCATATGTAATTTTGGACAGTCAGACTTATTTTCATATTTAATAAGGCATTTAATCTTTTTAAGGTCTAGTGGTCATCTTGATGCACTTATAATGAAACCTCAAAGAATGATACATAGTAATTAAAACTTTCTTTTAAGTGTCATAGACACATATTTCATGGCAGTGACTGTACTTTCATCTAAGTCTTGCTCCTTGAACACTAGAAAATTAGCTCACAAGGCAAATGTTTACAAATAATTAATTATAGCTATTTATATCAGCTGCCAGAACTGTAGCATCGAATACATTCAGTGTATTACAACACGTGTAATTGTGCACAAAGAATTAAAGCACTTAACACATAGTCATAGACTGACAGCTGAAGGTGTGGAATAGATGACAGCGTTCATTGGTGAAGCCCCGCCCATGAGGCCGTTTGACTGACATGTCAAACAACCAATCACAGGTCGTTTCGTTCAGCGTCATGTTTGGGGGCGTGGAAATGTCACCACAATAACCGGTGTGTGAAACTCTCGGACGTATTTTATAGATTCTATGGCGTGAACTTTAAATATTTCACATAATTTTGAAAACCCAGCGCTTAGTTAACTCTGATAAGCGTTCGTGTCACATTTGTAAACACGACTGCGTTGTTCTTTCACGAGAGCGTCACGGCATCTTTGTTTAAAGGCAGAACGTTAAAGAACGCGACACACGCGTCTCCCAGAAATCCTGTATAATCTAACCAATCAGACGACGACTTCGACACTCCTGAAGTGTTCCAGATAAGTGTATCGTATGCATCAGCGTTCAGCCAACATCTGAGGCGGTGACTAGTTAACACGTAACAAGTCATGAGAGCAATGTTGTTGTTAACTTTACCTACTTCACCACGAGATGGCGCCATAAAACGTCTTAAATTTAATAAGAATTTTAGGCCATAAAAAGGTCCAGATTTTCCATACAAGGTCATAAATTACATTTAACCACGTCTTAAATTGATATGCTTGTTCATTCATTGGTTCTACCATCGACCCCCCCTACTAAACCACAGGTTTGTTCAGCCAAGAACAAATGTGCAAAGATCCCAAAACATACCATTTTAAATAATTAGTTAATAGCGACCTGTGAATTGCAGCTTTCCACCACCATTGAACTATCGAAATGCATCCAGACCAGGGGCGTCAGTTTGTGTTGAAAAGTGGTGGGGACAAAAGATCAGATGAAAAAACATTACAGCAGGATGGGAAAAATATTGAATAACGGCGCTTCAAAAATGGGCATAGCGTAGGCCAGTCAACAACACGAAAATATAAGTGCAAATATTTTCCATAATCTAGAAAACAGCAGCGCGTTAAGTCAATGATTACAATAAAATGTATTACATATGTAAAAGAAAACACACCATAAGGTTAGGGATGGTACCGAAACCCGGTATTTAATCGGTCTCGGGGCTAAATTATAAAAGACCGGAGTATCGATAAGCTCTGATGTTAACGGTTCTGTTATCGGTACTGGAGAAATTAAGAAAACACACATACATTTATTATTGCTATATATATACACATTATCTTGCAAATTCTATCCCACCAGAGTCACCAGCTGTTTTTATATGCAATAATATTCAAACTCTTGTCTATGATGCATTTTTTCTATTCCCAAATCAGAAGCGCGATCGCTCACGTGGATGAGTTCAGCACGCGCAACATAAGCCCTGTTTATGTTAGAAGAGAGAACTAACCATTAAAACATGCTTACACTTTAGGCCTGTGGCTGTTATATTAAACTGAGTTTATTTAATGTTTTTTTTAGCTTCTAAAGATTATAGCCGTGTTTCTTCTAACACAACTTCCTTCTCTTCACAGCAGCGCGCATTTGTTCCTCCCTGACCAAAACTTAAACAGATCAATCGTCTGTCGATTGTTGTAAAATGCCGTCTTTACAGTTACTAAATTGCTGGAAATGTTTGATAATAAAACGTTGAAAGTACAATCCACACGAGAGACGCTGTTCCTCAGGCTGAAGTGTGTGTGTGTGTGTGTGTGTGTGCGCGCGTGCGCGGCGCGCTCCAAAACAGACAAGCAAGGTAGGCTACGCTTTGAGCTTCGGGCGCGTCCAAACGATCAAATGCTTTACAAAGCATGTAAAAACGGCTGGCTTGGAGAGTATTCACTTAAACACAGTTTATATCTTAAAGTGAACGAGAACAGTTGGGAGAAAATTGTGTGTCAATATTTTGTCTTATTGACAGATTGGAGCTTCTTCAATGTTAATCAAAGAACAAAATACAAAGACAAAATCACTCACAGCTCTTAATCTGAATAAAGTTATAGCTTTAATAAGCATTAATCTATCAATATATAGTCAAGTCAAGTCACCTTTATTTGTATAGCGCCTTTAACAATACAAATTGTAACAAAGCACTGCACAATATCAAAATAGGCAAATTGTGTCAATAATGTAAAATGACAGGATTTAACACTCAATTATCTGCTGAATGCATTTCATTATTGAATTTAGTAATGGCATACTGATGATTGTGCTGGAAATGAAGTGTCCCCATAGTTTTCATACAGTGAAAACTATGCAGTGTTCATTTATATTTGATCACTTTCAGATTTATTTTGTAGCTATTATTTACCTGAACATTAATGTTAGTAGACCATCATAGATAAATGAAAGCACTGTGTTTTTTTTTTTTTTACATTTGTACATTTGTTTTATGGTATGACAAATGGTATATTTGTCAGTTTATTTAACTTGTTTCTTTGTTCATGTTCTTACTCTCTATCTTATATATAAACACAAAAATGCCTGCACACTGGTGCATTTACAAATTGATGTTTTATATTTATTTAATGAAATATTTATTTAACATTTCAGAATATAAAGCAATGTTAATTAAGCTGCTAATCTATCATAGAAATATATATTTCATACATATATGTGTATGTATATATATAAAGAACAAAAAGTACCGATAAGAATACCGTTAAAGTACCGGATCGATAAGCAGTATCGATAAGAGTAGTAATACCGTTAAAACCTTAACGATACCCATCCCTAATAAGCATACAATGTAACATATCTGCATCAAATAACACCAGATAAAATTAAAACAATGTGGGGTTTGCAACCCACATAGAATGCAGTGCAGTTAGAGAACCAAATACACAAAATGTGAAATCCTCCTCTGCCATCGCAACCAATATAAAGTGCCGTGATAAATACTGTCATTATGTATGCCACAAAAAACCCACACTAAAATCCAAACTATAAGATGGCACGCAGGCCCTCTCTCTCGCATGCACACGCGCACGCACGCACACACACACACACACACACACAAAGTCATTTTTTTTTATTGATCTGTAAATTACAGTAATTTACAGATTTAATTTAATTAATTACTTAATCGGCTACAATTAACTAAATCAGTCACAGTGCAAATATATGCTATATAAAAACTCCCCTATCTGTACTGTTGATCAACATCTTCTCTTAAAGTTGAAAAATGTTAAAACTTCAAGAAGAACTAACGATGTTAGCCAGCTAATACATGGATGAATGAAACCTCCTCCCCAACACTTCGAGGTTTGAACGTAGCGCATTATGTCCATCCATTCCTGCTCAGGCCAGAGCGCAAATTCATGAAGCTGGAAAGGAGCAGTAGTCCCATGGAATTTCTAACTAACGTTAGCTAACTTCCTGCTTGAAAGCCGAGAACCGGCTTCTGTTGTTTGCAGACCACGCAGCCTCTGTGTAGCTAGCTAAACGTAGAGTTCAATATAAGACTGACCAGAGTCGGCGCCAGGGCAGATCTGCTGGAGGGGCATTGGGTCATCGGCGGGGGGGCACTGACGTTTGACAAATTTTTGACTTGACGCAGTGGCGACACAGTCCAACACAGCAGAAATGCTATATAAAACTAAACACGTTTTTTATTATTATTATTAATTATTACATGGCTTGGTTGAATTCTAATGTATAATGCGGTCTGTTACTTCTTGATAACAGCCGCTGCTAAGTACCGTTGCCATGAAAAACAGAGCGTTGCTATGGACGCAGGATTCTAACCGTAGAGATGGAACGGACTATTTTCTTTAGCGGAAGCAATACAATAGTTTTTAAATAAATAAACTCCTTTTTAAATCAATATTTTGTCAAATTATTGATTTATTTTGTAGGTAGCCATGTAATACAACCGCCTCGCTTTACATGATCCCTTACATATTTATGTTCACTGTGGGCCTCACTGCGTCAACCTGGTCACGCAAGCAGCTTGCTCAACCACACCGATTGTGAGGGATGCATTGCAGTGGACCCATGAGTTGGGGTGCTTGTTTGGACAATCAGGCAAATTGGAGACCATTTTCAAGTCTGTTGCAAAGTCCACAAGTGGTTCCTACATCACACTCAAACCTTTGTGCCCAACACGATGGACAGTGCGCACCCCAGCCATTGACGCCATCCTTGGTCAATATGAGGCAGTCTTGGCTGCATTGGAAGAGATGGCTTCGTCCAACACATCCGACACGGCTTCTAGAGCTAATGGCCTTCATGAGCGGTTCCAAAAGTCCTTGGCCTGTTTCTGGCAAAAGAGGTGACGATGATGGGGTTAGAGGGCCTGAACACTTCACTGCAGGGGAGAGGGAAAACAGTTGGAGGCATGTTAAGTGCAGTTGACTGTGTGAAAAAACACTTTCAGAGCCAACGAACCGAAGAAGCATTCATCACAGTCTACACCATCTCGTTACATCTTTGGACATCGAACCAATAAAGATGCCACATTTACGAAAGCCACAGAGGAGACATGCTGGCCCAGCTGAGCCTACGTTCCATCCACAGATCAGGAGTACTACCGTGTACAGTTCTTCCAAGTCCTT
Organism: Gymnocypris eckloni scoliostomus; assembly: GCA_027564155.1. Classification (NCBI taxonomy): domain Eukaryota; kingdom Metazoa; phylum Chordata; class Actinopteri; order Cypriniformes; family Cyprinidae; genus Gymnocypris; species Gymnocypris eckloni. The sequence continues at coordinate 27,790,951 of CM050431.1, forward strand.
GACATTGTAACAACACAGCTGACAAAGCGGTTTGAACAGGAAGGGCTACAGCACCTGGTCAAGCTGGAGAAAGTCCTACTCTCTGGTCAAGTTGATGACGTGGTTGACCTGTATCCAGAGCTGCAGTTCCAGTCCCTAAAGGTGTAGCTGGCCATGTTCACTGCCAATTACACCTACAAAACCTGCTCAGAAGTGACAGAAATCACGAGGAACATGGTTCCCGAGGTCCGTGGTCTCTTCAGTCAAGTTGAGGCACTTCTGCGTTTGTTGCTCGTTGTTGCTCATCTGCTGAAGCAGAGAGAAGCTTCAGTGCCTTGAGACGCCTGAAGACCTGGCTGCGCTCTTCAATGTCACAAACCCGACTCAACAGTGTGGCTGTTTGTCATGTTCACAGAGAGAGAATGTATAACTTGGACAAGAAGAAACTGTGTCAAGAATTTGTTCAAGTTACTGATCATGGATGCATGTTTTTGGGTCATTTAGAATCAGTAATAGTTTTTATTGTTTAAGTTACTTTTTGGACAATGTACATTGTTTCTTTCTGTATCTAAACTGCATTGCATGTTTTATTTTGTGCAAATAAACCTTTAACATGTCTTGGTTCGCTTGATTTTTCAGAACATTTTAACCAAATGCTTTCAAAAAGTGGTGGGGACAAAATCAGCCATTTCAAAAAGTGGTGGGGACATGTCCCCAGCGTCCCCAGTGTAAATGACACCTATGATCCAGACGCTGGTTTAATGCAAGCATCATTAGTAGCTTTGACTGAAGGATTCCTCGTTAGCAGCTGCTGATGAGTCTGTGTGCTGCAGGTGTGGATGGACCTCTTAATGATGTGATGAAAGATGGAACACAGATTTGTGTTGAGAACCCATTGAGGTTTGTTCATCACTGGATTACGCATGGACTGCTGTCTGTGGCATGCAGTGTTCACACAGCAGTCATTACTGTACGGCCTGCATCACACTTGGCATGTTCTTGGCAAAGCCTTTTTCATGTTACGCTGTTGTGAGTACATCTACTGTACAAATAAAGTCTCAAAGGGTAACTACATTAGAGAACTGGCCTTTAGTGACCAGGGCTCGTTTTCAAAATCCACGCCAACGTTCAGATTGATAGAAACGCGTGGAAAAGTCCTGCAGGCCTTTGGAAATCTCGTTTGGAAAGCTAGTGGCATTATTAAAGGGCTGTTTACAAGCTGGAGATCTGAAACCATTTAGCAACTTCAAGATTTCACACTTGGAAGAGACAGAAGCACTTTTTTTTTGTGTTTTTCTGCCCAACCCTTTGTAAATATGTCTATGCTCTCACATCAGGTACAAGGATTTCTCTTGTCTGCATCAGTATCAAGTATTTGTGTTTCACAGTGCGTCTATATATATATATATATATATTCTCCAGGCATGAAGAATTAACAAAAAATACAGCCTCCTTTAGGCTGGAGTCAGACCTGTTCATCCTCTCGTACGTTAATTTGAGGTATCACATGTGATGATAACGTTTGGACCAAACACACGTCTTCAGTTAGTGCTCAAGAGCATCTATAAACACAGCGTATTTACATTTTAAATAAGCCAATAGTCATGGCTAAAGTCTGCTTTCACCATGAAATATAACCAGACAGTGTACTGTATAAAGACTCGCATTTATTTGAGGAAAAATGTACTGTACACCATTAAGACAAGTGGTGCATGCTGACAATGTTCTGTGACCGGATGACCTCGTGCTCCCAGTTTTCATATTTAGCGTTGAAAGATCTTGTAGGAAGAGTTAGGGTTAGACCAGCTTAGGGTTAGGGGCTAACCCATTGTTACTAGTGATGGAAGACAAACTCCACTTTCAGGAGACGGTCCACTACAGCGGTGGTCATCAATGTTTAGCTCGTCCTCTCAGGGTAGTGTCCAGATCCTTGAGTTCGTGGAGAGGTTTGCACTGGACTCCATCTTTGAATATGAAAAGTGGTTTGATGTCTTTTTAGCGGACCGCTTCAGAGTAATCTGATGAATATGGGAGAGCGGTCAGTCCTTCAGTATCTGTGTCTGTGAACCACACTGAAGATGACCGAGATGAAGAGAGCATCCAGATCAAGCATCAGTGTGATGAAAAGATGAATATTCGGCCCTGTCTCGATCAATCAGAGACACTAGCGAGGATCCGTGTGCGTTTGCTTGATCTCAAGTCTCAATTCACATCTGAACAGTGTGTTATCTGTGTTACACTCTGAACCATCAAAGATATAATAGACATGATTCGGTGTTGTTGAAACTGTACAAAGTCAAAGAAAACAGAGCACAGATGTTGAAATGTACTACACTAACCATGCATCATCTGAAATACATTAACGACCGTCATAATGAGATATTTTACTTAAGCTGTGATGCTGTTTTTTTATTTTCCAAAATGAACCCTACTACATAACCAAACTAAGACGTACTATCTTTTATTTTACCAAAACACACATACAAGCAAGAGTGCATCTAAAACTAAACAAATGGAGGAAATGGGATCAAAGCAATCTGCATTCATTAAAAACATAAAACAAAACTCTTTTACATTATCACATACATAGGTTTTCAAAGAGATCAACGCAAGGTCATTTCACCAAATGTGCTTCGGGCCTCTGACTTTACAAATTAATAAGGCTTTTTCTGTGGTGGTTTTTACAGTATGAGGTAGCTTATATAGAAAACTCAAACTGGGCCACGTATGTGGAAGGTCTCTTTGAATAGCGTGACATAACAGGGCAGTGGGGACTAAAAAAACATAACTTTAATGCATTTTATATATCTGGCCGCTGGAACAAAATGTAAGATTAGCACCATTGATTATGCACAGTAATTTACATACACTGTGGTGATATGAAAGCAATCACTTGCATGTGATTGTCAAAGTTCGGCGATAATTATAGAAGCTAGACAATGATACAAATACTTAGCGTGGGACCCGCTGATGTACAACTCATGATTCAAATGCACAGGGGGAATTAGCACCTTAATAAATAAATAAAACCAAGACACCCTTCTGTGTTTTCTCTGGCTTCTCCCAAGCGTTGTGTTGGGTTGTGAGATGTTCCAGAGTGCCGAGGGTCAGTCACAGATGAGCACTTCTTTTCTAGTCCCACTAGTTTCTCTCTTTCTTTGTTCCTCGCTCTCGTTTTGTCTGTATCCCGGTCTTTACAAGAAACAGACGGCACCCACGTCCACTCCAAACTCCTGATGAGCTCCTCCAATGTCCATCGGTGCAATATCTACAATGGGCAGGCGTGAAGTCTTCTGGGATTTGTACTCGATGACCGTCTTGCTCCATTGTCCTGTGTGTTTCTGTAGGGACAAAAACTCAGCTGTAAGGATCTACCGAACTGCTTCGCTATTGCTTTTGTAAGTAAATGGTTGTGAGGCTATACGCTATACTGGTAGCAATGCATGTTTGTAGTTGAGTTCAACCCGTGAGGACGAAATCATGGGTGTTGTTTTCTACTTGCACGCCTTTGTATTAAGCTGAGTTTTCATTGATCCGATCACAAATGTACGAAGCTAAATACAGATGTGAACGTGTTGAGCTTATCCACTTTCAGAGGTAGTTGAAAACGCATTAGAAGATGTGTTCGAACAGCCACTAAATACGCCTGCTCGTTATCTATCAGTTAACCAACAACAATTAGATTCAATTAAAATCAAATTGTCCAAAGAAAATCTAAAAATACTATGGATGAATGAATGCGGCCCATTAAAAAATTATATTTTTTCTTTTCGGTGGTTTATTTTTGCATGCACATAAACAACAGGAGAACAAATATTTAAATGTTTCAGATAACTAACATGACAAAATGAATACAAAAGTCTATTTTGTTTATTTTATCTTAGCACATCCCGTTTGTTTTCTTTATTTTACAAAGGCATGTTTTGTTCTTGTGAGTATACATGAATAAAAGTAAACCCTTTACAGTTTAATAGGATGTCTTCTACTTATATCTTTATGACCAAAACATTTTTCCCCACTGTAATAAGGACAATATCTGTGATCGAGAATTAATTTTCTCTGGGCAATATTTAATTATATGTGAAGGGTTATTTTTATCCATACAGTAAACATTTTAAAATAGATTTGAAAAAAACATTGTTCAACTTATGTGTAAATTGCAAGAGCTTAAATGTTATTCAAGTTTTCAATTCAAGTTTATTTGTATAGTGCTTTTTACGATACAAACCGTTGAATTTACAGGTAATTAAGTTTGTACAATATGTTTATATATTGTACAAACTTAATATTTTTAGCTTATTGAGAGCTTCATTAGAAAGAAAGATCAGAAAAAGCCCACCTACACTGACCCATAGTCCCTGCCCTCAAATGAAATCAGGACAGAAGTGATCGAAAGTGGACAGACGAGACGGATTAAAACAGCAGGTGTGAATGAGAATGTGTCTCACTCATCTACTCGTGATCCGATTGACCAAAACACATCTTAATACTAAGGTTGGGTACCGAAACCCGGTACTAATATGGCACCGGTACCTATGTAACCGGTATGTACCGAACCGAATCAGAACACAGATTTCGGTGCCATGCCTGAGCGATCGGTTGAAATATTTGTCCTATAAGTTTCTCGAAACAGATGTAAAAAGCATTATCACCATGAAAAATAATTTCTTAAATCTGTGTAAAAACCCGTGTGCGGTTTTCACATTCAGACTTAAAAGCACAACTCTGGGAATGAGAGCATCCGAGGAGCATGAATGCAGTGATTACACTTGCTCTGACGACCTTCCATTAACGAGCTACGCTACTACTACTCCACGGGCTACTAATACATCGATTAGCAATGGATTATAAATATACTTTATTATTATGACAATACCAGAGATGGCTTGAATAACACAGCTAAACTATACATAGTCGTAGTCGAGTGTTTATTGCATTTATTTTATCATTCAAAATGTTTATATCTTCTGTTTACTCAATAGCAATGCCTGAGTTTGCTACTTCTGTGACTGGATCTGTGGGTTTTCTGTGCGAGAGCGCCCTCTGGCGTCCAGTGTGAATGAAAAACACATCACCCCCCCTCGGTTTCACAGACATAGCTTGAACCCAGTCCTAGACTAAAATGTAACTCTTAGCTGTTTTAACTGAAATAAACTTGCACTGACTGATCCTAAAATATATCAGTGCCTTAGTTTTGTCTCAAGATGCACCCCGTTTTTCTAAGCATGTTTATAAAAATTACTTAAATGTCCTAATTTAACTATGATCTAATCCTGGCTTAATCTAAGCCCTGTCTGTGAAACCGGGCCCATGTGTTTAGTGCTAATGGCAAATCGAGTTATTAATTGGTCATTTCTATTTTCATAAGTATCGGTTTAGGCACCGATACCGTTTTAAAAGTATCGATTTGGCACCAGTTTCGAAAAAAAAAAAACGATACCCAACCCTACATAATACCAGCTGTAAACAGGGCCTTTGTATCATTTAGCGGCAATAAAACAGTGCTGGAACTATTATGGTTACATTCACTTCCATTATTATTATTATTATATTCTTGATTCCCAAGCCTGGTCAGAAGTGTTTCCTCACCTTGCAGCCGTCCTCAAGAACAGTATATGTGAAGCGGCTGTTACCCTCGGCGCGGATCTCCACATCATTGGACCCCTGCAGCAGCAGAGCTTTCTTCAGGTTTCCATTGGCCTCATCCAAGTAGGCAATGCTGTTCTTGCAGTGATAGGTGAGGTTCTGCGAAGCCTCGGTGGACAGCAGTCTCAGGAAAGTCATCTGAATGCTTGCGGTATTAGGTGCCAGATTGTCATCTCCATAGCCAAACTGTGGAGGCAAAACGGAAGAAAGTGCATTAGACAGAGATGATCTAAATCCCAAAGAATCATCCTGAATCAACTCGAGAGTGAACCTGGACCAGAACGAGAGAGACTCACATGGAATCCACTATTCATGGCTTCTCCAAACCAAACGTGCTTGCGTTCAGCTCCCTTGGAAGTCCACCAGCTCTTGCGTGGGATATTGGCGGGTTTTGGATAAACGCAGGTCTCGCCGGTCTCCATGTTGCAGAAGACCTTCATAGCATCAACAGTGCAGCCCTGGTTAGGATCGATCCAGTATTCACCTGCAGAGAGACGAAACTTTATTTCCCCCACTTTATCAAGAGAGGAGCCACTGCTCCCACACGAGCCCTGCTCAAACATGACTGCAAGGCAAACTTACCGCTCTTCCAGTCAGGGTGGCAGAGCTTCAGGTCTCTGCAGGTCCGGGCAGGGCTCTTCTTCGTGCCGTCTGGACTGCGGATGTCCTCCATCTGGTTGTTCAGGGATTTCAGCGTGGCATCCACCTCTGCATCGTGCTGGTGGTCACTTTCGGCGGCCTGGTCTGCCCTCATGTACCTCAAGGGGTCAGGACCCTTCTCAGGATTGGATAGACCAGCGAAAGCTGACATGTCGATGCCGGGCCCTGGGGGGCCAGGAAGACCGGGGGGACCAGGATTCCCTGGGGGGCCCTGAGGAGAAGCAGCATATGAACCGATTTACTGTTAAACTAACAACCTTACGCTCCAGCAGACTTTTTTTAATCTGAATTTTTAAGACCCAAATTGCGCAACCCTGGTCCTAGAGTACCCCTATCTAAAGGTCGCCCGATGTTTTGGTTTTGCTGATTAATCGCATAATTGATTGGTTATCTGCAAATATCGCTGCACAAATCAGGAGTAAGATGTTACTGTAGTTCTAGAATACATGTGAACATGCATTAATTCATCTCACTCACGAAAAAATAGATTCGGTATTTCTCAAAATGCATAAAACGGCAAAATGCAACTCAAAATATAATGCATTTTAAGTAACACAAATATCCCATTTTATTTCCCAATGTCTTTGCTGCTGACCTCCGATTATCCAATTCAATCATACTAATAAGCTAAATTTACTCTATATAAACATTTGTGCTACTTTTTATATTGCTGAAGTGTGCTGAACTTTCTTCTTCTGCGTTCTTCTGTACAGATGTGGTTACTTTCCTTTCAGCCTGAGGCTTATACATTTCACATTTAACGTAACATTACTTTCCATAAAAAGTAACTAAGTAACGTAATTACACTGACCAAAATTATAAACGCAACACTTTTGTTTTTGCCCCCATTTTTCATGAGCTGAACTCAAAGATCTAAGACTTTTTCTATGTACACAAAATGCCTATTTCTCTCAAATATTGTTCACAAATCTGTCTAAATCTGTGTTAGTGAGCACTTTGCCGAGATGTTCCATCCACCTCACAGGTGTGGCATATCAAGATGCTGATTAGACAGCATGATTATTGCACAGGTGTGCCTTAGGCTGGCCACAATAAAAGGCCACTCTAAAATGTGCACTTTTACTGTATTGGGGAAATACAGTGGCAACCTCTGTGGTTATGAAATGTTTTGAGAGGCTGGTGCTAGAACATCTGAAGGTCATTATTGGATACTTGCTGGATTCATTCCAGTTTGCATACAGGCCTAATAAGTCTGTGGAAGATGCGCTGAATATGGGTCTGTATTTTACTTTGAAGCATTTAGATACTTCCAGGGTCTTATGCACGTATGCTTTTTGCACATTTTAGTACAGCCTTTAATACAATTATACCAGACACTCTCCATATATGATTAAGAAAGCTTTCAGTGCCAAGTAATATCTGAAACTGGATTATTAATTTTCTCACAGACATCTAGAACAAGCACCCTCAATATTGGTGCCCCTCAAGGGTACGTGCTTTCCCCGTTGTTATTTTCTATTTATACGAATGACTGTACTTCCTTAGATTCTACAGACAAGCTTTTAAAATTTGCTGATGACACTACAATCATTGGCCTTATTCATGATGGAGATGAATCAGCATATAGGCAGCATGTGGATCAGATCGTCTCGTGGTGTAGTCGCAATAACTTGCATTTAAACATTGGAAAGACTGTGGAGATGATTATTAGTTTTACAAAGGAGTCTACCTGCTTTGCTCCATTAAAAATAAATGGTTGTACAGTGAGCATCACTGATTCTTATATGTTTCTTGGCACTACCATCTATAGCGATCTCAAGTGGGACAACAGCATTATGCACATGTTTAAGAAATCACAGCGGAGGATGTATTTCCTCTGTCATTTAAAGAAGTATAATCTGTCTAGGGGAACTATGTGCAAATTCTACAGGGCTATGATTGAATCGTGTTCTTCATTTACTGTTTGGTACAGCTCTGCTACTCAGAGGGATAACTTTAGGCTTCAGAGAGTTGTGAGAATGGCAAAACGCATTATTGGAACTGATCTACCTTCCCTTCAATGTCTGTACTTGTCAAGGGTTAGGAAACGGGCGTTGAGGATTGTCCGTGATCCTTTAAATCCTGCATTAAATCTTTTCAGACTTTTACCTTCTGGAAGGCGTTATAGTCTGGTTAAACAAGGACTTCCTGATTTCAGAATAGCTTTTATCCAGTAGCCATAAAAATTATAAATTGTACTATGCAACTTTGTGTGTGTGTGTGTGTGTGTGTGTGTGTGTGTGCGTGCGTGCGTGCGTGCGTGCGTGTGTGGGACGACTTATTCCTTGTATGTTATGAATACTTGGCCAATAAATGCTGAATTGAAATTGAAAGCTGTAGAAGTATTTTTCTTTTTTAGATGGTGTTAATTTCAACATTTACTATTACATACATTTTTAAATTTCAAAGTTGCTTCTGTTAACATTAGTCAATAAACGATGAACTAACTTTAATTATCAATATAATATTTGAAAAGTATGGTTCAGTGCTATTTTTTTTAAATAGTATAGCACTATTTTAGTAACTCTTCAGCTATCACTATCAGCAAAATCCCCTATCGGTTGACCTCTACTTGACCTCTACTCTAACAGAACAGATTTGGAACGTCTCCTTCATCCGACATGCTCATTTTAGGCTGCGGAGCCTCTACTAATTGGTTGATGAGTTGATTTAGGTGTACATAGAAAATGTGAATCGTTGGGGATACTGTATAAGTTTAGTCTTGCTACTCACGGATGGCCCGGACTCTCCAGAGCGACCACGAGGTCCAGGGGGACCGATGGGTCCAGGCAAACCATTTGCACCATCTTTTCCAGCTGGTCCAACAGGGCCTGGGGGTCCCTGGAAAGAGCGAGAAGTCTGAGTCTCAGCACAACATCACCTGTTTTCATGATTCGAGGGTGTCCAATCCTGCTCCTGTAGGGCCCCAGAGTTTAGTTCCAACCTACTCCAACACACTTGCCTGTGGCTTTAAACCATTTTTGGGCCTCATTTATAAATGTTTGCATCTGTCTAAACCCTGATGTGGTGCTTTTCCATGTCAAAGACGAACGTCGCTGTGGGTTTTAGCGCACACACACAGTAAGATCAGATTTTATAAATGAGGCCCCTTGTGTTTGATCAAGGCTGGAGCTAAACGCAGCAGGGTTTGACACCCTGGCAAATACAGAAGCTGTAATAAAGCTCCCGCTACATACTCTTGCTCCACCGGGTCCAGCAGGTCCAGAAGCTCCTTGGTCACCAGCTTGGCCCTGTGTGTGGAGGACAGGTGTTTTTGTGTCATCACATCTTACCTCAGTATATGCATATATAATGCTTTAGCTGAATATGTCACAAAGAAACAGCAACTTACAGGAGGCCCAGGCAGACCCTGAAGACCAGTGAATCCTCTGTGTCCTTTCTGTCCTCTCTCACCCGAATCACCAGCCTCTCCCTTATCTCCGCGTGGGCCTTGTGGGCCCTGTGATAAATGGACATGAGCATTGTAACTCTACATTAACACTACAGTCAATTTGTATGCATACATTGATCATTGAAAGCAGAATGGAGTCATGTATGGCAAGAGAAGCACTCACAGGCATTCCCCGAGCTCCGGCAGGCCCCGAAGCTCCAGCAGGTCCTTTGGGTCCCTACAGTTAAAAGTAATGAGTGTCAAGTGCGTTTTATATAAAATGTCATCTTTTGGCTTAAAATCATCTATTGTGAATCAGAAATCCTCTTTTCCTGTCTTGTCATTTCCAGTGTATTTTTGGACAGGCCTATGCTTTCCAAACCACTTTCCAGATGCAACACTGGGGAAATACACAATGTTACAGAATAATAACTTGCTGTTTGGTCATGCGGATTTGTACTCACGGCCTCCTCGGTCTCCCTGTTTGCCGGTGGGTCCGACCGGACCGGGAGCACCAGTGCCACCGAGCACCAGGAGCACCCACGGATCCAGTGTCTCCTCGGTCACCCTGATCAGAACACAGTGATGCAGAGAGTCAGCAAGCATAGCTCAGACCATACAACAATGATAACAGCTTAATGGAAGCATATCTGTGGAGGCCTTATAATGAGAAAGCAGATGGATAAACACAATCCTCTTTGATGCCCACCTTTATTCCTGCAGAACCGTCTCGGCCAGGAGGACCATCAGATCCGGAATTGCCCTGCAAAAAAATTTAAATGAATTAAACTTGCTGTGAGTGATTTATATATATGTACAGCTTGTATGCATGTATTGATTAATGTCCGTTTCAAGACAACACGCAACTGTGTACAAGGGAAGCATCTAATCTTCATTTATTATTTTTGTTCTACTATTGTTTTTTTTAACAAATTAGTTTATTGGTTTTCATGTTTGTTGGCAAACAGTACAGCTGGTTTATATTGGTTTGGTTTTATCAGTTCAAAACCAGTCCTGTAACCATGAGCTTGTTCAACTAGATTAATGTTACAAGCTTCTGGAAAAATGGCCTTGCATTTTCCAAAAATTAGGTATAGAGCGTGTGTTTTTTCTTTCTTTTCAGAATTACAAAATAAGATCACATTGCTTAAAGGGGTCAAATGATGCGATTTCAAGCTTTCCTTTCTCTTTTGAGTATTACAAACTGATTGTGCATAGATACGATCACTGAAGTTGCAAAGACTAAAGTCTCAAAACCAAAGAGATATTCTTTATTAAAGATAAGACTCTGCCACGCCTTCCTAAAAGGCTTTATTCAAACACACCCCACATGTCTACATCACGATGTGTGGAGAGTCTCTAAGCACCGCCCAAATGTTTACGCAATGAAAGAAGGTGGAGCTATTATTCTGGCTGTAGTGTTGTTGCTGCCACCGGCGACATGTCCTGAAGATGCTGTGTTTCATTGTGAAAGAGAAACTACTTTGTTTGGGCTTACAAAAGAGGACACAACTACTGTGTCATACATACAACTACACACTGACAAAACTGTATAGCCTGAATTCACTGCGAGTCGCTTTGGATAAAAGCATCTGTTAAATGCATAAATGTAAATGTATGTATGTACAACACCATTCCAGAACAGTTCAACCCAAATATTGGAGTGTGTGCAGTAGGGATGAGCGAGTACAGCATTATCTGTATCTGTATCTGTTAACCATATGAATTATCTGTATCTGTACTCGGACTGGGCGGGGCCTAACCCGGAAGTGGGAGGGATTTAACCTGGAAGTGGGTCGGGTTGTCTTGAAATGGGCGGGGCTTTAACCGGTATGTTATTTTAAGCATGCAATTGATATGGGTTGATCAGAAATTGTTATATTTATTGCTGATTAGAAAACTATTTACATGACAGCATCAGCATTGAGCTTCAGATCAATGGTTTTGATCACGATAACAAATGAACTATATACAGAACAAGTTTTGCAACAATGAATACAACACATGCGGTTGCAATTATGAAGTAAAATGTAATGAACAAGAGTTTTCATCTCTCTTTCTTTTTTTAACTTTTAATTTTTTTATGATCAGTGATATTTTTTTTTATTTCCACACCAGGTATGTGTGTGTGTAGCTAATTCATTTGTAATATAGTTTTATACCACTACTTCCTTTTTTTTATGAAATACAGCAAGAAAGTGTCAGACACTCAGTGCGTGAAGCAGGGGCGTAGCCATGGGTGTGCCGGGGTGTGCCGGTGCCACCCACAGTGGCAGCTGGCACACCTAAAAACAGATGCAGAATTATTATTTTTTTAATCGTAATAAACATGGGCAGCGCAAAGGAGGGGCTAGCAGATGCTTCAGCACCCCCAAGAAAGACCGAAGCACCGCCATTGCACCCATAAGAAATTAAATAAATTAAAAACATTGTACTTATTATTACGCATTCATAACTCTGCATTGCAATATAACGTGACGTGATTAGCAGACGCATTTTATTTAAAAAATTTATCGGTTCCTTGTGCCAAGAAGGCCTGTCCCCGACTAAAGATTTCACTGGTCACACATAAATTGATTAATATAATAACTTAGGCTACTAACCATCCTTTAATATACAGGCGTATAGCCTATTCCGCGCCCAAGCGCACGTCTAAAGCTTGCAACGGCAAAAGTAGGCTAATGATTATGAATGTTGGGGGAAAGGCAAAATAAAACATTTTAATTATTCGTTGATTTCTTCTCAGTCAGTGTCGGCTGAAAAGATAAAGTTGCAGAATGCGACGCTGACTTTAATAAAGAAATGCACCTTTTCATTCCGACTACGTAATTAAAGATTTTAATTTTTTGGTTCGTTCGTTCGTTTAATAAAGTAGCCGGTTCATTGCTGTGACGCGCTCCATTTCACGAAGGAGGGATTATTTAAAAGCATTTTGTTTTTATTTAGTAGCTACAGCTGTTTTTACATAATAGATTTTTACATCGCCTAGTCACTGAAGTCAATGATTATTCTTTGATAAAGTAAATGTGCTTTGCTCACTGTATATAATTTGTTCGTTGTTATAATTAGAAACTTAAAATGTATTAAACCTGTGATCATCAGGTTAAATAGGAGTTTAGTCTTATTAAAATATGTGACATAAATTGTACTTGCCCAAAAGGGGTTTATGATGTGTGTAGTTAATGATTAGGCTACAGTGAGCGCAGTTAAAGAGCTGTTGTAGGTTATACTGTATGTGATTGTCGGTGACCCTCTTGAGCGAGAAAGCTTCGGAAAATGGAAAAAAACAACAACAACAAAAATATAGCTGCAAGCAGCGATAACCAGGGTTCAAGAATTTGAAGGCCTAATGTGGTATGCTTTTAGGGTCTATGCCAACATAGCTGGATGCATAGCTGACAGTGAAACTCATCGAAAATAGACAATAGGCTCACAGAAACACACACACACACACACACACACACAGAAATTAAAGGTTTAAAAATGCTTAATAAACAGTAAGCATACAAACACACACACACAGACATACGCAGAAATGAAAGGTTTAATAAATATACAGCACGCATGCTAACACACACACACACACACACACACACACACACACTCACTTTGTTGCAGATATAAAATAGTGATTTTCAAAGACATCCAAAACGGAGAATAGGTTAACAGACACATGTAGCATACACAAAAATGAAATGGTTAAACTAACATATTAATACCCAATAAGCATGCTTTTGTTTTTTTGTGTTTTTTTCGCATTATTCTGACAATAAATGTGGCACACCCAGTTTTTCTGATGCACATCCAGAGTCTCCTTTCTGGCTACGCTCCTGGCGTGAAGTAAAAAAAAACTGGTTAGAGCCAGCTGACGGTTTAAAAAGAAAATAAAATCTCCGACAGGCAGAGACGCAGTCGCATTCTACCAAGCACCACGCCTGAACAAACCCCACGTTTACCAAAACTCTACTGGTTAATAAGTAAGTACTACAAACCAAAGTAAAAACAAACCTGAAGCTGAAGAAACCCTAAACGTTAACGGAAAAACCCCGCGAACCTGAGTGACTGAGGGAGAGACAGAGACAGAGCGGGACACAGCAACACAATAAGGGGCCGCTCACATATCGCGTCGTTTGCGTGCTCAAGTTCGTTATTTCAAATGTAGACGCGCGGTATGCGCTACTCATAATGGAAGCGACGCAGCGGTGCGGCGCGCTTTTTCAGGGGCGCGTCGCCGCATCGAGATAAAAAACATCTCAACTTTTCAGAATGCCGCAAGAGCACCACGGGTCATGTGACGAAATTTCCTTCTTGTAACGGAGAGCGCAGCTGCTGGTTGCTTAGCAACGACAAATGCCTCCGGAGCGCAACCGCCCGAACGCTTTGGAAAAAAGGAGAAAGCAGCGCGCCTAGCGTTTTCCACGCGTTTTTAGGCGCGATATGTGAACGGGCCCTAAACCTGTATGTGTAAGAGAGGGCGCTGTGACTAGCCTATCACAGAACGCAGACACAGTCAGCTACCCAATGAGAATGTTTATTCAATCCGAGCACAGATATTGACTCGTATTACTCGTATGATACTCGTACTCGGCAAAAGTGCTTTATCCGTACCGGATACTCGTTTCAGCCGAGTATCCGGCTCAACTCTAGTGTGCAGCGTGTTTTATGGAGGACCGTATTCTGAACCTGGAAGAGTAGCTTACAATGCTTCTGTGCTCAAAGACTGTTTCTATAAAGTGGAGCAATTCCAACAAGTTTGGTGCTTCTGACTCACAGCCTGTAAGTATGTTTTCTTATTTAAAGAATTTGCTACTGACGATTCAAACGTGAGTTTTGAGCTGTGTAGAGTAGTGCTTGTGGCATTTCTCCAATCACAAATGCAGACATGGTAATGTAAAAATACAGTATAAGTCATTATAATCAGTAATTATGTCCCCTCTGGATGCAACGAATGCCTGATTTATAATAGGTTTTATTGTTATAGTCCCGTTGCGCCGGGACACGGCATCACAATATGGTGAGGGGGCCCTGAAACTGGGTTGTGATGTCTCTTTAATCTGACACACCCATTTGAGGTCTTGGAGTCTTCACTAATGAGCTGATAATTAGATTGAGGTGTGTTTCATTGAGGAGACATATAAAATGTGCAGCGCTGGGGACTCCAGGACCAGGATTGGGGACCGCTGGCTTGTAGCAATTTCCAGACTAAAGCTGCATGTTTGTATCACGTGCTGTGGCTTTTATTTCAAAGTGAGTTATATAATGCAAGCACACAAAACGTGCAAAACTCTCACATTTGGTTTTGTGCAGAATCTAATGAATGAAACTCATGTAGGTGCGACCTGAACTCCTTGCCTTGGTTTGAGCACTGGTTGATTGTACGTGTTGTGCTGAAGTAAATCTCCAGGATCATGGCAGGTTTAACGTACCTCTCTCCCAGGTTCCCCAGCGGGTCCGGTTAGACCGGGCGACCCCACAGGTCCAGGGGGTCCACGGTCTCCAGGTCCTCCAGGAGCTCCTTGTTTACCAGGCTCACCCTGTGATGAGGATCATCAGACGAATATCACCCACCTGTATTAGCTCTGCATTTACCTGTATAAAACTTTGTATTTTGCTATTTATTAACTGTAAGTGCAATTTGAGAAATAATCAATCCCATATTAAATAATATGTCTTTTGATTTTTAGTCATGCTGTTGTGATATTTGGTGACACTGTGAAGGCTCTTTTAAATAATGCATTAACATCAAAGTGTTTCATTGGCAAGGGATCATAATACATGAAAATGCATTATCTATTTTTCACATTCACTGAAACTGAAAAGCTACTACATAAAGTTCACCTTAAAGGAAAATCTGATGAAAAGCATATGACTGAAACGGTTTTATCATTAGTGCTATCATAAACGTCAGTGTGTTTATCTGGGACGGTGGATACTCACAGAGGGTCCAGGCAGGCCGGGGAAACCTCTTTCACCACGCTGTCCGGGAAGACCAACAATACCACGCTGACCAGCCAGACCCTGAGGACCTGCAGGCCCATCCGGACCCTGGGACATGACAGAAGGGAAAGCCACATTGACAATAGAACCTAACGATGCTTTAAAATATGTGATCCTGGAGCACAAAAGCAGGCACAAGCTGCACAGGTATATTTGTAGCAATAGACAACAATACATTGTATGGGTCAAAATTATACATTTTTCTTTTATGCCAAAAATCATTAGGATATTAAGATCATGTTCCATGACGATATTTAGTAAATCGTAAATATATCAAAACTTAATTTTTTATTAGTAATATGCATTGCTAAGAACAACTTTAAAGATGATTTTCTCAATATTTAGATTTTTTTGCACCTTCAGATTCCATATTTTCAAATAGTTGAAATCTCAGCCAAATGGTGCCCTATTCTAACAAACCATGCATCAATGGAAATATTATTTATTCAGCTTTCAGATGGTGTATAAATCTCAATTTCCAAAAAATTGACCCTTATGGTTTTGTGGTCCATGGTCACTCATTACAAAATGAGTCTGGACGTTGCATTTAAAGTCTATAGAACTGTCACGGCCGGTCTCTTGGCTCACCACCAGAGGTCGCAAAACACATACACACCACATGGACTTTATCTTAAACTCCATTTCCCATCATGCTCCTTGATTACACCCTCACCTGTTTTCAATAACATGGACACTATTGAAGCCATTTTGACCCAGCATGCTGGGCTCAGTATTGTTAGATCTGTAAGTGTTTTCCCTGTTTCTAGGTTGCTAGTCCTGCTCCTGACCATTGCCGGTTGTTCTTGATTTTTGATTGTTTACTTCATGCCCTGACCTTTTTACCTATTACCTGGATTTCCCGTTTGCCTTGCCCATTTGGATACTGCTCTGCTGATATATGACCTCTGCCTGTCTGACTACTCTTTATATTAAAACTGCATTTGGATCCAAAAGCTTCTGTCTCAATTTCACCGTTACAAGAACACTCAGAATGATGCTATCTTTAATATATGTTGAGCTGAAAATACTGTATATTCACAGCCGTGCTAAACGAGAGCCAGTGAAACTACATACGTGAGGTCCATCTTCACCAGGATCTCCCTTCTCTCCAGGAGTCCCAGCCGTCCCACGCAAGCCAGCGTCCCCGGGTCTTCCAGAAGGACCACCGTCACCGCGCACACCCTTAGGACCATCTTTACCAGGAGTACCAGCAGGACCAGCCAGACCTGGGTTACCCTGAGAATGACGTGAAGCAATGCACATTAACACGAGGAGTGGAGGACACAGCGTGTGAAAGGCGTCAGCTGACACTTAATAATTTGGTCTGATGCACACTTTACGTTACATTTACATTTATGCATTTAGCAGACGCTTTTATCCAAAGCGACTTACAGTGCATTCAGGTTATACATTTTTTTGTGAGTATGTGTGTTCCCTGGGAATCGAACCCAAAACCTTTGTTTAGTAATTAATTTTGCTAGATTTTTCAAGTAATTAGTTGTTCCTTTAGAAGGATTTGGTATTACTTGAGTCATTACTAGTGGGTTACCATTATCTTCATTTTAGAATTGATTATTAATTATGCATAATTCACATTAATTATGCACCTGTATAAAGTAGTTCTTAGGAGTTCTCCAGGAGATATGAAAAAATAGAAGTTATTGTTTAGCTAATAGTGAACTACCAGTTTCCACTTAGCGCTATTACTTAATAAATTGCTAATCAGAGTTTCTTATCAGTTAATAGTACCTACTGCAATGTTAATAGTGCATTTGTTCCTGTGTAGTTATTCATTAACGATGGAACAGTATTCTAAAGTGTTAACGGCTATTTTATATTCTGGGCTAAACAGGCAGTGCTGTAGATTCTGTGGGCGGGGCTAAACAGGCAGTGCTGTAGACTATGTGGGCGTGGCTAATCAGGCAGTGCTGTAGACTATGTGGGTGGGGCTAAACAGGCAGTGCTGTAGACTATGTGGGCGGGGCTAAACAGGCAGTGCTGTAGACTGTGTGGGCGGGGCTAAACAGGCAGTGCTGTAGACTGTGTGGGCGGGGCTAAACAGGCAGTGCTGTAGACTATGTGGGCGGGGCTAAACAGGCAGTGCTGTAGATTGTGTGGGTGGGGCTAAACAGGCAGTGCTGTAGACTATGTGGACGGGGCTAAACAAGCAGTGCTGTAGACTATGTGGGCGGGGCTAAACAGGCAGTGATGTAGACTCTGTGGGTGGGGCTAAACAGGCAGTGCTGTAGAATTGGTGGGCGGGGCTAAACAGGCAGTGCTGTAGCCTATGTGGGCGGGGCTAAACAGGCAGTGCTGTAGACTATGTGGGCGGGGCTAAACAGGCAGTGCTGTAGACTGTGTGGGCGGGGCTAAACAGGCAGTGCTGTAGACTATGTGAGCGGGGCTAAACAGGCAGTGCTGTAGGCTCTGTGGGCGGGGCTAAACAGGCAGTGCTGTAGACTATGTGGGCGGGGCTAAACAGGCAGTGCTGTAGACTATGTGGGCGGGGCTAAACAGGCAGTGCTGTAGACTATGTGGGCGGGGCTAAACAGGCAGTGCTGTAGACTATGTGGGCGTGGCTAAACAGGCAGTGCTGTAGGCTCTGTGGGTGGGGCTAAACAGGCAGTGATGTAGACACAGGTGTTGATCTTCTGTGGAGGCAATGTTTATCCACACTATTACATCAGAGTAAAACATTCCACAAGCTGTTGTTTTAGCAGACAGACTGGCTCCAATATAAGCTGTTTTTAGACTAATGAGAACGTTTTGATTTCTTAAACTTACAGGATGTTTTTTTATAGTACAATGACCTCTTATATGCCAAAAGATCAAGATAATTTTGTTTTCTCAGTTCATGACCCTTTTAAGTGAGTTCTTTGTCATAGTGAACAGGTCCATTGCTTTACTTACATTGGGGCCAGGAGGTCCGACTCTACCAGCAGATCCAGGGAAACCTGTGGCACCCTATAAAATTCATAAAAAATAAAAATTGAGTTTCATAATCTACATTTACAAAGGATAGTCTCTTGTTAGTACTTACAGGAGGTCCTTGAGCACCGCGAGCCCCCTTTGGTCCAGACACACCAGTTGGTCCCTATAACCAAACCAGGAATACACAATGTGAAGAAATACAGGGCAAATGTTGACATGAGACGGGAAAGCATAATCATTTTTCTGATGTTACCTGAGGACCTGAAGCTCCAGAAGGCCCCTGAGGGCCCGGTGCACCAGCATCACCCTTCTGTCCACCTTCACCTTGCTCTCCCTTAGTGCCAGGCTGTCCATCTGCACCCTAACATATCCAGATTAATCAAATAACACTCAGCTAATCAATGTTAGTGCTCCAACACTCACACATTTGTATGTGGTTAATCAAGATGCAAAGCAGTTCATCCATCCTTAATATCATGTTAGATCTATTCATTTCAGGTTTGATGTAAATTCATGACTGTATGAACTTCTTGTTTTTGAATTTTAATAAAACTTCTTTCAGCTTCTTCCTCCACTGCATTTCCTTAAATATCCCAAAATAAATTCACGGTGATGATTTAAAAACAACTGAATTGGCAACCATTCCCACAGCTCCAGCTCCTGAATCAACGTCACCACTGAAGATGCTTTATATCATTAGTGTTTAGCTCCAACGAGCCTCAAGTGTCCAGTGTACCAGTAAGACCTTGATTAGCAGCTTCACGTGTGTTTGATTAGGGCTGGAGCTAAACTCTCCAGGATCGAGTCACAGTCATCCCAAATCTGAGTTGATGTTATAAAGCTGTAGTGTATCTCTGTCAGAGCTTGCTGCATCACGTTCCTCAAAATGAATCAAAACGGTGAAATGCACCTCAGAATATGAGGCGAATATGCAATAATTACATTTTAAATAACACAAATATCCCACTTTATTTCCCAATGTCTTTCCTGCTGACCTCCGATGAGCCAATTCAATCATACTAATAATCTTTAGATAAACATTAGTGCTTTTTATATTGCTGAAGTGTGCTGAACTTTCTTCTTCTGCGCTCTATTGTACAGACGTGACGTTACTTTCCTTCAGCCTGAGGCTTATTCATTTCCCTTTTAGTGTGAAAGGGCTTTTACATTCACTAAAAATATTACTTTTTCATATTAAAAACAAACAAGCAAGCCCTACCCAGATTTAAAATTACTGAGATCTCAGTTCTTGCTTTAAGAAATAAATGAGGCCAAGCAATTATAAGCATTGACTTTTAGTCATTTGCACCATCTTTATCGCCTCTTCGTTTTATTTTCTGCCAAAATAAGTGCATAAACACTTAGACGACTGGTCTCACCATTAATTGGGACGTCTCTAGGCCAAAGCCTTTTTTATTTGTGCACTGCTATAATATTAAAAACAGCTATTCCAGTAGTCTGAGCTTGGTGTATGAGAGCATCTGAGACTTTTACTGTGAGGCAAAGAAAGAGTGATGACGAGGTGTACTTACAGGAGGACCAGCAAAACCAGCAGAACCAGGAGGACCAGTCTCTCCTCGGTCACCCTGTCACAAACATAAAGCCTCAGTTGTATTATATACTGTATGTATGAGGCCATGCCATCAGCTAAAACAGCATTTTAGATTATAGAGGTTGCTCATGTCACTTTGTTTTCCTAGAAACGCATAAAGCATATAAAAACATATCCAATCCAAATTATCCAGAGA
Source organism: Gymnocypris eckloni scoliostomus (assembly GCA_027564155.1). NCBI lineage: Eukaryota > Metazoa > Chordata > Actinopteri > Cypriniformes > Cyprinidae > Gymnocypris > Gymnocypris eckloni. The sequence continues at coordinate 27,811,303 of CM050431.1, forward strand.
TCTGTGTTATATCATGTCTGGTGTATTACCGTAAGTGAGATACAGAATGAAAAACTCCTCCGTATGTAAATTCAGAACTTTGAGCAACACTGCATGCAATCTGTTCAATACGCAAGTTGCAAAAATATATTGACTTCAATATGGAAAGTAGATAAATGCCAGAACACAGGTCTCTGAACACTGATATATAGTTAGTGGGAGACTCACAGGAACACCACGAGTACCAGCAGCTCCAGACGGTCCTGCAGGTCCAGATTCTCCCTGAGGATCGTACGGCGTAGTAATCATTAATATCAGACATTGAACACATTAACAAACTCATAATAAACTGATAACCTTAGTACCTTTTCGCCGTTGGGTCCCGCGGGACCATGAGGACCGATTGGACCCGTTAAACCCTGTAAAGACACAACGCAGCTTTCTCATGCACTCCTGTTCATAAACTTCAGTAGTATGATTAAAAAATGATCTCATTAACATCCATACAAGTCTAATGACACACACAAACACACCTGGGACACAAAACCAGTCATAAGGGTCTGAATAAATAATCTTTCCATTGATGTATGGTTTGTTATGATCGGACAATATTTGAGAATCTGAGGGTGCAAAAAAATCTAAATATTGAGAAAATCATCTTTAAAGTTGTTCAAATGAAGTCTTAGCAATGAATATTACTAATCAATAATTACGTTTTGATATATTTACGATAGGAATATCTTCATGGTACATGATTTTAATATCCTAATGGTTTTTGGTATTAAATAAAAATGTATAATTTTGACCCATACAATGTATTGTTGGCTATTGCAACAAATATACATGTTCTGCTTATGACTGCTTTTGTGCTCCAGGGACACATATAAACTCACACACGCATTCATCCAGAACTAAACTCATGCTGGTATATTCATGCAGCATGTCATTTGTGTACAATTAACACACACATGCTATTCAGGATTGGTTTGGTTCATGTGTTTAGTTATATAATATAGACCAGTGGCGTCCAGTGGCTCGAAGACTGCGCAAGACTTCTTCTTATGGCCATTTGTAAACTAAATCAGATGCGTATTTCACTGTTCAGCGGTAGTTTGAGAAGCAGCTTTGAGAGCAACACATGCACATATACACTATAGATGATAGTACATTCATCTGTGCTTCAAAAGAACCATGCATGTAAAAACCAACACAAAGTAAATATGACAAATATTAGAGGAAAAAACAAGAGGCCAGATTTAGCTTGCACCAGCACAAACTGTGTTTGTCCGTTAAAATAGTACTGTCAGGATTTACTAACAACAAGCAGTGAATAATTAGCGCTGAAAAGGCACCTGACATTATTGAATATGCATTTGTAGGAGTTTCCCATCAGACAGAAAATGCATGGGAGGAGAGTATTAAAATGAATCATGCAATATTTACACTCGTTAAGTTACTGTTATTTCAGCCATTATTTAACACCCAAAAAAGCATGTCTTAAAGCAGTTGCCCTCAGTAGATTGCTCTGGTCATTATAGAAATGATCCGCTGCATCTGTTCTTTAATGTGCGCATTATCAATAAATCATAATTTCCCCTCCCATCGGCACTTTTATGGAATTGCGCTCTAATGCTTATTTATTAGTAAATCTGGCCCAAGATGTTCAATCTTCTTACTCTTCCGCCGTCTTTCCCAGGAGCTCCTTCAGGTCCTTTCTCACCGTTGTCACCCTGCGATACACAAACAGTCAGATATTATGATTTATATCCATTACAGTACCTGTATCAGTCATGTTTGCAATGAATGGCCATAGTGCATTACTCTAGTGCTTTTCTAACATGTGCTTTTCTAACATTTTCTAAGCAAAGCAGCTGGAGCGTCGATGAATGTCACATAATCAACAGAGTTTTATAAATGTGAGTTTGTCTTAATTTCAAAAAGACTCAGGTCTAGTCTCACACAGGGTGGAGCTGAATACATCTCACTTACTCTGTCCCCCTTTGGTCCAGAAATGCCGGACGTGCCTCTCTCTCCAGGCATCCCCTGCAGTCCCGGAGGCCCCTGAGCACCTGGAGCCCCCGCCGAGCCGACGCCACCCTACGGATCATAACAGACTTCAGTACAATTAACCCGCATGCTTTAATGAATGAAGTGAAACATTTTGCTGCATTGCTGCATTCTGGACTGATCTGCTCACCTTGGGTCCATCAGTTCCTGGAGTTCCTGGGAGACCTCGAGGCCCCTGGAGGCCCTGGGACCCAACTCCTCCTCTCTCTCCTGGGAAACCCCGCTCACCCTGAAGAGGAAGAGCGGTGCATTAACACCGGAGAATACTAAGCACTTACAAACCGAATAGAGAGCATCGGGTGGAGACTCACACGTGGTCCGGTGGCCCCTGCGGCCCCAGCCTCTCCTGGAACACCCTGAGTGAGCAAAGACAGACACGAGGTTTAATACACATCTGTGTGAATCCAGCAGAATCACATGTAAAGCAACGTTTCTTCAGGAGCTCTTACCTGATCGCCAGGTTTACCGCCTTCACCAGGGGGCCCCGGGGGTCCAGGGAGACCCTACAAACAACAAAGAAACACTTTGTTTACAACACGATGAACATGCAAACACGGTGTTAATCTAAACTGTTTATTATTGTATTGATAAAATAAATCGTCAACTAGCTGTAGAGCTACAGATCCATGTAATCATTGTAATTTTGATTAATCTTGGTATTATTACAGGATCATTATGATAAGTGCCTAAGTGATAGACAGTAGCAGTTAATCATGTTAGTTCATTATGTCAATAATAATACTGTTACAGGTATCGTAATGTGCAAAGACATGATCTGAACTGTACTGTACATGATGATTTTTTATTCACTCTCCATATTTATCCAGGATATAAACTTTCTGAGATTTAAAATCTTGAAGTGTCCTGGTAAAGATGCATCACAGATACACCTGTGCAAAAAATGATGTCTGTAAAAGATCATTTGCTTGGCTCATTCATTATAAAACACGGTCCGCTATTAACTGTAGAATGAAGAAATTCAGCTGGGAGGTTAGTGGAAAAAATGCAAGAACAAGATCATACTGAGGTTCAAACTGATGCATTTAAGCATTAAAATCATCTACGTTCAACAGGGATACCCAGATCGACGTCAACAGTCATCCAGACGGATGGGAATAATTAGCTTTGCCTACAGAACTGTATAAATACGTGTCTCTCATCATAGTGCTACTGCTGCTGGAATTGTTAATGTTCATGGTTAAGTACCAAGAGGCAACCAGCAACTGTTAGCTTGCAGAGCTACTTTTACCTGATTCAACCTATATAAATGAATTAATGTAATTAGGCTGATTGGGTGAATACGACTAGCATGGCAACTCACCTGGAAGCCGGAGGGTCCGGGCTGACCCTGCTCTCCTCTCTCTCCTGCAGGACCCTGTCAACAACATCATCATCATCATCATCATCATCAGACTCTCACTCATAAAGTGGTAATGTGAGCAGACACACTCACAGCAGGTCCAGGGGGACCGGCAGCACCCGTCTCGCCGTCTTTCCCCGGCAGACCCTGCAGAGCACAGACATCGGTCACTCCATCAGTGTTGTATAAGAACTGAAGCTGAGCTGTGTGCATGTCAGAGCGTGTCAGAGCGACCGTTTCTTCAGAAGAGCCTTAGTGCTACTGCTTGTTGTAATGCCAGCCATATCTCAGCATCAGACGACTGGCAAAACACTGAGGTCTGCCTCAGCCTCTCACTGTATGATTAGTCTCTTATATTTAGTATTATGGCAGCATTTTCTTCAGAAATAGTGATGCAATCAAAAACTGCCTCTAACTTTTATCCAAAGCCAAGCATGAGACGTCCATTCCCAAGACATGGTTCAAACATGAATCCCAGACTCCAAGATAACAATGCTCAACACATCTGAGCCGAATCAAGCCTTAAAATACCAAGGGTCTGTGTTTTCAGTTCTTCAGGTCATTATGCAATGTGTTGAACTCTTATAGCTAACTAGAAGTGTTTCTGCGTTGCTTTGGATGCTTAACCATCAAATTACGTTATCAATTATGGACCAGCATCAGTACCAGTATCTCCTCTATCCATAAACCATATAAAACCACATGTATTTTACGCAAACAGGCCAATAAAAGTCTTTTAAAATGAATGCTAGGAGAACAACAGAGCAGTGAGCAACACATAAAGACACTCTTAGCGTCCTGTTTGACACACAAGAGCTCAGTCCTCAAACTAAACTCTTGAATATGTTTCAAAGATCTGATGCACTGACAGAAACTTTGGCACATTAACACCATTCACCGGCAAACAATTGCTTTATAGTTATGTAAAGAATCATTCAAGTAAAAATTATACTCTACACGGTCCGCTGTGCTTGAAATAAAATCCAATCACTAGTTTTGGAAACAGCATGTTTTCTTTATAACATCTCACTTACTATTTTCCACTTTGTAAATTACCGTTTAACCAAATGTATGTTTAGAATAATCATAAAGTTGATACATAAGATCAAATGTCTGGTTTTCTTTAAAACATGCCACCGTTTTAAGGCTGGAAGAAAGAAATTGCTAAGAAAGCCTGCCAAGAGAGCTCGGCATGGCTAAAGACAAGCACCACACAAGCTCAGTCGCGCTGAAGATCAGTCTCGCTGCTCCCTGGCCACTTCGTATGGCAGTGTAGATGTGTTGAGGATCGTGGAGAAACTTACACGCAAACCAGGAGCTCCAGCGAGTCCCTTCTCTCCGGCCTTCCCAGCCTCACCCTGCAGCGAGAGGAAGATGCCTTCATTGATGGTTAAACAGTCATTAAAGGGGTCACATGATGCGATTTTAAGTGATACAAGCTGCGTAGATAAGATCTCTGAAGCTACAAAGACTAATGTCTCAAAACCAAAGAGATATTCTTTATAAAAGTTAAGACTCGATCATGCCTTCCCAAAATGGCTCATTTAAACACGCCCCCACGTGTCTACATCACAGTGTGGGGAGATTTGCATAACTCCGCCCAAATGTATACGTAATGAAAGAAGGCGGAGCTATTATTCTGGCTGTAGTGTTGTACTGTAGACGCTGTGAAAGAGAAACTACATTGTTTGGGATCCAAAAGAGGACACGACAAGAAATCAGTGGTTAAGTTATATTTACAACACTGTTCCAGAACAGAACACAAATATTGGAGCGTGTGCGGCACAATATACTGTGTCCTGAACCTGGAAGAGTAGCCTACAATGCTGGCTTTATCAAAGACTGTTTCTATAAAGTGGAGCAATTCCAGCTTTGCAAGCTTCTGACTCACAGCCTGTAAGTATGTTTTCTTATTTAAAGAATTTGCTACTGACGATTCAAACGTGAGTTTTGAGCCGTGTAGAGTAGTGCTTGTGGCGTTTCTCCAATCACAAATGCAGACATGGTAATGTTTACACGGCGCGATGCAATGCGACAAGTATAAGTCATTATAATCAGTAATCAGTAATTATGTCTCCACTGGATGCAACGAACGCCTGGTTTATAATGGGTTTTATTGTTTTAGTCTCGTTAGTCCCAGGACACTCATCACAATACGGTGAGGGGGCGTAAAATTTACATCACACACTTGAGGTATTCGGCCAATCACAACGCACCAGCTAGATGGCCAATCAGAGCACGCCTAGCTTCTCAGAACGATGAGCTTTGTAACAATCAACGCGTTTCAGAAACACGGAGCAACAATAATGTACAGTATCCGGAAAATAATACACCAAATAATGTTATTTTATGACTCCTTTAAGATGCAGAGCAATAATACAAGAAAAAGTGTTTACATCATATCACAATTAATAACAAAATAGAGCAGTGATGTACACATTCAGGTTGCTGTGACACAAACAAACAGACAAGAGTTGTATGGCTTACATTGCCACCCTTGGGTCCAGGGAATCCCATCACTCCAGGCTGCCCGCGAACACCCTGAGGGCCCGGGGTCCCCGGCCGGCCGTCTTCACCAGCAGCACCCTACATACACACCAGAGCACTGCAGTTACTCACGGTACAAACACACCACCAGAGCTTTTAAACACACATGACAGGAAGCAGGAAGTCAAGAACCCGCTATGATATGTATATAAGAAGCAGCATGGCCTGAGATTTTAAACACACAGAGACTCTTCAAGAGTGTCTGTTGCTCTGGACTTTATGCTGTTAACAGACAAGGGCTGGTTCACACAGAACACGGTTTTCTATTTCACCATGCTGCTTTTCCAAGTTGTGAATAAAACAAAGATTACTGGAGTGCACATTTAGTCTTTCTGCTTCAAATTTTCATGTTTAATTCAAAGTGTTGTGTGCCACTTCTTTGTAATTATTTGTAAGATTTACAAGCAATTTGTGAGTGAGAACTATTTCTGCATCAATTTCATTTTCCATGTACACAGTGATGGCTAAGGCTGATATCTAAAGTTATAATTATAATTATAAAATCTGATTGTAATGGTCAAATTCACTATTAAGCACACAGTCAAAATATGTGTGTAAAAATATAAAGGTAATAGTCGCGTACAACAGCGTCTACTTACAGACGGACCAGCTTTGCCCTGAGGACCAGCATCGCCCGCGCGTCCCGTCAGACCCTGTGTAATGAATTATGACAAGCGTGTAAAATCAGCATCAAAGCTGTTTACACTGTTTACACTGCAGACAGATGTCCTGATTTACCCGTGCACCAGGCAGACCCGGTTCTCCAGGCCGGCCCGGATCTCCGCCGGCTCCCTTGGGTCCCGATCCTCCCGGAGTTCCCCGCTCACCCGGAGCACCCTGCAGCACAACACAAGAGACTCAACTCATGCTGAATTCATCTGTCTTTCATAGCCACGTGATGTCTGATCATTTGGTTTGCAATGTGCAGTCGGGACTGAAGGACACGGATCAGACGTGATGACATCTTCACACATTAAATCTGGTTAATTGCTGTAAAATTGTTGTATTGTAACTCTCTGATGCCAATCATCAGAAATGACCCACAGACTGCATTTTCTTCTGCGCGTTTTAAGAGAAACATAAACATTACTTCATCACTAATTTGCTAGTAACGTTACTTCTCTTCCAGGCACATTGCAGAACTTATTTACCAGAATGTCCCATTCACTCATGATCTCTCAACTGTAAAAGGCTTATATTGTTTCTGAAAGATGTGTGTTATGCATTTTGAACATGCGCGGCGTCTCACCTTTGGTCCAGCCAGACCATCTTGTCCAGGAAAACCTCGATTACCAGGAGCTCCCTGCAGGAAACATGTCATACTCGTTTAATCTAATTTATAACACAATACAGTATAAAGCTTCACCTCAAAGATCTACAACAGCCCCATCTAACCAAAGGCAGATCTGAATAACTGTATTCCTCGTATGGGTCATGCATAGAAGGTACACAAGATCAGGTCAGACATGAAGAAGCCGTGTCTTACTCTCCAGGTGGCCCGAGGGGTCCAAGAGCCGGGCTCTCCTCTGGGTCCTCGCTACCTTCTTCTCCGGCAGGGCCATGGGCACCTTGAGGCCCAGCGTTGCCCTAAACAAAACATCCTTTACTTAAACCCCTCATTTGTATTTAACGATAACAGCTGTAAGACAACAAGTTTAAAGGGATAGTACACCCACAAATGAAAATTCAGTCATCATTTACTCATCCTCGAGTAGATCCAAACCTGTATGAATGTGTTTGTTCTGCTGAACACAAAGGAAGATATTCTGAAGATTGTGGGCAACTGAGCAGTTTTTATCCTACTATGTGTCCCAAAACAGCCGGATTACAAACTTTCTTCAGAATATCGTCCTTTGTGTTCAGAACAAACTCATTCAGACAGGTTTGGATCTACTCGAAGATGAGTAAATGATGACTGAATTATTTTTTTTGGGGTGTACTGTCCCTTTAACTCACGTAAAACACTAGCCAGCTGCTGAACTTACATACACAGCACAAAAACACACTGATAGTAGGTTTAAATGACTTTTCACTTGCATCTTTGCAGCTGTACAATTAATAAATGTGTTACTTTTAGTTAAAATGAATAAAAAAGTGACATGTTATGCTAGCAAACACTCTTTGTGAATTAAGTGTTTACAGTGCATTCACTCCTTGTGTTTCAACTTAGTTTGTAGAATACAGTGCTGCAATTATGAAGTTAAATGACTGTGAATAACTTCTAGAGTGAATGCAAAGAACAGAACTTACAATTTCTCCTTTAGGACCAGCATCACCCTTGAACCCTGCGAGACCCGAATCACCCTATACACAAACACACATCAAAGTCAGACATGAGTAAATCTCATCCAATATCAACATTATCACAAATAGACCAGAAGATATTCTGAATTAAGTTTTCTGGTGGGATTGAAGGGTATTTGGTTAGAAGTCTCTTTTTTGGAAAGATTCAATGTCTGTTTAAACAAAACAGATTTGTGAAATATCCAAGTATGTATCAAAACATGTGCTCAATAATTAATCTCTCACATTATGACATTGAACTCATGTCTAAGCTGGAGAGTTTAGGTCCAACTGTGCACTCTAATACACTTATCATAATAGTCTCTGATGATGGCATAGTTTTTTTGTTTACTGGGGTAATTTGCATACAGTGTATAAAACACAAACACTCACTCAGTAATGTAAAGCAGTGTAATGTAGAGTTAACCAGTCATTATTGGTAAATAAACCTAGTGTCAGAGATGAATGGCTATCTGAAGACTGATCATTTGAAACGAACACAGAAACTCACAGATTGTCCCTTCGGCCCCAGAGGTCCAGTCGCTCCCTGGGGTCCAGGAGGGCCCCGAGGGCCTGGGAAACCAGGACTGCCAGCGATACCAGGAGCACCCTATGAGACAACACAGATGAGCATGTGCAAACAGGTTCACAAACAACTCCAATCCTCATACTATCTGCTGTGTTGCTTTGCGAGGATCAAATTATTGTAATGTTTGAAACAGGAGTGATGCTCAGATGAACTATGAAGAACAGCTCATTCACAGTGGATCACAAATACACTGAGTCTTGTGCTCTTTACATGCAGGTTTACGTACCCCTGATCCTTTGGATCCGGGGAGGCCATCAGTCCCGGGGTTACCCTGCAGATTGAGAGAACACAGTCAGAGAGACTAGATCCAGATTCTAAAGCAATATTTCTGTTTAATCTGTCTCTCCTCAGCAAAGATCCAGCAGAAACATAGAATTACCAAGTCAAAATAAAACATATTTAATTCAGGAACACAATTCCCGGTATCTGTCCACGGGACAAGACCAGTGCACTTCACCACTGCTGACTTCCAAACCAAATCCAAATCCATTTTCTCCCATCATTCACTGGGGGTCGCTGTGTGCTTTTCCTCTCAATCTGATTCCCTGGTCTTGTCTTCTGCTGATTGCCTCTAATAAGTCTTCATGCATTCTCTGACTGTCCAGTCCTGACTAGTCTAGTGTTTAACCGCAAACTCAAATGTCACGAGTCTTGTTAGTGGTTAAATGTACTTGCACCTCGGCTCAGAAGGCTTTCATGATGCCAGGTTAATGTAAAAACTGCCCTCTGTGAACAAGCAGAGTACGGCTGTTTCTAAAGCACGCATTGCCATCTGCTGTTAAAACTAAGCTTATAATCTGTAATTTTCACACCTTTTTTCCCATTTTATCTCAAAATTCGATGTAACCTATTTTTGTCTTTGCACTAGCCAATGATGATTCTGATCGAAATCAGGCAGTGTTTCTTTATAGTGACACAACTTATGTAATCTGATTACTTGTTTCAAGTAACTAGTAAAATAAAACATTACTTTTTAATTTACAAGAAAATATCGGAGTTGCTTTTTCAAAAAAGTAATGCCAGTTACTTTGTTTTCCCATTCATTGAGAGGAATCGGGAGTACAGAGGCGTTGTGTGCACTGTGTAAAAATGTAGTTCTAGACAACATAGTCTACTATAATGTGAATGTGCATTCATTCATCCCACTCGCAAAGAAATAAAAATGATTTAGTATCAAAATGAATTAAAACTGAAATGCAAACTCAGAATATGATGCAAACCTTTGATAATTAAATATGTTAAAAACACAAATATATCTAATCTCATTTTATTAACCGATGTGTTTGCTGCTGATCTTTAATGATCAGTTCAGTCATACTAATAAGTAAACATTACTTTAGATAAAATAACAATTGTGCTTCATTGTTTTTATTGCTGAAGAGTGTTGAACTTCTTCTGTACAGACGTGATTTAGTCCTTCAGCCTGAGGTTTATTCAGTACACTTTTGGTGTGAAAAGGCTTTACATTTGCTATAAACATAACTTCTTATATTAAAAACAATCAAGCCCTGCTCATTAAAAAGTAACGTGAAAGTAACGCAATGCATTACTTTCCATAAAAAGTAACTAAGTAACATAATTAGTTACTTTTCTAAGAAGTAAGACAATATTGTAATAACTTCCCCTGACACTGGTAACACATGAAACTTTCCCGCGCATCTGACTGACAGAACCGCGTGCTTGTATTTCACGGTAATGTTATGGTTATTTTAGCAAAACATTTGCTCCATAAATTCAGTTTAACAGCATTAAGTTGAAGAGGGTAAACTTTATCAGTCATTTTAGGTGTTCTTACTCCGTCCAAGCAATAAATGCATGTCTTTGAATGAGCACCGTAGCGTATTCTTCAACCGCTCAGATAATGTCAATACAACCCATCCCCCCCAAAAGGTCTCCAACCTTGTTCAAGGGAATATAGTAATTTGAGTAATTTTCGATCATAGTAATCTTTTTCTGTGGTTACTCACAGAGAGTCCAGAAGGTCCTGAAGATCCGGGGACGCCAGACTCTCCACGGGGTCCTTGTGCTCCTTCAGGTCCTCTGGCTCCGGTTGGTCCTGCTTCACCCTATGAAGGAAAAAACAACATGGGACATTCTTCCTTCTCAAGATCAGCAACATTTTCAAATGTCATTTCCAGAGCCTTGGTTGAACATTAAGCTGTATCAATGTGATGGTCATAAAGTGGTCATAAACCTGAGATTTCTACTAAAATGACTGTGTGTTTTTTAGCATAATATAGTCTTAATAGAATCTGAATGACCTTACAGGCTGATTTGATATTTAATGTTAGATACGACAGTTTCTCAAAACAGTCATGAGTTGTTATTATTGTTTGTATAGATGTCATTATCATTGGTATATACCTATGACATTCATGACATGCACTGATTCGCGACAGAGAAAGGCAGAATTAAGAGACGTCACACCTTAGAACCGGGGGATCCTGGGAAACCGGGAGAGCCCGATGTACCAACTGGACCCTGTTAAGACAAACAACATGAGTTATACACAATGCTTCCGTTCCTCGAACAGTCCTCAAATAAAATGAGCGTCGATGCAGAGTTACTGCATCAGAAGATGAAGCCTCAAACCTACAGGAGGACCAGCGGCGCCGGGTGACCCATCATTCCCTCGAGCACCCTGATCAAACACAACACCACAGACAGTTCAGATCATCAACATCCTCACAGAACACACTACACCTTGAGATACTATCTATCAGATGATTATCATTATCAGAGACACAGCACATCGACTATGAGTACAACAGCAGATCAATTATTACTTTATACTGTAGATGCTGTATACTTCAACTCATTAACATACGCTGCTGTATTGTGTTGCATTCATCTACAGTGGATAGAAATGTAAACGCACAAAAAGAAGTACATCATATTGCTTACTCCCCACGTCTGAAAATAAGATGCAGGAAGAGATCCAGCAAACTAGTGCGTTAATTAAATGTGGGGTCAGAAGCGTGTCAAGAAGAAGACATGGCACCGACACTTACTAGTCATAGCTACTAACTTACTAGCTACTGAGACAGATATAGAAATTAATTTATTAAACATCAAATATTTTTCAGTGTGCTACAGAATAAATAAATAAGGTTAAAGTGCCCGTATTATGTATTTATGCAAATGATCTTTCATGCAGTGTGTAGTTGAATAAAAACATCCTGCAAAGTTAAAAAATCTGAAAGTGCATATAGATATCGTCTCTCAAAAGAAAGAGTCTGAATCATTGAAATGAGTCGTTTTTAAAACCAATCCCTGTTTGACGTCATCATGAAACATTAGCATATTCCCGCCCACTTGTTGGTCTTTTCTCATTGGTCTGAATGAAAATGCAAATTCATTCTTTGCCACTAGTTGGCACTTTTGTAGCATTAAAATAGCTGTTTCCATGGTAACGCTGTACACAAAGTAACACTGTGCTCTGCTTTAAATTAAATCGACCAATCACAGCAGAGTAGCGTCACGCAGAGGAGGGGTTTGGAAAAATGAATCGTTGGGAGAATCATTTGGGAGTCGTTGGGCAAAAAAGGTACAAATAAATGCATATTATAAGAAAATAAAAGTGTCTTTGTTTTACCTTGCATGCATGTTAACCTGTTGTTGGGGATCCCAAAACCAAAATATGAATCTTTCATAACAATAATAGGGGCACTTTAATCAAGAAGTGATTCTTACAGTAGCTCCGGACGGTCCTGAACGCCCCCTTTCACCAGGTAAACCACGTGGGCCCTGAAGAAAAAACACACACAAACAAATCAAGTATCTAATGAATGTTAGCGGTGTATCAGATGTTTTCTCAAAGATTATTTTGGACAAATAAAAACGAGTCAATAGTGGGATCTAGAGAGCAGCTCAGATCAGTTGATGAGCAATGATCAAGTTCATATTGAGATCTGAGCACAGTTTGATCCATTTGATCTCATTACTGTCTGTGAGAAACAGCTGAGTTGTTAAGAGATCTCGTGTGCGTTGCTCTTTCGGAAATTTGGTTGCACTATTTGTAATGGCCTATTTATTCACTGCAGCTGCATATGTGTTAGGAATACAAATGTATTCAAGAGAAACACCTACCATCGGTCCAGGAGCGCCGCTTTCTCCAGAAGACCCGGACTCACCCTGATAGACACAGATAGAGAGAGACATGGGTCAAACCCAGAACTACCCTTACATGTAATGGTGGAAATGTGATTAGTGAAAGTCATACTTTAGCCCCAGTGGCTCCGGACTCTCCTTTAGGACCATCAAGACCTGAATAACCCTACAAACACACCGCAGATCAACACATGTCAGTGATTCTGCATTCACAGCGATGCTACATTCCTCTCAACTCAACCACAGGTCCAAACTTTTGATTGGAGAAAGATAAACATGGATAGTGAGGAAAGCCAAAGTATTAAATGTCATTAATGTATATGTACTGAGTAACCCATGATTTTGTAGCAGGGGTAAAACTGTTCATTTTAACCCGAGATTCAGAGCCAAATTGCAGGGGGGTAAAAATGACCTCAGAAAGATGGCAGCATCATAATGTTATCTTCACACAGAGATTGATAGCTCTGTTAGTGAAATCTGTTGACTTCAGCAATCTTTGTTGCATTATGTGCCAATGGTGACCGATCAAAAAGGGGGAAAGAGCACCTTTCGAGTTATCTCTCTGAAGTTTGTATGCCTGTAACTCACAAAGATGTCTTAAAACTTGACATGGATTTTGGCACCCTGTTTCTTTTCCATGCATTGGTTAGATTTCGAGATTTTGGTCTGTTTTGCATTTATAACATGTCTTCTTTCATACACTGTGATTAATCATCAGGGGAGGTCTAGGTAAGAATGTTTTTACCCTAGTCACCTGTAGTGCCTGGTCTTAAGAGATTGACCACACAAAGATCACATGATGAAAAAGTGCACTAACTCTGTGTCCCTTGATTCCAGGTAGCCCTGGTGTTCCTGGGAATCCACGAGTTCCCTGTGTTGAGAGAGAGAGAGAGGTATGAAGTGAATGGAAGTATTCAGAGGTCTCTTCTTTCTTTCTCTGGCCTGCGGCCACAGCAGCGTCTCACATCTGGGCAAAAGCTTGCGCGCCACGGGCAGCAGTCACTGCATCGCTGCTCTTCTCACACAGATCAAGCGCTTTAACACTGGTTTAATTTAAAGCGGTTCACCTGAGGCCCGAGAGGTCCACGTTCACCAGATTTCCCAGCTGTGCCTGCTTCACCCTGCAAGACAAACACAGTGATTTCACAAAGCTTAAAATGAAACTCTGAGCAGCACTACTGTGCTCAAATATCATCATGTGGCAGAAAAGTGTAACTACAAACCCATCAGGAAAGATTTGCATTCATGCTTCTACATCAGAGCTGCAGCTGGCCGTGAACAAACGCCCAGAGAACGGATCATTTTAATGCATTTTTCCACAATTATCTATTTCTACAGCACTTTATAAAATACAGATCATTTATATACTATATTGAATCACAAAGTCATTTTTTTTTACTTTTAAACAAGTGAAAAATCATGCCAAAAATTACATATATGTCCAATATAGTTACATACACTCACCAGCCACTTTATTAGGTACTCCTGTTCAATTGCTTGGTAACACAAACTGCTAATCAGCCAATCACATGGCAGTAACTCAATGCATTTAGGCATCTAGATGTAGTGAAGACGACTCAAACCGAGCATCAGAATGGGGAAGAAAGGGGATTTAAGTGACTTTGAACGTGGAATGGTTGTTGGTGCCAGACGGGCTGGTCTGAGTATTTCAATAACTGCTGATCTACTGGGATTTTCACACACAACCATCTCTAGGGTTTACAGAGAATGGTCTGAAAAAGAGAAAATATCCAGCGAGCGGCAGTTGTGTGGATGAAGATGCCTTGTTGATGTCAGAGGTCAGAGGAGAATGGGCAGACTGGTTAGAGATGATAGAAAGACAACAGTAAATCAAATAACCACTCGTTACAACCAAGGTATGCAGAATACCATCTCTGAACACACAACACGTCGAACCCTGAAGCAGATGGGCTCCAGCAGCAGAAGACCACACCGGGTGCCGCTCCTTTCAGCTAAGAACAGGACACGGAGGATACAATTCACACAGACTCACCAAAACTGGTCAATAGAAGATTGGAAAAACGTAATGAGTCTTGATTTCTGCTGCGAAATTCAGATGTAGGGGCAGAATTTGGTGTAAAGAACATGAAAGCATGGATCCATCCTGCCTTGTCTCAATGGTTCAGGCTGGTGCTGGTGGTGTAATGGTGTGGGGGATATTTTAATGGCACACTTTGGGCCCATTATGGCGCTTTTCCACTGCATGGTACGGCACGGTACGGTACGGTACGGTTAACTTTTGGGTGGTTTTCCACTGGGTACTGTACCTGGTACCTGGTACTTTTTTAGTACCACTTCGGTCGAGGTTCCAAGCGATCCGTACCGTTACCAAAACGTGACGTGTAAACTCTGCTGATCACTGATTGGCCGGAGAGAATCGTCATTACTGCGTCACTGAACTTGCGACACGAGACCCTCCTCTACAGCCCGACCCGCTAGATTTAAATCAGCACAGCCAGCGAAGGATCGGACGCAACTTCTGTTTAAACAAACGCACATTTTTGCATCAACCACAAAATAGCAGTGTCGTTGTCTGGCACGACACCGAAGGAAAAAGCCTTATGTATAACGTTACTTTTGAACTTGCTATATTTTCAGAGTATGTTTTCTGTTTATATTTTTACCTCTGTATCTGTGTTTTGCTTCAATTAAAAACAATCTGATCGAATAAGACTATATTAAATATGTATCATTGTATGAGCACGTAATGAACCTCTTGAAAAGACAAATGATTAATGCCGCGATTATAAAACCATCACATAAATAAAAAAAACAAGGGATACATTGTACATTTTGAAATATTCAAAAGTTTATTGATAATTCACTTTACAGAACACGCTGCATGAATAGTTAACTAATCAACTAACGCAGCACACCTGCACGAACATCCCTGCTCTCCTCATCTACAGCCCGTGTCACTGTCACCACAGTCTCTGCTGCTGGGGGTAAATCACAAGCATTCTCATAGACCTCTCCATTGCTGTTAAACACATCCCTCCTCCTCTAGCCCGTGTCACTGTCACCACAGTCTCTGCTGCTGGGGTAAATCACAAGCGTTCTCATAGACCTCTCCATTGCTGTTAAACACATCCCTGCTCTCCTCATCTACAGCCCGTGTCACTGCCACCACAGTCTCTGCTGCTGGGGTAAATCACAAGCATTCTCATAGACCTCTCCATTGCTGTTAAACACATCCCTGCTCTCTCCTCTACAGCCCGTGTCACTGCCACCACAGTCTCTGCTGCTGGGGGTAAATCACAAGCGTTCTCATAGACCTCTCCATTGCTGTTAAAAACATCCCTGCTCTCCTCCTCTACAGCCCGTGTCACTGCCACCACAGTCTCTGCTGCTGAGGGTAAATCACAAGCGTTCTCATAGACCTCTCCATTGCTGTTAAACACATCCCTGCTCTCCTCCTCTACAGCCCGTGTCACTGCCACCACAGTCTCTGCTGCTGGGGGTAAATCACAAGCGTTCTCATAGACCTCTCCATTGCTGTTAAAAACATCCCTGCTCTCCTCATCTACAGCCCGTGTCACTGTCACCACAGTCTCTGCTGCTGGGGGTAAATCACAAGCGTTCTCATAGACCTCTCCATTGCTGTTAAACACATCCCTCCTCCTCTACAGCCCGTGTCACTGTCACCACAGTCTCTGCTGCTGGGGGTAAATCACAGCGTTCTCATAGACCTCTCCATTGCTGTTAAACACATCCCTCTCCTCCTCTACAGCCCGTGTCACTGTCACCACAGTCTCTGCTGCTGGGGGTAAATCACAAGCATTCTCATAGACCTCTCCATTGCTGTTAAACACATCCCTGCTCTCCTCATCTACAGCCCGTGTCACTGTCACCACAGTCTCTGCTGCTGGGGGTAAATCACAAGCGTTCTCATAGACCTCTCCATTGCTGTTAAACACATCCCTGCTCTCCTCATCTACAGCCCGTGTCACTGTCACCACAGTCTCTGCTGCTGGGGGTAAATCACAAGCGTTCTCATAGACCTCTCCATTGCTGTTAAAACATCCCTGCTCTCCTCATCTACAGCCCGTGTCACTGTCACCACAGTCTCTGCTGCTGGGGTAAATCACAAGCATTCTCATAGACCTCTCCATTGCTGTTAAACACATCCCTCTCCTCCTCTACAGCCCGTGTCACTGTCACCACAGTCTCTGCTGCTGGGGGTAAATCACAAGCGTTCTCATAGACCTCTCCATTGCTGTTAAACACATCCCTCTCCTCCTCTACAGCCCGTGTCACTGTCACCACAGTCTCTGCTGCTGGGGGTAAATCACAAGCATTCTCATAGACCTCTCCATTGCTGTTAAACACATCCCTGCTCTCCTCATCTACAGCCCGTGTCACTGTCACCACAGTCTCTGCTGCTGGGGTAAATCACAAGCGTTCTCATAGACCTCTCCATTGCTGTTAAAAACATCCACATGCCGAGAGTGAAGAACACTATTCCGTCTCCTTTCTTTGTTGTGAGTTTGTTTGTGGCGCGTTTACGATGATGTCACGGCAGTAGAGGCGGCGCAATTATAACGACGCGTGAATAATCCCGCCCACTCTATAGCGGTACTAAACTGCGGTGGAAATGCAAACCGACCCGAACTGAGCCATACCGTACCATGCAGTGGAAAAGCGCCAAAGTGTGAACTCCGTCTCATTTTTGCTGCAGGGCCCAAATTAATCTTTTACAAGATTAATGGGCCCAAAGTGTGCCATTAAAATATCCCCCACACCATTACACCACCAGCACCAGCCTGAACCATTGAGACAAAGCAGGATGGATCCATTAGTACCAATCGAGCATCGTTTAAACACCACAGCGTATCTGAGTATTGTTGCTGACCATGTCCATCCCTTTATGACTACAGTGTACCCATCTTCTGATGCTACTTCCAGCAGGATAATTCACCAAAGCTCAAATCATCTCAGGCTGGTTTCTTGAACATGACAATGAGTTCACTTTACTCAAATGGCCTCCACTGTCACCAGATATCAATCCAATAGAGCAGCTTTGGGATGTGGTGGAACGAGAGATTCACATCATGGATTTGCAGCCGACAAATCTGCAGCAACTGTGTGATGCTATCATGTCAATATGGACCAAAATCTCGGAGGAATGTTTCCAGCACCTTGTTGAATCTATGCCACGAAGAATTAAGGCAGTTCTGAAGGCAAAAGAGGGTCCAATCTGGTACTAGCAAGGTGTACCTAATAAAGTGGCCAGTGAGTGTATATGTCCACTGTAGTGTGGTGGTTGGGATATGATGCTACATCCTAAATGGCTCAAATTAGCTTCCAAATAGCTGTCCACTGTAGTGACCATGATGCATCAGAGGGTTAATATATATACTGTATATATATATATATATATATATATATATATATATATATTGCCTGGATGAGTAGCTGAAATAATAAAAGTTTATAATATTCTGATTTAGTTGAAATTCTGTTCTCATCCTAATAGTGTCAGTGCAGTTAAACTGATAATATAACTTGTGTGTGTATCGAGTGTGATGTGTGTGATGTGTGTGTCAAGTGTGATGTGTGTGTGTCGAGTGTGATGTGTGTGTGTCGAGTGTGATGTGTGTGTCGAGTGTGATGTGTGTGTCGTGTGTGATGTTTGTGTCGAGTGTGATGTGTGTGTCGAGTGTGATGTGTGTGTCGAGTGTGATGTGTGTATCGCATGTGAGTCGAGTGTGATGTGTGTGTCGTGTGTGATGTCTGTGATGTGTGTGTCAAGTGTGATGTGTGTGTCGATGTGTGATGTGTGTGTCGAGTGTGATGTGTGATGTGTGTGTCGTGTGTGATGTGTGTGTCGATGTGTGATGTGTGTGTGTCGAGTGTGATGTGTGTGATGTGTGTGTGTCGTGGGTGATGTGTGTCGTGTGTGTTGTGTGATGTGTGTGTCGTGTGTGTTATGGGCAAGAGAAATGGAAGGAATGGAGTCTGAGGATAAGAACAGCTGGAGTGTTGGTGTGCTGGAGTGCTGGTGGAGAGGAGAAAGCTCACAGAGCTACAGTCGTAACCTGCGACAGTGTTCGGTGGGTGATTTGATCCAAACACATTCTTTTATCCTGGAAACAGTGTAAGCAGGTCAATCACGAGGTGTACTTACATCTTCTCCTGGTTTTCCTGAGGGACCCGGGGGGCCACGAGGACCCATTGAGCCCTGTCGAGAGAAAACAAAGCTGTTAGATTACAGAAGATGAGTGAAAACACTGCTCTTGATAAGAACAATGCTGATTTTGTGGTCTGTGTATTGCAAAAATACATTGAGTCCAGCGAGCCGTGTGCACCTTGCTGACCTACATACGAGATCTAGAGGCTTATTTCTATTAGAATGATTCTGGCTAAATGAAGTGGTATTGCACACCGGGAAGCTGACTGTAATCGTCAGTAATGAGGTCTTTTAGGAAGGTTTTTGGATACGTACGGCTGCTCCGGGCTCTCCGGCTTCTCAGGGTTCCCTTGAAATCCTTGTGGGCCCTGCAGCAAAAATGAGACGGAGTTCACATCACAGACTGTGCGTTCAATCTCATGCCAGAAACAATGTTTATATGATCCGTACAGTGAGAAGAAGTGTTATTAGACTGTTGCTTCTGCCGGGAACACACGATGAGTCTGTGTATATAGACTAACTTTTACAAGATTATCACTTGCTTTTCATGTATGCCTTGAAACAGTATAATTAATGACAAGAAAACATTATTTCAGTTAAAACAAAATTCAGATATTAAGGGAAAAAATATTCTGTGTGAAGAGAAAAGAGATGAAATGAATGATCTGTTTGCATGATGGTAGAACGAGAAAAAAGCCCTACGGCTTACAGAGAGAGGATGAAAATGACTAGTGCTAACCTGTGTGAGAGAGTTGTGTGTGTGTGTGTGTGTGTGTGTATCAGAGAGTGTGTGTGTCTGTCTGTGTGTGTGTGTGTATCAGAGAGTGTGTGTGTGTGTGTGTGTGTGTGTGTGTGAGTGTGTGTGTGTGTGTGTGTGTGTGTGTGTGTGTGTGTGTGTGTGTGTGTGTGTGTGTGTGTGTGTGTGTGTGTGTGTGTGTGTGTGAGAGAGAGAGAGAGAGAGAGTGTGTGTGTGTGTGAGTGAGTGAGAGAGAGTGTGTGTGTGTGTGTGTGTGTGTGTGTGTGAGTGAGTGAGTGAGTGAGTGAGTGAGTGAGTGAGTGAGTGAGTGAGTGAGTGAGTGAGTGAGAGATAGTTTGTGTGTGTGTGTGTGTGTTTTTGTGTGAGAGAGAGACAGCATGTGTGTGTGTGTGTGTGTGTGTGTGTGTGTGTGTGTGTGTGTGTGTGTGTGTGTGTGTGTGTGTGTGTGTGTGTGTGTGTGTGTTTGTGTGTGTGTGTGTGTGTGTTTGTCTGTGTGAGAGAGAGAGAGAGAGAGAGAGAGAGAGAGAGAGAGAGTGTGTGTGTGTGTGTGTGTGTGTGACGTTATTATTATCTTTGGGAAGCAAAGTATTATTTTACACACACTATTTATGTATATCTTTGAAAGGATAAAACACACTGACTGTATTTGACTCATTACGGCACATATCACACGCGTGAGGTGTTTATGAAGGAAATCCACTCACAGGAGCTCCGTTGGGGCCTGGCGGTCCTCGAGGACCCATCGGACCCTAAAGAACAAACAGAGTAACAACAGCCATCAGTGAGTGTGTTCAGTCACACAGTGTGAGGAGACAGCGGCTGTAGCTGTGCTGATGTGTGTTTGAGAGTCTGGTGTTGATGAGAAACGTCAGAGCGACTCACTGGAGCTGAAACACTACATCTTCACACGCAGCCATTCAGCTTAAGTGCTCTGAACCCTTGTGACTTACCAATAATTAAGAGCTTAATCACCAGTGGCATGAAGAACACTGATAATAAATCATCTGAGAAAAAACCATCAGCCATGTTCAGACAGGTTATAATCATTTTCCATAGCTTCTTTTACCGAGGTGCCTTTGCATTAGAGTATATGTTATAATATCTGACGCTTTACTTTTAAGCTTAGCTGACATTACTAACAAAGCTTCTGAGCAGCAACCAAAGAAAACGTGGGATATTATGTAGCATCTCCTGAAACCACAGAAAAATCTCCATCTACACAAACTGTGGCCGAGCTCCTGAATGACTCGTCATGTTTAAAGAGACGGATATATACGTGAACGCAGTACATCACATCACTGGGCGTCTGAAGACTGCGGTGTGAATGTGGCGCAAATATACTTTCAGGCTGAGAGAAAAAAACTAACATTTTGGGAGCCATCTAGATTAGCTGAAGACATCAAAATAATCTATTTAAATTATAGTTGTTTACTTAATTACTTTGATATTAAAAAGAACTGACTCGAATAATCGAAACCTTCAGTCCTTACAGTCCTCATGTTCTAGTTCTAGTTAAAAACATCCATCGAGCTGCTAGCATGCTTCATGTGAAAACACCACTGGGACTAGTTTTCTGGTTTTATCCGGCTGTCAGATGAATGGGATTTTTAAACCCTTGTGCTGAGATGAAACCCCCAAATTTGGTGCTCCTGGTCAAAAAAGCCCAGCCTTTTAAAAACTGCTTGTAAATCTCCCATTAGGCTATATCGTCCCCAAATACTGGATTTAATCTTCTTGTGGACTTGTTTACTTTCACTTATATTTGTACTAATAGCCAACAATACATTGTATGGGTCAAAATTATAATTTTTCTGCTATGCCAAAAATCATTCGATTTTAAGGTCATGTTCCATGAAGATATTTTGTACCGTAAATATATCAAAACGTTATTATTAATATGCATTGCTAAGAACTTCATTTGAACAACTTTAAAGATGATTTTATCAATATTCAGATTTTTTTGCACCCTTAGATTCTCAAATATTGTCCAAACCATACATCAATGGAAAGCAATAAAACAAAACTGACCCATATGACTGGTTTTGTTGTCCAGGGTCAAATTTGGTAATAATATGAGAAAATCACTATATTATCAGTATAAGACTAAATGTAAAGGCATTTTTGTAGGCCAGTCATTTTTGACCGGAAGCACCAAGTTTAACAACATGAGGGGAAACACAAATATTTTACCAAAATGACCCTTTTTTAAGTTTCAGTCCAATGCAATAAGATTAAGGAAAATAATAAAATCCTCTTTGGGTCAAATTGCCCAGAGCTCAATATATTATTGGTCAAACAATGAAATAGAGACAGAAAATCACCAGGGAGAGCAGTTGAACCTGCATCACCAACATGAGCTGCTCATATGCATCAAGCTGCTGCTTATGTCACCAGAAATCATCTCTCATGGAAAATAAGCTTGCCTTGTCACAGTGAATCATTGGCAGAGTGAACATATATTTAGGCTCAATGAGCCAATATGGTCAGTACAGGTAAAGTGGGACGCTGTTATAATCTCACACAGTACTATAGTGTGGGAACAGTTGAAGGTCTCTCAGCAATCCTGAATCAGTTCTTAAGAATTTCAGAAAGTTTAATTTTACAACTCATCTACTTTCTGCCAATTCCACACAGATATTAAAAAACAATCTAACAATTATAACAATTATCCATATAGTTCAGAGAGGTCAAAGTGAATTACCACACCTCACACATGCATCTGAAGTGGTTAAATGCAAATCTCAAAATACTTCTATGATAAGAAATTAATGTAAATAAATACAAACAGTGTTAGTTAATACACACTTTAGTTTAGTGACCAATTCTCACTATTAACAAACTAGTGACTACGCCTAACGATGACCTCAATAAACTCCTAATTTGCTGTTTATTAATAGTCAGATAGGTAGTTGTTAAGTTGAGGTATGGGGTGGGTTAAGGGATCTATAATATGGCCATAGCATTAATGTGTGCTTTATATCAGTACTAATAACCAGCCAATATTGTAAATATCACACAGCAGTCTGGAAACATTCAGATAGAACACACTCTTAGACACTGATGCTACGTTTTTTGCTTATAATGGGCTTCATTGTTCTCATTTATTACTGACCAGTTAGATGGAAATGATTAGACTATACACCAATGTCCTTTTAAAATTAAACTGTATGCACACAGACAAATAAGTGTTTAAAATTGTACCTTTTTGGGTACAACAGCTTGTCCCTGGAGAAGTACCCTAAAAATGACATATTTGTACCTTTTTGTCCCTAATAGGTGCATATTAGTACTTTAGAGTAGTAGTAATACTTACCCTTGAGGTACTAATATGCACCTATCAGGGACAAAAAGGTACAAATATGTCCTTTTAAGAGTACTTCTCCCGGAACAAGCTGTTGCACTTATTTTTCTGTGTGCAATAAACTATATTTTAAATGCAGCTGCACAGTTTTGGTATCAAAATTAGATGCATTAGAATCAGACCGTTACACTATGAATTGCAAATTAAGCAAAGCATGAGGACAGCTCTATTCAGAGCTGATATTAAGCGATGCTCACCATTGGTCCTTGCATCACTCCCATCTGTGCTCCTCCAGCTTTGTCATCAAATCCACCAGCCATCTGAGAAGCAAAGTTCTGGAGAAGAGCAAAATCGTTCAGCATTGTCCAAATGTAAAAGTATACACAAGACATGTTCCTAAAACACAGACTGTGGAATACTTCATTAACATACAGCAGAAGCAGCGGTGCATCTAAGAGCCACAGATTGAAAAGCACTGAGTCTCTGCTGAATGCAGGTAAAGTCATCCATTTATTTGTATGCAAAAGTTTGGAATATCGCATAAAAAACGCAGCGCAAAGATGCGCCTCAATTCTAAAATGTGCATAAAAAACATATGCACACATTTGAGTAGGATACATTTTTATACGATAAGAAAAAATGCGCATAAACTACAATGGAAACACATTTACTGAATACATTCCTATGTGTTGTTATGGTCTTTCTGAAAAGCCCGAGCAAAGTCTGTCGTTAAAGTATTTCTGTATAATTGTGTTACACAACAATTGCAGCATACGCCTCCGAAATCAATGTATACATTTATTGTGCTTCGTCTGCTCACTGCAAGTCTTTTATCATATATGAACATTATTAACTTCTAGTTTTCTTAGTGATATTTAGTGCCAGTTTACATGGAAGTGATGATTTTTGGCGCTTTTCCACTGCATGGTACGGCACGGTACGGTTCGGTACGGTTCACTTTTGGGGGGTTTTGCACTGGGTACAGTACCTGGTACTTTTTTAGTATCACCGCCGGGTTATCCGTGCATACCAAACGTGACGGTAAACTCTGCTGATCACTGATTGGCCGGAGAGAATCGCCATTACCGCGCCACTGAACTTGCGACATGAGACCCAACATTCACCCGCTAGATTTAAATCAGCACAGCCAGTGAAGGATCGGACGCAACTTTGTTTGAACAAGCGCACCTTTAGTATCAACAAAAATGTCAGTTTCGTTGTCTGTTGAGGAAGTTCAGACGTTCCTCTCGTTGATAGCCGAGGAGCGGATCCAGCGAGAGCTTGATGGCGACGAAGGAAAAAGCCTTATGTATATACTTTGAACTTGCTATATTTTCAGAGTATGTCTTCTGTTTATATTTTTACCTCTGTATCTGTGTTTTGCTTCAATTAAAACAATCTGATCGAATAAGTGTACCTCAGACTATATTAAAAATATGTATATTGTATGAGCACGTAATGAACCTCTTTGAAAAGACAAATGATTAATGCCACGATTATAAAACCATCACATAAATAAAAACAAGGGATACATTGTACATTTTTGAAATATTCATAAGTTTATTGATAAATCACAGAACACGCTACATGAATAGTTAACTAATCCACATGTCACTGCACCACAGTAGCATTACCCTCTCCTCCTCTACAGCCCGTGTCACTGCACCACAGTCTCTGCTGCTGGGGGTAAATCACAAGCATTCTCATAGACCTCTCCATTGCTGTTAAACACATCCCTGCTCTCCTCCTCTACAACCCGTGTCACTGTCACCACAGTCTCTGCTGCTGGGGTAAATCCCAAGCATTCTCATAGACCTCTCCATTGCTTGTTAAAACATCCACATGCCGAGAATGAAGAACACTATTCCGCTTCCTTTCTTTGTTGTGAGTTTGTTTGTATGGCGGTTTACGATGATGTCACGGCAGTAGAGGCGGCGCAACTCTAACGACACGTGAATAATCCCCGCCCACTCTATAGCGGCACTAAACCGCAGTGGAAACGCAAACCGACCCGAACTGAGCCGTAGCATCGCATCGAGCCGCGTGCCGAACCTGCACCGCACTACGCAGTGAAAAGCGCCATTTGTTCTCTTTGACTCGTTGGATGGAAACATAGAGCGTGTTTCAGTAGGTGAGTATAATCTGATTTGGGGTTTAGGTCTTATTTGGAGACTGACTGTGTCTATAATCTCTCAAATACTCACCCCACCGAGGCCTGGAGGTCCGTTTGGCCCCGGCGGTCCAGGAGGGCCAGGGTTTCCAGGGGTCCCCGGCTCACCATCTCTGCCACGGGGCCCTGGACTTCCCTAAAGACAGAGACAGAGAAATGCAATGAATGACTTAAAAACAGATTTCACCCACAGTGCATTTAGTGTTTGTAACTGTCATACAGCTGCAGAGTAACACTGCAAAGCCTGTGCTAAAGCAACAATGATAACACAGCCGCGGCCCATTAGCCCGTCAAAGGACGCCATTGTGTTGTGCTATTTTTAAAGCTGTAATAAAAGGCGATTTCAGGTAAAGTGGTCCACTTTTCACCATATTTGCAATATATTTAGACATTCAAATTCACAGCTCAAAGTACACTTATAGCCAGAGCATGGACTGTCTTCAATACAATAGAGATTGTGATCTGGAGACTAATTCATGAAAATAACAATAATAATACTTTCTTATGAAATGTGTTCTTGTCTGTGTGCACTACTCTGGTATTTGTCAGTCCAGAGACGCAGCCTGAAGCTCAACAGAAGTCTGTGAGGAAGAGAAGCACACCTTCTCCCCATTCTCTCCTCTGTCTCCTCGCAGCCCTTGTTCTCCCGGGGGTCCCTGTTTGGTGAAGGAGAGAAAGCAAACGCTGTGTTTCTGAGCATGCTGCAACACCACTGCTAAAGTTAACCCAGAGAATCTTAAGAATGCCAGAAGTATTCGTACCATAGGTCCGGCCGGCCCCCTCGGTCCCACAACCTGGGGGGAAAATCAACAGAGCGTCAGTGTTAATTACTGGGAGAGGCTCTAGCATCTCAAACAAACACGTGAAGAAGAACTAAATCTGGCAGAGTTCATTAATGCTGTGTTAACGGATCATGGCAGTAGTTTCAGAGTTAAGTAGCTGACACACACCTACATTACATTGACTTATATTGGTTTTATACATTTTATGACCTAACTCTAACCCTACCAATAACAGACAGTTTTCTGCATTTTTGCAATAAAAAAAAAAGAACAACTTTTTTTACTTTATTTTTATTCCAATTTTATACATTCCCTATAGAGAATTTGTCCAACATTTTTAAAACACAAATTTGTCCCCCAAATATGGTGAACCCCAAAATTGATAAATGGAAATGATGACAGAATGATCCTTTTTGGGTGAATTATCCCTTTAAGTAGGGTAGGTACACACACACACACACACACACACACACACACACACACACACAACACACACACACACACACACACACACACACACACACACACACAAACACACACACACACACACACACACACACACACACACACACACACACACACATACACAACACACACACACACACACACACACACACACACACACACACACACACCACACACACACACACACACACACACACACACACCCCAGTGATTAAAGTCTGAAGCTTACATCTGTTATGTCTCCTGGTTCCCCCTTTTGTCCCTGTTGCACAATGGGGAAACGATGATATTAGCCACATTAGAGAAAACATTTCCTTAAAAAAGCAAGAAATTAAGTGCTGTCACACCTTCAATGGCATTATGCAGATTAAACTTGAGATTGATTTCTACATCATACACATGAACTAACATTTCAGACCAAACACAGCATCTCTAGACATGATGAACCTGAGACTTAATCATAACCTACAACACTTTAAAACAGACATTAAACACAGACTCACCTTAGCACCTGGCAAGCCTGTTATTATCACGGCATGAAAGATAAAAAACAGTGTTAAAAGAGCATTAAATAAAAGCAAACCTAAGCTCTGCTTTGTTGGCAGAGCAAAAATTATTCACAGGTCATACCCACTGCATTAATTTCAGATTCCAGTCTTGACGACAAACGTGAAGAGCTTCAGCATGCATTCAGGCACTTAATTATGATTATGAATCTAATGATTTAATCATTTTGTCTTTATAAAACCTGCTCATTTCAATGTTTCCCACAGGCATCATATGCGGTGAGACTTCAGACATGTGCACCAATCTATGGCTTTTTAGCAAGAATGATTGTTTCTGCTAATTACTAAGTAATGAGTTAGAGAGAATTGATTAAAGCAAGACACTCAAGGTGTTTTTGAAACTGTTTACATTATTTTTCTGGACTGTTCTAATTATAATGCTATTGTTTGCATTTCAGCTGTTGTGAATCTGCCACAAAACAAAGATCAAAACATTACATGTACTATTTCGTTTTACTTAACAGTAAACGGTTATTTTGAATTCTTGGGCCGTTAATGATTAGTTAGAAGCTTAGCTTTGTCTATTTTGTGACATTACAGTAACGCTCATGAATGCCATGAAGGTTACCTTTATTCGTGCTTTTAAAAGATTTGATTAACCCAAGCGCTTTTGTCTGCATGGCACATGAATGTAAGGAAAGCTGAGCAGAGGATCTGCAAATAAATCAGCGGTGTTCAATCCTGACTCCTGGAGGGTCGACGTCTTGAAGAGTTTAGCTCCAACACACCGCCTGGAAGATCTAGCGAGTCTGAAGTCCTTGATTCGTTGGTTCAGGTGTGTTTAATTAGGCCTGAGCTAAACACTGCCCCCAGGAGCTCCTAACAACTGTTAATGCTTTAGCGTAAATGTACTGTTATTTTAAAGGTGTTGGTGGCCCGCTGTCGTTCACCGTGCATGTGATAATAGATCTAAAATATGGTAATATGACTAGTCAGGGCCAGTATAACACAGCCGAAATGGACCAAATCCCGCAGCAGGGGCCTTTAAACAAGTCACATTGTCAGGTTTGGCATTAAAATCTGGCATTGCAATGTTTGAGAGTTAGAGACATAATTTGAAAAGATCACAGTTTACCCATACATGAACTGAGGGCAAGCTACAACCTGCCACCAACATGACAGACAGAGATCAGTGTGCCGTTCACATCTGACCGCGGGACATTATAGCAAATACTGAGAAACTCTGCGGCAGGGCTTTGATCTGAAGCAGATGTCAGCGGCGGGAGGCTGGTGCTGATTCAAATCACCAGATTGAGTATTCAGAGACTGCGTTTTCTCACATGCACAATGGTCTCCATGATCTCTATAAGCTATGATGTGTTCAGGAAACACAGCCCAGTGACCGGTTGCATAAAACGCTTAGATTAGTATTCAACTATTTGTGTTCCTTCTAAACTGTTCATAACTTTATAAAGTCAGTTACATGAAAACTTGGAGTGGTCTAATTTGAATCCAGAAAATAAGACTCATTAACTACACTCAAAAAAACAACAGGTATGTTTTGAAGATTGGCTGCTGGTTTGAGCGAATCCTAAGCAACTATCTCCTGCTCAAGACCAGCTTAAACTAAACCAGCAGTCATTCTTCAAAACATACCTAACCAGCAAATGCTGGTTTTCCAACAGAAACTGTAAACATTTTAAAATCAAAATAAATAAATAAATCTGTGAAGTTTACAGTAAGGGTTACAGTTTTGTATTTGTCTGTCACAAGCACAAATACAAAACACCATGACATTCAAGCAATGTAATAAACAGTGATTTAACAACATTAGATTTAACACAATGTGCATAACTGATACGAAAATAAAACTAAGAAGAAAAAACTATTATTTTTGCAAAATACCATCTAATTTGAATTGTCCCTCCTGGATTTCTGTTAATGTCAATTAATGGTTTTCCCTTATTGCTCTTTTAAACTTTGAAAAACTATAAATATAACAGTATTCTACTGTAAAATTACATTTAATGTAAGGTTAGATTACAGTTACTATTACAGTTATTTGCTGTAATAACCAAATACAAGGTTTTTACCATTGTATTATTATAGTCTTTTACCATTATTTACCACCGTCTTAACATAGAGGCTAAGCTTACACAACCGGCCCCAGGTCTATCTGCTAACACGACTAAAGGAAGATGGAGATGAATACAGGACTTGTTTTGTTTTTCCTTTCTTCATAAAGAAAAGAGGAACTTTTGTAAAGGTGACCAAGAGAAGTCACTCAAAATATAAAGCTCCTTCCGTGACTTTAAGTCAGAGATGAGACTCTATACCATGTCTGTTGAAGTGAAGCTCTCTCTAAATGATTCCCATATGTGTCCATCACACTCCTGCCGCCAGTGATATCCATTCCAGACAAAGCCAGCACTGCGTCTCACTGGGGTTAGTCTTTTCTCATTTCAAATTGTTTGTCGGGTTGTTTTGTGTTCATTTTTTTTTAAAAAGCATCCATAAATAGTTTAGGTGCTTTTTAAAAACAAACAAACCCAAAACCATCAAACAGATATGAATACAACAGTAATTTATTTATAAAAAAGAGAGATAAATAAATTACGACCAGGGGAGGAAGGCTGGTCAGCGGCACAGACTGGACAGCACTCCCCAAACGGGATCTCGGGTTTGGGACAGTCTTTCAGCTCCTCGCAGATGATTTCGTCACACAGGACCGCACCGGTGTCGCAAACGCAGATGCGACACGGCTCTGGTTTCCACACGTCCTTGTCACTATAGAACTGGCCATCCTGCATACAGCTGCCTGGGTCTTCTGTGAGGAGCGTGAGCAGAGGAAGAGGAGGAGAAGGAGGAAGAAGAGGAGGAGGAGGAGGAGTAAAAGTAGGAAGAGGAGGAAGAGGAGGAGGAGGAGGAAGAGTAAGAGGAGAAGGAGGAGGAGTAAGAGGAGAAGGAGGTGGAAGAGGAGGAGGAGAGGAAGAAGAGGAGAGGAGGAGGAGAAGGAGGAGGAAGAGGAAGAGGAGGAAGAGGAGGAGGACATGAGGGTGGAGGAAGAGGAGGTGGAGGAGGAGGAAGAAGAGGAGGTAGGAAGAGGAGGAAGAGGAAGAGGAGGAGGAGGAAGAGTAAGAGGAGAAGGAGGAGGAGTAAGAGGAGGAGGAGGAAGAGGAGGAGGAGAAGAAGAAGAGGAGAAGGAGGAGGAGGAAGAGGAGGAGGAGGAGGAGGAGGAGGAGGAGGAAGAGGAGGAGAAGGAAGAGGAGGAGGAAGAGGAAGAGGAGGAGGAGGAGGAGGAGAAGGAGGAAGAAGAGGAGGAGGAGGAAGAGGAGGAGAAGGAGGAAGAGGAGAAGGAGTAGGAGGTGGGGTTGGAGGAAGAGGATGAGGAGGTGGAGGAGAATGAGGAGGAAGAGGAGGAGGAGGTGGAGGAGAAGGAGTATGAGGTGGAGGAAGAGAAGGAGGAGAAGGAGTAGGAGGTGGGGTTGGAGGAAGAGGATGAGGAGGTGGAGGAGAGGAGGAGGAAGAGGAGGAGGAGGAGGAGAAGAGGAGGTGGAAGAGGAGGAAGGAGGTGAAGGAGGAGGAAGAAGAGGAAGAGGAGGAGGAGGAGAAGGAGGAGGAGGAGGAGGAAACATAGGGGTGGGAGGTGAGGAGAAGGAGAATGAGGAGGAAGAGGAGGTGGAGGTGGAGAAGGAGAGGAGGAGGAGGTGGAGGAAGAGGAGGAGGAGGAGGAGGAGAAATATAGGGGTGGAGGTGGAGAAGAGGAGGGAGGAGAAGGAGGAAGAAGAGGAGGGGTTGGAGGGAAGAGGAGGGAGGTGGAAGGAGGAGTAGGAGGAGGTGAGGTGGAGGTGGGAGAGGTGGAGGTGGAAGAGGATGAAGGAGGAGAAGGG